>JAQISU010000046.1:26442500-27042500 GCA_029339505.1 Unio delphinus | reverse complement strand
AATCAACATCATTTGAGGAGTTTGGAACTTCAGGCACTTCTGGGTCTCATGTGACTGATGGCTGTAGAGTTCTTTGCAATATTCAGTCCATCTTTCTGAAATGTCACTCGCTTCAGTGAGGTAGTTTCCATTTTAATCTTTAATGATACTGACTCTAGGTCCTGGTTACTTTTTCCTGGTGAGGTCTTCCACAATTTGGAATGCCTTTTTGCCGTTATTCATTATCAGACTGCTCTCTATTTCTGTGCACGTTTGCTTTCTTCAAGTTTGTTCCCCTGCTATTCTTGTTTATTTCTCAATACTCCATTGTCCCTAAAATGTGTTTGGTCGTTATGAGCTTTCTTCGAGCATCACACAACTTCAGACTCTCTTCTCTAACATATGGACTTTTCTTTAGGCGATGGAGGCCAATGATGTTATTGACAGCTGTTGTCATGACTGTGTTGAATGTATCTCACGTTAACATCATCATCCATCACAACCAATGGAGCAAATAATCTTCCAATTGTGGTTTGGAATGACTTGCATATGTTTGGTTCCTTCAGTTGTTCAAGGTTAAATTTGAGCCTGATGTTCTATGGCTTGTTACTATTTCTTGAGCCTCACTCGGAAGTTCATAATCACGAGGTCTTGATCCTTCCCAACATTAGAACCAGGGAATGTCCTTAGATTTGCTCCATTGATGCCAGATCGGTAACGGTTTTGAACCAGTATGTAGTCGATCTAATTGTGATGGGTTCCATTTGGTGCATTGCATGTCCAGCATCGTGAAGCTTTATGTTAACCCAGGGTTTTGGCCAGAACCAAATTGTTGTAGCTTGCGAACTAGAGCAGCCGTTTCCCTCTTTCATTCGTAAGCTCATTCCAGGAAGGTCCACAATAATCTTACCAGTCTTTTTGAGCATCTTTGCCAACTTTGGTATTCCAGTCTCCTTGGATGACGAGGATGTCTTTTTTTACTGAACATGATTACAAGACGAATTGAAATGATTCTGCCAGATATGGAGCGGCATTCAAGCAAAGATCACTTGATGAAATTGCTTACAAGAAAGCCTACTCCATTTATGGACTTGTCAATCTCTCCACTATAGTAAAATATATGCCCATTTTCAGTTTGGTGTTCTCCTAAGGCTTTCCATCTGACTTCACGGAGTCCCAGGATATGCCATGAGTAGTGTTCCGGCTCATGTGTCATCTCTTAGAGTCTTCCAATATGCTGTCCCTTGCTCTGATTTTATACAAAAGTACCAGTAGTACACTTGTCACCTCCGTCCTGGTGGACAACGGCAGGCGTGGTCTTTGTTAACCCGGGTGACGACCGATCCGGTATGGTAAATTCAGATTTGTCCAGCATTATCAGTGTGCATTGGGCAGAGATCGTCTGGCGGAGCTCATCCCTGTCAAGACCAAGGAGTTGCCAGATTGGGATGTAGTACATTGTGCAGCTTCCTTAGGGTCTCGACTCTGGAATTTCTCATGTGGTTTACTTCCTTAGTCTTTGGCTAAAAAAAGCTGACCTGCAATGCAGCAGGAGACTCGTGGTGTGTTGGGTGCCTCTATTTCCCGAGCAGATAAAGCATCTGACACTGCCCATACAAGAACAATATTCAGTGTTATTCCATCTTTATACAAACCTTGTCCGTCGTGTTCAAAATTCCTAAGGGAGGACAGGCCTGTCAGTCTAAACTACTACCGTGCTAACAGTGCAGAACACTTTACTAAACAGAGCTCTGGTAGCCATACACGGGAAACGCACGTACAACTGGTTTTTCGTAAGGAAATTACAATGTCCTAGACCCAAACCGAAATAAATTTATTTACCTCCATTGATTATAATCCTAATATTTAAGCCACTCATCGCGAAATATAAACTATGTGTTTACTAAATAAAGGTTACTGGTCATTTACACAATGAATTTGATTTTAGACAATATCAAGTCCAAAATACACTTATACATAATATATTATCATGGAGAAAAACTAACAAATAAAAAGTAAACATACATAACATTTGATATATGGAATGATGGCCGCCATCGCTTAACTGCTCGAGGAAGGCTCTTCCGATTTGTGCTATTTTTCATGATATGTGTGCTTGTTGTCTATCTTCGTCTACATTATTGTGTTTCATCATGCATTGGCTGTTCAGTTCGTATGTTTCAATACATCTCCTTGTTTTGGAAACGATAAAAGTTCGATTTTTTTTTTCAGCTGTTTTGTTCCACTGTTAAGACGTCATTTGTTTTTTAATAAACCGCCATCACTTGATCGCCCATCAATCCGCTTACAATATGATGGACCCTCGTTAATTGCATTAAATGACCACTCATTGGCTCTTGATAATACATTGTGCTCAAGACTGAACGAACTGGGACTACATTCATTATTACTTAAATGTAAACGGAAGTCAAAACGGAAAAGAAACCTCCTTATGATAAATAGAACCAAATTCATGCATGTCATCCAAGAAAACCTAACAACACTCTTACATTCAATAGCGAAACAACTTGATAACTGCCTGCGTTCATTGCTTGAAAAACATGCCCCGAACACCAAATACAGAGTATCAATAAAAAAAAGTGTTCTCCATGGTATAGAAGTGTTAAGGACCAGCTTCGCACTGCTAAAAGACATCGCCGAAAAGCAGAGAGGCGTTGGCTTTCCACCAGACTCACTACTCATAAACAAATCTATGAAGCCGCTAAGAAGAACGTCAAAAAAAAATAGTCCATTTAGCCAAATTATTCCACTACAGTACTAAGATCACGGAGAGTTCCAGCTGCAAAGAGCTCTTCGAGATAACTAACAAACTAATGTCAAGGAACCAATCTACACCACTTCCAACTACCATCAATCTAGTAGACCTTGCGAACCAATTTACAAATTTCTTCCGTGACAAAGTACGAACCATTAGATAGTCGCTTGACAGCACAATTTCAACTGATTCGTCACCATACAGTTATGATGCAGAATTTTAGCGACAACCATTATAACCATTTGAACCTGTTTCTTTTGATTTAGTACGGACAATCGTGATGAAAAGTGCACGAAAGTCTTTATGAACTTGATCCAATTCCGACATCACTGCTGCTTGAGTGCTTAGAGTCAATATTGCTTTCACTAACTGATGTTATCAATATCTCTTTCTCATCGGGGGAATTCCCATCAATTTTCAAAATTGACATCGTAAAGCCTCTGTTGAAGAAACCAACACTTGACCATAACGATTTAAAGAACTACCGCCCAGTTTCTAATGTCCCATTCATATACAAAATCTTAGAAAAGATTGTTGTAACCCAACATGTATCTCATTTGAATTCAAACAGTCCTTTTAGCAATGTACAGTCTACATATCGCTCTTGCCACAGTACGGAAACTACTCTTCTGAAAGTATTTAATGACATTCTCTCTGCTTTGGATAGTGGCAATATTGCAGTCCTCACTCATCTGGATTTATCTGCATTTGACACAATATACCATGATATATTACTTCACCGTCTCCAGCATGTATTCGGCATTCAGAATATAGCCTTACAGTGGAAGAAGTCCTACTTAGTCAACAGGACACTAATTGTATCTACAAATGGAATACATTCCAGCAAAGTTGACGTATGTTGTGGTGTTCAACAGGGATCTGTTCTTGGACCTGTTCACTTCATTCTATACACTCAGCCGCTCTCAAGTGTCTTAGATCATCACCCAGTGTCGCACCAATTGTATGCTGATGACACCCAAATATACAAGTCTAGCCAACCAACTGAAGTTGATGTTACCATCCATGGAGTGGACAGGTACATTTCTGATGTGAAATCATGGATGACATGTAACAAGCTGCAGATGAATGATGATAAAACTGAGGCTATTCTGATCACAGCACAAAGACTTTCTCATTCACATCCTTTTCCTCCGACAATAAATATAAGCAATACCAACATTAAATTCTCAGTCAGTACGAAACATTGGTGTTACTCTGGACAGTACTCTCACATTGCACCAACATGTTATGAACATATTCAAGGCTGCATATCTTGAACTGAGACGCATCAGTTCCATCCGTAAAAAAAATATCTTTCAGTTGATGCCACTAAAACACTCGTGTGTTCATTAGTACTTTCAAGACTGGACTGTTTTAACTTAATTCTGTCTGGTTCGTCACAATATTTACTCCAGAAGTTTCAAAGAGTTCAAAACAGAGCTGCACGGATCATCTTTAGAGTACATCAATCAGAGCACACCTCACCACTGCCCTGTACCCTACACTGGCTATCAATTAAGATCCAGAATCAAACACAAAATTTGTTCTCTGTGCTATGTTTCACGGAAAGACTCCAGTTCAACATACCTATCCAGCCTCACCCACGTGTATACACCAGCTAGATACTTACACTCTTCTTCTGACAATCGTATACTCATTGTTCCCACTGTGAAAACGAAGTTATATAAACAACGTTCTTTTGCATTGCAGAGCCCGGCGACGTAACGAATTGCCCATTGAAATTAGACACAAAGACACAGTGGTCCCTTTTAAAAGTGCTCTTAAAACTCCCATGATTTTATATTTTCAAATTTCGTTGTTTTTGTCATTTGTTTTTCAGTAGTGTAGTCATATCATTATTGATGGTGTCAAGCGCTTAGAGCTTCAACAGATTAGGCGCTACACAAAGTCCTCTTTATTATTTTTATTATAACAACATAATATTTCAAACATTTCCATCTTCTTATCGTCATGTAGTCCCAAGTGTTTGGAACGTACTTTGCTCGTAATTGGAACATATTCCATGCATATTCATTGTATTCTAAGCAGTAATAGTTATTCCTCATGACATTGTCAAACGAAACACTTGCAAACTCTGTAACATTTTCTGTGTTCTTGAATGAGAAAAAGAATCTGTAGCGTACTGCTCAGTGTTTTTGTCTTACGAGAATTACCTTGTCATTCGTGATCCATGTTTTTATATCGTACGTATATATATCTCTTATGAAGTTTTACCAGTAATTGTACCTAATTTACACGTGTATTTAATACATACAGGTTATGTACAGCGACCGTCGTCTAATCTGCATTTGTAATATTTTTTTATTACTTCAGTCAACTCTCTTCCAATATATTGCTCAAAAGATTGAAACTTTGTTCCATAATTTTACTGGTAAATGTCACGAATTGTAATTTTAGCAATTTACGATGGAATTAAAGTTTAAAGTTTACAAATATTTCATCTTAGGGGGCCAAGAGATGTTAGAAATGATCATTTTTGAGGCTCAGTTTGAAACACCGCAACTGCGTGATCCACAAGTCCACTCACAAATACCAAATTAACCAAATGGAGATCACACTGTTGCCTAACAATCACTTGATTGGTACAGGAGAAATATTTACACCGCTAACGTGTAAAAAAGTACAATATCATAGTTTATACTACTTAATTATTAACGATCAAAAAGATTTTAAAATTAAATTACAATTAAAACAAACTGATTATTGTCAGCGGCATTCAGTATTGAATTTCTCGAAATTTCAGCCACGTGGAAACATTTATTTCCAGCAGAAAAAATGATCCTTAATACATTGTATAGTAAACTACACAATCACATATTCAATTATTATTATTATTATTATTATTATTATTATTATTATTATTATTATTATTATTATTATTGTAGTAGTAGTAGTAGTAGTTGTAGTAGTTTTGACAGTGGTATTCAAAGGCAAGCATATACTAGCATTCTTGCTCAAGTCGCCAGTGTTACGTTTCAAACGATACAACAATTTGTCCCACCAGGTTAGGGATTTCGTTCGTACCTGCATACGCCTATGGTAAATGTTGCATTATTTCAGTAACACTCAGTCGATTAATATATAAAAAAAAGCTTTTTCTCATATTGATCTATAAACAGTTTGTAATCTTTTTATCCAGTCAGTGCATATTTTGACTACAGTTTGTAAATATTTTTGATAAAATATTGTGTATCAGTGTCAAATTATACATGAAATTACGTTATGGGTATTTTGTACACCTGTACTGATTGGATTGATAAATATATAGACTTGGTAAAAATATTTGAGCCATAAAGGAAACCATCCAGCCTCCTCAGACGTGTCCGTTCACCAGGTAAGTTCAAACGTGGACAGCTTTACTTCAGATATATATATATATATATATATATATATATATATATATATATATATATATATATATATATATACCACACCCCAGCATCAACTCCACTGACACAATGGGTACAATTACAATTGAATATACACCAGTTAATAAGTTTTCGTTATTTACATAATTTCCTTTTTAGCGCAAGTTTTAGCATTTCATGGAAGGCAAAATGGTCCGAGAAAGTCAATTAATAGTCTTATACTGTTGTGCACCACTAAAATTTAGTTTTAATTCATTTTTTAAATCACAAAGGCTGCCTTCAGCAATTTTAAATTTCTAATGACCCATTTGCTGAATTTTTAGCTATTGTGTCCTTTGGTGATCATATACCCGAAAGCCATTATTCACCAACAAAACTTTAAAATCCCATCTCCATTCCTGTTCTAAAAGAAATACAAAACTAACTGTTATGCGAATGTCATTGCTACATGTAATTGGATAACTTGATTGTCCGTGCAGCCACGGTTGTAACATACCTATATTATTAACGAGCAGAACATTGTTGAATGTAAATTTTAGTTCGTTTCGGCTTCCTACATAGATAAAAAAACATGGCCTAATTCGTAAGAAGATCAATGTCCTACATTTCACGCAGGTGACACACGATACAGTGTCGGTTAATATTGCTTGTCCTAACTACTGCATATCTCTACCACGTGGTTTACGACGAATATGACATTTTCAGTAAAGACAGTACTATGGCCTACCAAAATAAATTAGATCCACTCTCTGCCCATACCTTTAAGCTTCATTTATTAACAGCGAATCTAAAGGTGACAAAAACATGTAGCTGATTTTCTCACGAATGCACGTGGAGGAATTCTTCAAGAATTCCCCCCTAAACAAACAAGCAGTATCTCACATAATTTAAACAAATCTTTTAGGATAGTTTGACAAATATCACAGTCTCATTTTCTAAAGTATTGCAGATTTTTAGCAACCCTCTTCCGTTCCCAGTGAATCTAATCCAGATTAATCTATTTTTAAAAAATGACGGCAAGAAAAAAAGCAAGAATTGCAAGGTTATTTTGAAACTGAATAGTGTTATTGAAATTTTGATGGTTAAACACAATGTTGTAGATAATAATCAATTTACGGTAATTTCAATGATTCAGCTAATTCTATTGAATATTTTGATGCATAAACTAAACTACGTTTCAGCATGATTATTTAAATAATATAGGAAACTTTAGTGACAGCAATTTCCAAATTTAAAAGTGCATTAAATATTACTCTGGAAAAAAGGCGTGAGGCTGAATATAAAAGCCCATTGGTTATATATTCTAAATAGATGACTGAGGCTGAATATAAAAGCCCATTGATTATATATTCTACAAAAGAAGATTGAGGCTGAATATAGAAGTCCGTTGATGTTATATTTTACAACAGAAGATTGAGGCGGAATATAAAAGTCCATTGCTTATATACTCGAGGAGCAAACTTTAATAATGAGGATGGGTAGATCAGTCCATTTATGAATTACTCTAAAACAGAGGATTGAGGCTGAATATAAAAGTTTAGTAAATGTTTAGTGATTACTACTCCAAAGGAGAAGACGGGGGCTAAATATAACAGCTCAATGATTAAATGTGTGTTCTAATTGTAAGTGTTTGCTAGGTCTACAACTACTATGTGTTTTTAATTTCACTTTAGTTTTAAGACCTATAACAATTGAAAAGCGCTGAGGATAAACCGTCTACTCTTAATTGGTTCGAAATCAGAGGCGTAGCTGGTGGGTGGGTTAGAGGGGGGACAGATGTCCCCAAGCTGCAGACTAGTGGGGGCGCCAAAATGTGTCTTTAAATAGGTTGTATGTGGAATGATGGGTTTCAGATTTATTGGGGTGGGGGGGGGGGGGGGGCGTAAAAATGAATCTTGTCTCCGGGTTCCAAACACTCTAACTACGCCTTTGTTTGAATTCGGCTTATTTTCTCATTAATCAGGATTTATGTGGACGTTTCTTTCTCTCTCTTAGTCCGTGTCTCAGGTGATGTACATGTATTTCTTCTTGTGACCGAAGAGAATCAAAGTGGTATGGTGCTTATAAAGAACTCACTGGTGATGTTGGAGGGGGTGGGCGGTAAGTCTCAAAGAACGGCAGAATTACACAATTATATTTTATTGAAGCTTCAACGACACAAAAAACTGTATATACGTCCAAACAGTCATGTCAGTGACATATTTGGGTGTATTACGAAAACAAAATTATTTTTTTTAGAAACTTTAGATGTTTCCTAACCGCAGATAATGAGTGTGGAAGTAATTTAAAAGACCTAAAACGTAATTATCATATATAATGGGTTTATTGGAGATCAATGTGTAATTTAATGTTCTGGGAACAAAACTATTTCTTGGAACTACAAATCTGAATGAAGAAATGGTAAAGTCTTATTTTGATGAGAATTAATCGTGTGTTCGGAATATATGCCTCTCATAACTCGTTATACCCGGTAAATAGTGTCGGTGATTTTTCTATATGACCATTTCATTGAAATAGTTATTAGGGCTTGACCCACTCGATAAATAGATATGGAAGCATAAATGATAATTCTATCGTATTAAATCATGCATGTCTGATGCATACACGGCCATACCTTCAAATCGACTTGACTAACCCCTCCCCCATTCTATTGAAATACCCAACAACCAGGTAATTCCAGTCAACCTTTACCTTTTCTTTTTGTTGACGTTTGTTCTTGCATGCGTTCTTGAGCGAATATAAAAGAATGTTAAGAAAAAGAAACGATAACCACCTCAATATATTTTTTGGTTTTCTGTTTATGTTATACTTGGTACGCATTTATCATGAAGAAAAGAAGAAAATAATTGAAGGTTTGAATATAAATTTGGCAAATGCAGCTAATGCCATTTTTAAAAAAAGATTGTAATGTAAACGTTTTATTGAACACTAGCTGCTAATTGATTTTTAATAATTCTCTAAAAAGTAAATGTTCGATTTGAAAAGATTTGCTCAGATATTTAAACTTCTAAAATTTGAAATTCAATATTTTTTACCAAAAATGTAAAAGAACATTTAATTATTTAGATTTTTACCAAACTTCTACAACCTATTTAAAAATAATAATATATACATATAGGGTCTCTACAACGTCCTCACTAGTTTTGCATGTACACGCCTTCCAAAAGTTTTTGGACAGAAATCCTGACTTTTTTCAGGAGTTTTGCAAAGAAGAAGGAATTACCGATAAATCAGTCATAACTATTTATTCTTTTGAGTGTTAGTAACGAAAACATTGTATTTTTCTGTGTACAGGAAATAGAAAATCGCCTGAAAACATTTACATGGAATTTTGATTGGTTGATGAAAATACGTTAATCGAATGAAACTTACTTGAAATGTTGGTGTCCTGCATTCGTTTAAACGCTCACAAAGTCGAAAACAAATCTAATGTGTAATCTGCGCCCAATAAGTTTTCATAATTTAGGAAAAAAAATCCGGAGATTTGTTTTAATGCAAAACTAAAGATCCTAAGACGGAGCTAAAAAGCCTGAGAATCCGGTTTTATCCGGAGTTTTTGTAGGCCAGCATATAATGTAGGCTCATGCCATTGTAAATAATGCATCTATGATTGCGTGTGCGTTGACACGAGAGAGAGAGAGAGAGAGAGAGAGAGAGAGAGAGAGAGAGACAGACAGACAGAGACAGACAGACAGACAGACAGACAGAGACAGAGAGAATCTTAGTGTTCTAAAATCTTAGTGATTTTATTACAATTTTAAACATTCGATGAGAGAAAGGATATACACTTCTTCGTGCACAGTAGTAATATTTTCGCTGGTTTGTTTGTCAGTTTAATCCTTGTTTTGTGCGTTACTACGGGTGGGCGGAGCATAGCCGATAGGCTGGTTATCGACATTATTGAAGATTTTTGAGAAAATTATATTCATGTACACCAACAAACGTAAGAATCAGCTGATTCGCCGACGTGATTCGGAAATATCGGGACCTAGATTCGTTCCATTTTATTGTTTCCACACATTTGCATGGCAATTGAAAACAACCTTTTCAAAATATATTTCCATTATACATTGAGAAAATGGTTTAATATATTTAGTCTGTTTTTTATCAATAACAAAATTAAAATGCTAAATAATTGCAAAAGAGAGTTTTGCTTTTGAATTATTACTGAAAGGTAATTACAACAATACAATATCATATTATTTAAAATATAGATTTTAAGAGGCATCAGACATAACCATTGTATTTAGTGCATAAAATCTGAAAGTTTGAAGGTTAATACGGGTTTTATTTTTAACGAAAATGCGATCAAAGACTAGATTCTAGTCGTAACATGAACAGAAATTTCAAAAGTAATTTAAATATATTGTCATTCTGTGTTCGTACTTTCTATCTAATTCAGTTTTATTTTATCTTTCCTTCTGACATAGAGTCATTATTTCTATAAGTGTGAAATGTTTTAAAACGTCCTTGGAAACGTTTATCAAATTTCCTATTTTCACATTGCATTGTTTGATACTTGGTCTCTAAAGTGTAATGTGCCTAAAAGCTAAACAGATTTAAAGAAATAAGAATAATTTCTGAAATAACAAGTTGGCTGTTTTTCACATCGTATTTTATAAAGTAAGATTTCATTGTGGTTGAAAGTTTACACGAATCGTAAAGTCCATTTATAACTACTTTATGATAAAGAAAAGATTGTATAATGTTGATAAAATACAAAGGTTATGTTAAGGGAACTGTTTTGGGGAAATTTCACTAAACCGTATATTTCGGTACGAGATCGCAAAATTTCTAGCACAATACTTACGAGCTTTGGAACCTGTCGTGGCAATTAAACTTAATCGACGTTATCTTTTTAAAGATAGCTTATGTCATTAATTTACGATAGTGTCGTGGCAATTAAAGTTAATCGACGTTATATTTTTTAACATAGCTTATGTCATTAATTACACGATAATGTCGTGGTAATTAAAGTTAATCGACGTTATATTTTATAAGATAGCTTATGTCATTAATTATACGATAATGTCGTGGTAATTAAAGTTAATCGACGTTATATTTTTTAAGATAGCTTATGTCATTAATTATACGATAGTGTCGTGGCAATTAAAGTTAATCGACGTTATATTTTTTATGATAGCTTATGTCATTAATTATACGATAATGTCGTGGTAATTAAAGTTAATCGACGTTATTTTTTTCAAGATAGCTTATGTCATTAAATATATGATAATGTCGTGTGCTTTATACATGTCTGATATTGTGCGTAAGAATTAAGTCTTGACATATAAAAGAAGAAACAGTGCAGGGAGGATAAAGATGAACAAAAAGCAAAATAAAGAGGGTGAAGAACATTTTGCTACGTATCGAGACGGTTGTTTCATGACAGCAAGAAAACCGTGAGAAATTACACGAAATCTTGTTTTATTTTTTAGACTTAATTTAATGTAATTATTATTGCTATATTTATTATTATTATTATTATTATTATTATTATTATTATTGTTGTTGTTGTTGACGATATTATTTTATTATTAATATTTATTATTATTATTGTTTTATTATTATTATTGTTATTGTTGTTGTTGACGATGATGTTATTTTTATTATTATAGTTAATATTATTATTGTTTTATTATTATTATTATTATTATTATTATTATTATTATTATTATTATTATTATTGTTGTAATTTTGTTCGTTTCCCTCGTATCATTGTTTGTCGCGGAAGGCCTCTCTCTCTCTCTCTCTCTCTCTCTCTCTCTCTCTCTCTCTCTCTCTCTCTCTCTCTCTCTCTCTCTCTCTCTCTCTCTCTCTCTCTCTCTCTCTCTCTCTCTCTCTGAAATGATGGTTCCTTATCTCCAAAATATATATCACACTGATAACGGAATACAGTATAAGGCAACTAGGAAGACAGAGGAATTGGTTCTACTGACCTTGTATTTCCGTCTGTGATGTAAACAGACTCAATTTTGAAAATAAAAATAATGTTCAGGGATGAAAGACACTTAAAGAAATAATCTTTTTTCAAAGGTCAAATTAATCCGATTTAAAACACAGACTTCCGATTCTAGACAATGATATCCTAGTATACTTGTCAGATCATAAAGCTATTTTTGGATCGCGAAAAATCCCCAGCATATTACCCAAAATAGAGTACCGTGTGCATACATATGTCGGTGATCGAGTAAACATTGATCAGATTCACAATTCACAGTGCTGGGTTAATATGTTTGAAAATTGCTGTGTGTCCCATTAACTCTTTAGACTTTGGATTAAGATACCATACCATCAAACTTCTCTCTCATCCCAGAGTAAATGAAAATCCATGCCCTAAATCTTTTTTTGCATCCTTATTTTGACTTCTTCCTCATTGTGTTTGGTATTTTTGTAACGTAGCTTTAAAAAAAATTGTCAGTCATATCTCGTTGATGTCTGCAGTGTGACAGTTTATCATGATGTCAAGCACTGAGGCATCATGCAGCAGACATTTATCATCATGTCCTACCAGATCACATTATCCTGACACCAGAAGACCAGTCCTAGCACTAAGGTCTTAATTCTGAGCACCAAGCGAGGAGGCTGTTTGTTCCATTTAAGTAAGTCTTTGGTATGACTCGGATGGGGATCGAACATACGACCGTGGCAGTCGCTCTAACCACTAAGCCACAAATAATATGTATTTAATCTCTTAATTGTTGTCCGGTGTCTGTCTGTCTGTCTGTCTGTCTGTCTGTCTGTCTGTCTGTCTCTCTCTCTCTCTCTCTCTCTCTCTCTCTCTCTCTCTCTCTCTCTCTCTCTCTCTCAGGACAATGTATGTAGGTATTATCATCTTAATACAGAGTGAAATGTTTACTGGACAACATAAGTACTTATAATCTATGATATACAGTGAGAAATGTTTCCTGGACATTGTATGTATGTATACTCATTGATATACTTTTTTATGCCACCGCTATAATAACACAAGAATTTGTAATGAGAATATAACACACAGTCTATTTAACTTAAAGCCATGCAGTTTGACATGCTATATCATGGTCATTCGAGGATGACATGTTTTATCATGCTTATTCAAGGATGGCATGTTATTTCATGCTCATTAGAGCATAACATGTTATATCATGGTCATTAGCGGATGATATGTTTTATAATGGTCATTAGGTTATCGCATGCGCTTTAGCATGGTCATTAGAGGATGACATGCTATATAATGGTCATTAGAGAATGGCATGCGATATCATGATCATTAGGTTATCGTATACGCTATAGCATGGTCATTAGAGGATCGCATGCTATAGAGGATCGCATGATATATCATGGTCATTTGAGGAAGGCATTTAATATCATGGTCATTAGATGATGGCATGTTATATCATGGTCATTAGAGTATCGTATGCAATATCATGGTCATTAGAGGTTGGCATGTTTCATCATGGTCATTAGATGATCGAATGTTATGTCATTGTTATTAGAGGATCGCATGCTCTATCATGGTCATTAGAGGATTGCATGCAATACCATGGTCATTAGAGGGTGGCATGTTCTATCATGGTCATTAGAGTATCGCAATCCATATCATCGTCATTAGAGGATGGCATGCTATGCCATGGTCATACGAGGATGACATGTTATGCCTTGGTCATACGAGGATGACATGCTATAACATGGTCATACGAGGATGGCATGCTATAACATGGTCATATGATGATGACATGCTATAACATGGTCATAAGTGGATGTCATGCTATATTTTTTATGACTGGATGACATGCTATATCATGGTCGTTTGTCGATGACCATATTAAATTTTCAGAGTAATAAGGTTTTCAATTTTAGAAACAAGTTTTTGGTAGTTTTAGACGTAAAGTTTGTTAGAAAATAAAACATTTTGACATAACTCACTATAGCACTGCCTGAAGCAGACAGAGGAAATTCGATAATCATAATTGTAATCAGATGTTGATAACCTACGTGTGATTTTTAAGATGTTTTAAATTAATAATAATAGTACATTTTTACTTATCTTTTGAAACTTTAGATTAAACAGCATTTATTTGAAACACTATAACAGAAAATACATAAATACAACATTAAACAGGGTTTCAAATTAACTTAAAAAATTCTATAGTAAATAGCGTTTATATTAATTTAAATGGAGAGAAATTCATTGTGTATTTTAGGTCTTGTCGAGTTTTCTTGGTTTTGTAAGGATAGCCCGATGCAGTTCATGTCTCGTCTTTGCTCTTGATCTTATTGTTTAGAAATTGGACCATTATTAGTATTACTACTACACTTCTCTATTATTATTATTATTATTATTATTATTATTATTATTATTATTATTATTATTGTTGTTGTTGTTGTTGTTGTTGTACTTTACTCACTCAAAACACATTCCAACTAAGCAACGTATTCTCATTTGATTTAGTGTAAATTCATTGCTGATTTGTCGATACTACACGAAAGTTGAAACAGACAAAAAAAAGTTTAAAGATCTTTAATTTATGCTAGCAATACATCCAGTGGACGGGAAAATAAACACATTAAAAATGTTTCCATTAACTGTGGTGATATTAATGTTAGAGTGAATATGGTATCTATCCAACAATGAAGAGCTAGAGTTGAAATGCTGGAGTATCATCTTCAGAAGAAGAAGAAGAAAAAAAAAAACCACAACTATTCTGTCAATTTTCAGTACCGACATATTTCATTAAAGAGTATCATATAATTGACTTGAAGGACTTCCAAAAAATAGAACTATATTACTTGGTGCGTGCTAAAGACCAAGTATGGATTAATTACATGACTGATTTACAAGGAAACACAATACTGTACATGACTTATGACACATCATTTCAACTCATTACAATAAACGTAGACATTTAAATACCAGATAACAACTAAAAGGAAACAAGTTATACAAACATTAACAGTAAATACAATATCGAGACAAATATCAAATCACAAACAAACAGAAAGTAGTGTTGGCATCAACATTTCTATAATTTACATATATGTACAAAATATAATGTAGGAATGAGATATCAGATTGGACAAAATACTAAGATACAATCATATTTATATATCTCAGTCCCTGTTGATTTCAATGTAAGGTTTCTTCGAGAATTATTGTCACATAAAGGTGAATATTTCACAAAAAGTCACTTTTATTTGCGTGAAAACCGTCTGTTTTTACGTCGTTGTATCACTTATACCTTTCCAAGAATAAACTCTTTCATCACTTCAGTGGCCTCCGAATCAAATCAAATGATGTCCAACATGTTGGGGTCATCTTGATCAGCGATAGTGAATCCATTCGAGGACATGCCCACCACGATTAACTTGGGATTGTAGATGTCACTCTTGAGTCTGTAGTCCTGAATGGCCTATAAGGTATGGACTTTACCATACCATGTCTCATTGTCTGTGTACACAATGGAAACATCAATCTTCTTTTTAGTTTCCACTGCAGACATCATGGGCAGAGCACAGCCAGCACCAACAAAAGGTATCTTAGATGATTTCTCAATGACTTCGTTAAATGTATCTTTATTGGTAATTGGAATAGATCGAAGTTCATGTGAGAAGGCTAAAACCTCACAATGCTCTTCGTTTCACAGGGCAACCTTCATCATGGCTGATGCAGCATCACGGCACGTGATGCTTTGTGTTCCCATGCATGGCACACTCATTGACCCATTAACATTTATAGCTAGTAGATATATATTTCCAGTCGGTTCAACAACTTTAAAGGACCGGTAATAAGCACTGTCAAGCCAAGTCACCACGTTTTCATTAGGAGTCCACTTCAGGTATCCGTTGTTGCCTTTTTTCTTTTTGTACTGATTCAAAGCCACAAGACCACTGAAAGGGTGAATGTATGCTTTCCTCAATGTTTCTTCCTCTATCAGTCGTTCTGCAATTGTATTCTCGTACTCAGAACCACCATCAAGATGACCCAGGGATGTCATCTTTCCAAAATTAATGATCATTGCATTGGCATCCTGATCAATATGGCTTTCTAAACTTCTTTAGAATTCAAGATCGCGGTTGGGGCATGTTCACGTTCTGTGCTCTTCAGTCAGTTGTATCATTACCTTACCATCTGTACATTTTCTTGATTTTTCCGCTGCCTCCTCGAATGCAATGATACGTTGTGAATTTGTATCATTCTCAAACTCTTCTTGTAACTTCTTTGCCCCCTCAAGTCCTTTGATGATAAACCTAGTGATGACTTTCAAGCAACTATTTTTTGGTTTGATGTGTGACAGGTGACAAGCAAGTCTATGTGTGACCAATTTGCACGCTTCTTATACTTTGTTATGAGGAAAGACAAACCACTAGTTTTACTTCTGAAAGTTCTTCATACCACTGGTTGATGGCTTTTTTTGTGCTCTCCCCCAGCTGGTCCATTTGCTCTTACCTTCAGCATACTTGAAAAACATAAAAAGCTGGATGGAAATTCTGCAGACTGCATTCAGACATTCGTAAGCTGTTTTCTTGGTTTCTGATCATTTAATCTTGCACACATGGCCAAGCCAAATATGACTGGTCTTTGCTTTGCAGCTCTCCCTTCCACACTTATTTCTCGCATCAATTTAAGAAGCTCTTTTCCTTTTCCCTCAGAAAGCAACCTGAAAATAAAAATATTGAAAACTAAAAAATACATTCAGAAGATTATTCATAACGGAATTGATTTTACCTTTGTCTTAAGTAAGTTAGTTACTTTAAATGCTGAATAAATATTGAAAATGTGTACGGTAGCTTTAGGTTAGCATTTCTAAATACTCTGAAACCATGACCAGGCCTAATAAAAAATTGTTCTAATACGTAATTTACCTGTCTACCATTGAAAGTATCATAAGAGTAATTACTCACTGTACTACATTATTTATATCTGGATGTTTCCCGTCGGTTATTAGAGTCCCGACCTTCAATACCAAATACCATACTTGAACAGGTGCCATATTGAAGAGTGCGTTGAATTTTTTATTTTAATATATACAATCGACATTAAGATCAAATTTGCACGTACCTATCAAAGCACTTTGAATTTTCTCTCTTTAGTAAATGTTCTGAAGCTATATAGGTATATATATATAAATATATATGTTACTGGCTATAACATATATGAGCACAAAGCATGCACATGTTGTCGATGTATATGTTAATCTGCTTAACTGCAAGGTAATTTATGCATTCCACTATTTAATCTAATACAATTACTGCACCAAAGTCTCTTGCCCGGACCAAGCGGAGGAAAAATCTAATGTAAAGTAATATAGTCAGGCGACTTCAACAAATACAATACCAATGTACTTCATTAGAAAGACTCTTATAAGCTATTTTATCAGAGCAGTGATTTTATACGACCCAGATCTGTTATTGAAGATTAAATACAATCTTAGAAGACATTGAATGGAGTGAATAAGAATTAAATTCAGTAATTTCAGGCACCAATATAGAAACATATCATGAAAAAATGCTTCCATGTCTGTAACTAAACGTTTTTGAATGTCTGTACAGTTTTAACTTGTAAGTAAGAAATACTATGCTATGGAATTCAGAGGCGTAGCTAAGGGGGGCAGGGGGGTACATATGTTCCCGGGCAACAAGGTACAGGGGCGCCAAAATGAGGCTTGCAACGTTACATTATAATAAATAAACAAGGGTAATAAATCGGTCACAAGATCGCTGGGGCGCCAATTTTATAGTTCGTACCCGGGCGCAAAATATCATCGCTACGCCTCTGATGGAATTAAATGAAGTACTTGTTTACCTCAGTCTGATAGTATTGAAGTAATTGTAATCACAATATGTATCATCAGTACTTGAATTTGCTGAGACTACATTGACTTTGTTGAGTAAGTTGTTTGGTGAGAATTTATTTTTCTTCAAAGTAAATATAATTCAAGAAAAACTATGAAAAAGTTCCATGTTATGATCACTTGGCATAGCCCATGTTTTTTTGGACCGAATTCCGCTTGGAATCTGAGCGTATTCCACGGGAAGTTACGACATCCACAGCATAACGGATTTTCCTTACGGCATTTTTAAATAAAACACGAAGTTTACTGTAAACATATATTTTTCTCTTGAATAAAAAAAACGAATCTGGTTCGCTGTTCCCTATTTTCTGACTTGAATTTATCTTTCATGCTTGAACCATTAATTTTACATCTCCTTTATCTATCATGACTTTTATTCGTATTTGTAATTAATTTACATGGTTGTATTTAAAGTGTAGAAGTCGTTTCTATTATTAGCGACTGTCATCTATTTTGTATTTGTAGTATTTTTTATGTATTACTTCAGTGACTCAGTCAACGTGTTCCCAACATATTGTTCGAAGATTCAAAACATGGCTCAACATTTTACTGGTAAACACTACGAATCATAGTTATCATCCTAACCCGTAGATTATAACTTTGAATTAATTTGTTTAATTTTATGGAACCAAGCAGTGGTTGAAATGGACAATCACAGTTTTAATATGTTATCCACAACTCCACTCACAAACAACAACTTAACCTGCCGGAAATCACTGCGCGCGCACGTTTCGCCAACAAGTAGACATCTATCGCCTGCTAAACCTGTCTGTACATTGCTGTAGTGTTAAAATAAGTACACATATCGTAATTTCAACAAGTTACTTTACAAAGATCAACTATATATTATTGTTTTTAACTGTTGTAAAAGCAAACGGCATATTGTCAGCATTAAAATGTATTGAAATGTCGGTCACGAATGCTTACAAGAAAAGACAACGGTATTGAATTTATATATATGTGGTACGACATAAGATTTATTTCCAGAAAATAATGTGATCATGAAAAAGTATTATTATTATTTTTATTATTATTATTATTATTATTATTATTATTATTATTATTATTATTATTTGTAATATTATACGAGGGAGTGTATAACATTTTCCTCAAAGTCTACTGATGTTACATTTTCAGTTCTTCACTATTTGTCCAACTATTGTAGCGATTTCGTTTATTTCCAAGCACACCCGTTGCAAATGTTTCATTTGTTTCAATATATTTCGTCAGGTAATCTCGAATATCATATTTCTTTCTTACTAATATTGATCTATACACAAATTGTAATCTTTTATCCAATCAGTGCATATTTGTACGACTGTTTGTAAATAGTTTGATAAAATATCGTGTACTAGTGTAAATGTTACTTTAAATTACGTTATGGGTATTTTGTTATTGATCTACAACCTCCTTTTTTACTTTGCCTTTTTTATTCATGGATGGATGAATATGCAGATTGGTGAAAATAACAGAACCACATAGGACACCAGCCAGCCTCAAACTTGTCCGTGCACTAGACAAGTGAACATTGTGGACATTTTTACTTTGGGAGATTTTTCTAACAAGCTATATTATCCGCTATACTGACAGGATGATTAAAATTGCGGACGGAATTGTTGTTTAGTTTAACAATTGAAGGTGAATATACACCAGTTGTACAGGTTTTATTATCTGGGTTATTTACCTTTTAATTCACGTTTAAGCATTTTGATGGAATGGAAAATGGACCGAAAAAGTCGAAGTTCACTAGAAATTCAAAAGTTTAAATTCATTGTTTTTATATAGTACTTTCATTTTTTAAAAATTGTGTTTAAACTGTTCTGATTTTATTGATCTGTTTTGATATGGTGAGCAAACTCTGACAGCTATTTAACTTTTAAAGTCTCACCACCATCCGCATTACAGTCACAGAGGTAACAGACTAAATGCTCGAAGTTCGCCAGCTTATTAGTATTTCAAAATCCATCACTTCCATGAAGGCAATATTGGATAGCGGGTTACATGGAAGATTTAGCTTTCTCCAAACTTTAAAAGCTTGACGTTGAAAATTACTTATCTCCGAAGCTGAATATCTGACAACGGAAGTGCTCCAATGAGCATAGACAATTATGCCTTTTTGGAAATACACACGTTATCTCGATTTTATGAAGAATTGTATTTATTTAATATACAATCATTCCATATATTAGATTGCATTATTAACAGATTATAATAAACAATAGTAAAGAAGTAAAATGTTTAGATCTATTTTGTTGCACATTTAACATACATACATGTCTGCCAAGCTCGTTAGCGTAAGGATAATATTCAAATTTGAAAAGTTAACTTGCCTGATAGCAGAGGCGCTTGCTTAGTGGCATCGGTACATAATGACTAAATAGTATGCGGTTGTCATGACTACACATACCAGTTGACTTATCACTGCTGCCAAGGTTGTAAGACACCTATATAAATTAGTGAATCATTGTTTAAGGTTAATTTTGGCTCGTGTGTCGGCTTACATAAGAGGTGAAGTATGTCTATTGATCACTCGGCAATTATTTGATCACGGAATTTCTTACTTCTTAATTACTTTTCCGGAAAGGAGCGGTGCCAGAAAATACATTTAAGACCCTTAGAAAGTCTGTAAACAATTATTATATCCGTCTTTATTTAAACATTTACTTGCTTTTGTATCTAGAAAGATAAGAAGTTACAAGTTTCTTAACAGCCGACGAATGATCAAATTAAGAAAACAAACTTTGTTTTGTACCAAAATAAACATTTTAAGCCTGTTGAATATAAGGGAATAAAATATGTCCATGACTAATAGTGAATGACACCTTTTGAAAAGCGAGTCCAGGTAGTAAAGCTTGTTACGTGCATCTAAAGAAAATGGACAACTATTAAGAACTTTCAGCTATCTTAAAATACAAAACCTTGATACTTAACAAGAAAATGACAAAACTTACGATTATTAACATGGATTTGGATACGAGTCGTTTTGCGGCAATATTTAAAGTTTATTTTAAAGCAATTTATTTGACACCACCATCTTCCCCATTCCTTTTGTCACAATCATTTCGTCTTAAAAGCGATAGTACATTGATCCTATAGTCCCAGAAAGTAATGTTTTTAAAAAATAACTTTTCAAAGAGTTTTAAATGGATTTTATAAGTTTAGAATCATTTTCTATTAACAAAATTTAACTTTCTGCTATGTTTTATTGTTGACGTCTGCGTAAATCTGTTCAAAATTAAAAGACAAAAATGGAGCTAATTAGTACGCCACTACATCAAAAGAGATGACACTTGTATATCATTTCATCCACACAATTGTATCCCATTTTATATACTCACATATCTATTAATTAATTGTAAAAAGTTCGTGAATAACGCAAATTATTAATTTAAATATTTCATTCCATTCTAATATGTGTATTCTTCATCCAATAAATTCAGTGAGTTTTTTGGAAACTATATACGAGGTTTTCAGTATATGGAAGGCCATTTCAAGGATTAAAATGGAAACTTCTCAAATTCAACGAATATCCCATGATATTATTATTATTATGAATTATAGAGGACATGAGTGGAGTTATATGTTATTCATAAATATCATTACCTTAATCGAAACGCTAAATAATCATAAAATAAATACATTTTTGCCAAGATTTCCGGATGGAAGCTACATTGACTATTATAATGAGTATAATTGATAAAATATTTTTAAAAATTCGGAGTTATAATTAAAATAGCATCTAGAGCTGAAAGGAATCGAAATCTCGATTTTAAATGAATAATTGTAAGAATTTCAAATGTAATTTAAGTACATTGCTTTTCATGGTGCGTACTTCTGTTATGTTGTATCCTATTCTTTATTCGATCTTTTCGTTTGGCTTATATCCTATATTTTCGTGTCTGTTAAATGCTTTAAATGGCCATTGAATGAAAATGTCGTTTTTTTCATTTTACTTTACCTAGGTCACTAGGAAACTTCACAATTATAAACTTTTCAATTATGCAAAATTTACTTCAATATAAATTTAAAAAATATTTAAAAATAATTTATTAGCATTATTATGAAATCTTTCTTGCAAAATATGAAAACGTTGAAACACTTGCTTTATTATTAATCAACATGATCAAATTTATAGTAAATACAATTAAAAAAAACCCTATATGTATGATGCTTTCCAACTGAACAAATCATCAACATTATATTTTTTGGAAGCTTTCTGCTCGGCGATCTAGTTACATTACATGCATCAGCCTCGAAATGTGTTACAGTTTCATTCATCGATTGATCCTTTATTATTGAGTCCTGTACGGTCTTTTATATCACATCCAAATTTGTATCCGTAACGTTTTTTTTTTAACTGTGACTTTTCAGTTTCCCTGGTCTAATTAGGATCTTGAGGAAGGTGTTACTTTTTCTGCTTATCCTATACAGTATACACCAGTTACAAAGGCAGAGGAATTCGTTACTGTCATTGTGGTCCTTTCTGTGATGTAAACAATCTCATATCAAGTAACGAAAATGTTCATCTAAGGTAACATCAAACAAAGCGAACACAAGTTTACTATTCTATAAATACAATCCATAAAACCCAGACTATTCCACGATTAGCTCGTTACAAATACCCAACTCTTACCTAAAATAGATTACCACGTACATACATATATATGTGACAGAGTTTAATTGTTAATACTGATCAGGTTCACAGTTCGCAGAGATAGGTTGTTACTATGCATACAAATTGCTGTGTCCCACTCACCCATTAAACTTTACTTCCCAATGGTGTACGCCTTATAATCACAATATAAACGAGAATCTGCGTGTTATAAAAAATGATTGATTAGCACCTTTTTTAAAATTACTAACATCCTTCCTCACTGTGTAACATATGCCCTATATTTAATCTCTTCATTGTTATTATTATTATTATTATTATCATTATTATTATTATTATTATTATTATTATTATTATTATTATTATTATTATTATTATTTTTATTTTTATTATTATTATTATTAAATTCACTCTTGCAAATTATCCCGCTACACTATTCTCTTGACATATTTCCTGTAGTACCTTCATACCTAAATTTACCGGACATAATTTCTTTTTATTTTGTTATCCCTAGTTTGTAGATTCCTCCCCGCCCCTGGTAATTGAAACGTATATGAGAGAGAATCTCTCTTGGCTTTTGTGCTAAGTGTTTGTTTTGTAGATGTAAGGTGTTGTTACTTTTTGTTGTTCTCCGTAATGAAAGGATTATTTAGCTTAAAACTTTGGGAAATCTTTGTATCTTCCTCGTTATTTGGGTCAAACTATATTTTACTTACAAATCAAGTTACTATATAGCAGATCGAAACTGTGTTTCATTAAAATTATCTCCAAAATAGGGCAGCGATTTCCTCGTTATTATCACTATTCTGGAGACAGAATGAAATGTGTACATGACAAGGTATGCAGCTATCACGGGACAAAGTATACATATATCACAAGACAGGATAGCCTGCTATTATATGACAAGGTAGGCAGGTATCAACGTGTACATATTTTTAGGCCACCAATGTAATAACAGAATGTTCATAATGTTTGCTGATGCCTTTTCGTACGTCAATCATCTGCATCTTATCAAGTTTCTCCAGCCATCCCAAATAAGTTGTAAACCGATAGCCAAGATCTATTAAACTTAAAACCATGCTAATTGACATGCTATATCAAGGTCATAAGTGGATTGCCTGACTAGATTTTCAGACATCTTTCATTTATTAAAATAGTTTGATCTTTTATATAATAATAATAATAATAATAATAATAATAATAATAATAATAATAATAATAATAATAATAATAATAATAATAATAATTAATGATGATGATAATAATAATAATAATAATAATTTTGATGATGATGATGATAATGGTACTAATAATTATGAGTTTAATCATGAGCAATTTATTTCAAGCAGCGCATTAGAACGTAAATATTATACCACCGTACTTCTTGTTTCTTTTTCCAATTGAAGTGCTTTGTCTACTCAGAGTCAATTAGCGTTTATAATAATTGAAAAGAAGAGCAAATACTTAGCTTATATGTGTTGATGTGCTCTATAGTACTACCTCAAATTAAACCAATTGTTTCGGACTTGAATGTGTAGTTAGGTGTAATCGGTAGTACCGATTTTCTAGTTAATTTATTGCTAGAATGATGCAATAGCTTATGACTTATTGGTGATCCTTTTGTAGAGGTTGTCCTTATTCAGTTTGGGGTGGGGTGCTCCCAATTTATTTAAATTATTACAGAATACCCACTCTGGCTCGTTTTTTGTCAGAAATTGAAGTAGTGATAGAGAGATGCAAAACTCTGAGCCCCAGTCAGCGGTGGCGACAGTTAAATTACTGAATACACAAAATGTGAAATTCAAATAGCAACAATTTAATATAATTAAATAGCATTCATCTCCCAAATAAAATTCAACTAAAACCCTATAACTCGACCAAGTGACGACCTATTTCATCTTCTGAATTAGTGTGTTAAAGTTTCCTCCTGTCCTGAGTTCATCTCATCTTCATGATTCTTCCTTCTCTTTTCCTTTGTCTCCTTCGGTTTTTCCTTCTAACTTCTCCCTCCGTTCTTCCTTCTAACTTCTCCCTCCATTCTTCTTTCTCTTTTGTCTCCCACAGACTCGGCCCAACTGCACTGGGCTAATTCCCTCTGGTCCCTACAAGCTTCTAAAGTTTACATACAAGGACATTGGAATAGCATATTCTCTTAGCTATTTAAACTCACTCTAACATTAATATCATCAGATAGGCCATTACCGCGTTTGTTACCGCATTCATGCCTATCTAAATACACATTCTTCCTGATAACTGTACACGGTATATATATATATATATATATATATATATATATATATATATATATATATATATATATATATATATATATATATATATTTACCGTGTACACTTATCAGGGAGAACATATATCTATATAAGTTTGTTTGAATAAGAACTAGGAGAAGCCCAGGTGTTTCTTACCCCAGGGACCGTAATCGCTCTCCATGGCCCTGAATTCAGAGATGGCATTGATCTTAGCATCTATTAGATAAATTTGTCCATGTCCCACGATATGTCCTTGAAATGTTACACAAGCACAGCAAATTACGAATTCAAATTAATTGTCCTATTTACATCTCTCAGTCTGTCAAAGAATGTCCGAATTGTACCCTAAATGATCTTTTAGGTGTTGTTGTAGATGATATCATCAAGGTAATAAGAATCACATTTATTTAGACCAGATAAAGTTGTGTTCATTAAATTTTAAAAGTTATAGACGACCCTTTCATCTCTTAATATTGATAAAGACATTCTGGAGTCACGAATGCCGAAATATATTTTGCCTTTTCCGTCAGTGGGATTGCCAACATTCGTTCAGATTGCCAAATGTGGTGATATATTTTGTATTTCCAATTTTATCAATGCAGTTATCGATTCTTGGTAATGGAAATGAATCTGCTTTAATCACACTGTTTACCAATCTATAATCATTGCACATTCGGAACGTATTATCTTGTTTAGGAACAAGTATACATGGTGAACCCCAGCCACTTTTACTCGGCTCTATAAAATCATTATCCAGCAAATACAAAATTTCTTGATTCAAATATTTCTGTTTAAGAGGATTCATCCTGTACGGGTGTGGTGTCACAGGTGTGGAATTTAAAATTTCAGTGTCATAGTAGATTTATTTGTTCTTGTAAATGTTTTAGTTCATTCTTTTCTTGTGTCGTAAATGTGATAGTTTCTGGTCCAGATTATTCGAAACGTTATTACTCCAATGTATATAAAAGACCTTCACTTAAATCTTCATTGTATGGGACAGGTGCAACAAAATTAATTGCATAATTAACCTGGCGATGTTGATCAGGAAAGTATTCCTTTAGCTAAAATATAGTAAGGTTACTTATATAGTAAGGTTGTTTTTCTTATCTCCTCATATGATTAGTTATCATGTAATTAAAATCATTTACTTTCTTTTCAACTGTTTAAGGACCATACAATTTGGCCGAAAGAGGATTTTGTGGTACGGTGTCAGGGCTTGAACTAAATCACGAGGCTGCAAACTCCTTTCTTTTGTATTGTCATGATACCTTAATTTCATTTTTGACTGATTAAGGTGCAGATAAATTCTTGCATTCTTCCATCGCAACTTATACCCTCCCCCCCAAGATGGAATCATAACAGAGAAGAATAATATCGGTAACTTCATTAGAAAGACATTTCTCTTTTAAAAACTCAGTGGTCCACGCACGTATGTCTGAAAACTAGTTCAAAGCGATTGCATCCTAACCGATTCCCTAACAGCAAACAATAGTAAACGAACGTCTTCATCCCAATTTTTTCCTATATTAAAACAACAAACGAATCATATTTTTCAAAGTTTGATGAATTCTTTCTAAATTTCATTTACTTTCAGGGTGATGGGCAAAAGAATTGACTTGTTGGATGCCTATTAGTAAAACACTTGCTGGAATGTTACAGCCATACCATTGAATCTTGATAAAATTGAACAGATTTGCGAAAGGCGCAGAGAGTAAAAGTCGTCATCAAAGCTTTTACTATTGTGTTAGTTTTAATATTCCTCAAAGGATTTGCCTCTGGGAATTTTGTTATGGTCAGCAAGTATTGGTTACGTGACTTGGTATTAGATAAGGGACCAACATAATCTACCATTATTCTGCTAAATGGTTCGTCAAATGTAGGAGTAGGCTGCAAATGAGCCTTAATTATGTTCTGATTATTGTTCATTATTCAAAAACCTGATCAGTACATATGTCAGCTAAAGGAATACTTTCCTGATCAACATCATCTTCAAGAGCTTTTGTTGCCATATCTCTAAGATCTGCACAAGCTGGATATAAATCAGGGAGTTCTTCCAATAGGATCGAATTCCTGATCCAAACATGGCTTGTCAGTTACAAGTCGATTAACCATAACCTTATCTACAGATAAGTCATTGCTTAGTAATAAATGAGGTAAAAAGAAGACACTCTTCCGACTGTTACGGGTCCTGAGACTAAGTCTGACGACAATGAAGAGGAACATTAACAAGGCCGCACTCTACTCCCTAAATAATAACACTTACATGAGATGAAGACGTCTCAGAAAAAGGTAAAGGATCTGATAATAATAAACGTCTCTGAGAAGATCATGTGTCCGTTAAGTTTTAATAGCGATATGACACTCACTTTTATCCATATCACACTTTTCCACCAAATTTTGGACCGAAATATGTTTATATCTTGCTTTGTCAAATGAGCTTTTGCTTCAGAAAGATCATACGTTCTGGCACGCCAAGGAAATTCACCTTTTTTCAATTATACATATTCCTGGTAGGATTTGAAATAAAGGTTTTTACTTTAGATGACATTGCTAACAGCTTGTTGGTTTTACTAAAGAATCCTAAAATGTGAAATAATATCTGGGATTTAGTAAATTTCAAAATTAGTATCCTGGACGAGACCCCAATTTTCTGTTGATAACCTGTGTTCTTCAAATAAGTAACAGAAAGAGTGCAAAACGTAAGCTTTGTAAAATTTAAGAAATAACTAAAATTCAAAAACTGAAGGCGATGACGATGATGTGTCTGATATAGATTATGGAGTATTGATGTGTCAGCTGTCTTTTGTTGATTCACAGTAATATAATTCCAGGTTTTTATACACTATCAATTTAAGTGAGTGTCTTTAACCAAGATATTTATCAGGCCACTTTTGTATTTACAGAGAAAAAAACTCACTTGAATTCAATAATTTCAATAAAATAATTCCAGTCCGAAATTTAAAAGATCGATTCAATCTCTCACTTGCGGTACGTTAATTCAGAGATCAGTTGCCACATTCATTGTTAATGAGTTCTTGGTTTCCTGGTTTCCGAATCCTGGGTACGATATAACAATGGCGGCTCCTTCAAATCGTTGCATATGATTGCAGTGTACCAAAATTCACATGGAACTAGTTTATCGATTTGCTTTTAGTTTGACTTAACCTCCGAGTCGTCCGATGGAATGTTCAAAATTTCGAAGTCAATGCAAATGCTAGTATTCATTTTACCCTCTTTACCTTTGTGTAATCACTGTAGGCAAGCTGGCAGATAAGACAAAGTCTTTGTATATTTGCACATTTTGTTAATAATGGTCTAAAATATGTTTACTGTGCAAGGGTTAGAAACTGAGATCGCTTCAATCCAAGTCTTCTCTATCGTTGACGTTTTCGGTATGGGCGACAAAGCTGATTATACAACTTGAAACCGATGTCACAGATAAACAACCAGATCAACACGTCAATGTGAGGAAGGGCACTGTTATTATAAGTAAAGTGAAATTATTCACACAATTGTCCCTTGTTCATGAAAAAAAAATTCACGTTTGTTCTTTAAATGCTTGCATCTACATTAAAGAGTGTGTTTGTGGAGAAAGTGAAACTCTTCAAAAATATTTTTTTAGTATAAAAAAATAACTTTTGAAAATAAGTAAATGTTTCTGTTATCATGGCCATTGCAAATGCATAACATATGAGAACATGACAATTGGGAACATCAGACTTCAGTGCACCCCATGCTGTCTTACTTTTTATAGTTCAATAAATGGAGATAGTAGCTTGCTATAATTGTCATCCCTAAAATCGGAAATCCAAATGGAGTCACGAAACATGACATATCAACGTTATAGACATTGCTGATTTAGAAAGCGGCTTAAATTGGGAAGATCAGAAGCAAATTTCGATGACCAGTATATAATGCCTATGTTAAATGTACCGGTAATCATGCTTGTTTTTATTCTACGTTTTCCAAGATGACATGTTTCTCAAACTTTCACACAAAATGTACCAAAAAAATCATTATATTCCTTTGTATGGTTGGTACAAAAGAACTTAGATACAGTCCTGTTAGGAAATGATTGCACATGTGTGCAGTTACACGTTTCGGATCCCTATATGTCTTTTTCCATCGAATTTGTATACTCCTTTACGCTGATGACAGCGTTGGGGTTATAGTACTGACATAAAACCATTAAATCATAATTTCAATGCGTTTTACGATTACTCAGAGCTATGGGAATTGAAAATCAATTTCACAAGGACTTCTATATTATTTTTTGGCTCATAAATGACGACAAATATATATATTTATAATTGGCGAAAACCTCATGTACACGTAAATACATGTGTGTTTTTTTTAAAAAATCGAAGGTTTGTAAAGTCAATCAATCACAACGTTATTAAGGTAGAAAAGCCCTGCATCTACTTTAATTAAAAATCACAGGCTTCAGTCTACACCTGCTACTACCCATTTTACTATACGGACGTGAAGTTTGAGGATATGAAAGTACCACAATTTTTGAAAATGTGCATATCGAATGTTTTTTAAAGATCTTAATACTGATGAAATGTACTCAGACTTGCATGCTTTATTCAGAACAAGGAAAGAAATTTATTTATATAGCTATCAGATCACAAATGATAGGAGTTTGGATGCGTATTATCAATGGTAAATGGCCTAACCTATCTAGACTCTTTTATCAAATGCTTTTTACGAGGTTGATATTTGAAAACTATTGAATAGCAATCATATGCATTTCCTTCTCTACGAACTATAAAAGACACAAATACACAAGTACCTAATCGTGTGTACAAGGAACACTCTGATAACTGTTGGGAGACGACGTCCTATATTATGAATTGATTAAGAATCCGAAAGAAACAAAACGCACGATAACATAAATTTTAAAAGACCTATATATACAGGAAGAGCAATCGCCGGTAACCTTATCACCCAAGGGAAATTGTTTCGTATTTCAAAAGACTTGAAAACTAGTTATTACTGCTACCTAAGAATCATTATTTATAACTCATAAAGTTTACGACTTCCAATCACAGACTCCCCTTTTACACCGGTACCTGGGACAATACACTATGCACTACCAAACCTATGATCACCAAAAACATGGCTGCAATATTAATTGATTGATTTAGTTTGCCCCAAATCTGGACAGGAGGATCACAATGGTTCTTGTGTGAGAATTAACAGGGCGACCACTTTTATTTCTTTAGTGACTTCCCTAAGTAAAAAAAGATAAGGAAACACAAAAGGGCTATTTATGTTATAGTGACATTGGGAGACAAAATCCCCAGCTCTGCCGAAAGAGCCGTAGTTCGCTGTTGCCTGTGGAAACGCACGTTCAAACGTATGTAAAAGAATCACATAACCCACTTGATTTCATAAAGGATTTGACGATAATATAATTTTTAAATGCAGTATGAAAACGCGTTAATAAAAGGTTCGTGGAATTTACAATCTTAAAATGTTTCTCTCTCTGAGAACTAAAATTTTCTTATGATTGAGTCCATGTCACTTCAGCAGAATCGGCACCAGATGAGATCCATTATCAACTTCTGAAACACTTACATCACATTATAATAATATACATTTTCTATAAACTGCTATCTAATGATCAACGTGGATTTAGCAAAGCAGTTTTTAGAGAATGACATATAGTCGGCATTTTTGTTACTTTGATGATTGATATTTCAATGCATCTGTCTTCTAAAAGTCCTTTAATTAGATATGCAACAAAATCAAGTGTTACTTTGAATTCATTTTTGTAAATGGAATTTATCGTTAAATTAAAACTGTTAAGACTTGCAAAAACTCAAACTTTTCATGGCGCGTCAAGCAACTATGCATCTTTAAAGAGAATAGAACAGTCTTCTCCCTTAGATACATAATGGGATACATTTATTGATTGCAGTAATGTATCATAATTGAAAATGTAAGACTTCAATATATCTTTCCTTGACGCTGAAGTAGTTATTGCATTTAAAATTTACTCTATTTTGATTCTAATGAATAGTGAAACATTTATAGAATTTATGGAACATTGGAAAATATATTATTTAAATGCAGATCCAACAATGTCAGCTGTTGGCAGTATTTCTTTGGGCAACATTAACCAACAAGAGTCAATAGTTGGACCAATAACAAACCAGCAGTATCTAGAAATATATTGTTGAGCCAATATAAATTCTTCATGGATTGTGCCATAGTATGACTGTTGGGACAATGTTGTTAACATTGCCTTTGGTTGGTAAACATGTTGAAACTACAAGGCGTCAACTTTATGATCATACTAAGTGCCTATCAACAACAAAATTGTTGAACGAACATTACATAACCTACATTTAGCTGACAAAACCCCAGCATGTCATATAGCAACGTTGGTATAATAAGTGTTTACTATTTTGTGACCAGAAAATACTTTATCCTGGCATACCTAAATCCATCTATCCCTCAACCGCAAACTTTTAACTTACCCAACCCCTTTCGTTTTTACTTATTTCCTGTTGTCTGCGAACCGCGGTTAGTGCAATGAACGAAACGTAGCTTCATAATGGATTGTATTAACAAATATTATAGGTTTTCATGCTATCTATCCACCCTTAAGTTATGCCGATAAATAAGCAACGCATGCGAGTTTCGTTAAGTGAAGGACACTGACGCAGTTTATTTATACGACTGATGTAACTCCGGTGCTAGGTGAGTTTTGTTCCTTAAATACATTATCCAGCCTCTTGAGGATTAGGAATATATTCTGGAACATTTAGCGTACCATCCTATCGACCTAACATATACAATCGTTAAGGGTTACACCTTTTGACAATATTATTTTTATGCTATTCAAATGTCATTATCTTAGCAAATTACAAGGCTGAGTAGACAATGTTTCTAGGTATATTTCCCATCCACCTCTATGCAGAGAAAATGGAATAGACAAAACCTTTCCTTAACAATAATGTGATGATGAAAGATTCCATTAGAAAATGTAATATCTTTATTAAAATTTAGACACCATTTTGGTTGTTGTTGTGATGCTGATTACATCTTGTAAGAATTGTGTAATCTACATGGAAACAAGGTTCTATCTAATACAGAATTGCAATTGCAAGTGGCGTTGGCATTTCGCTTAAAATTATTGCTTCCACGTTGAACAAATAGGACGATTGCTAAAGAAGATGAGAATATATCTGAATTATCATCGCCATTTTAGTATATTGGAATGTAATACAATTGTTTGAATCGCAGACAAAGTGTCTCTGTATGTTTGACTGTAACTGACATTTTATTTAAATACTCTACATAAAAATCACTGATAATTACCGATGAATTTTAAATAAAAATCGATCATGTGATAAGACATAATATATTCCTCAAAAACTGTATTGTACATGCAGTACTTTCCATGAGGGGATTTAATCTTACTGCAAGAGATATCATAATTACACCGGTTTTAATGTTAAGATCATTGGTCTAGAAGGGATCGAAAAGTCAACACCATATAAAGATGGGGGAAATTACGGTATGTATTCGTTTCAACATTCTCTTCTATTTTTCTAAGAGAATTGTATGCAATTTCTGAATGGTATTATACTACTGTATGGTAATTAGGTTTTAAAGATTTACCCAAAGTATGTTAGAAACTGTTGAGTATTCCAGTCTGCGATTCCTACACATTATTGAAGCTGTTGTGCGATATTTTCTCTTTTTAAATGCTAAGAATGAATCCTCAGAGAAACAAAAAGCCTTTTGTATAAATATTATTAATTACTTATATATCAGTTAGATAAACAAAATGTGTATAGTTTTTTAGAAGAAGAAAATACTTGTATTATTGCTTTCACTTGAAAAGCTTATCACAAAAGAATATATGCAACATGTGCCATTTGAAAATAATGAAAATTAAGTCCGTTAATCCTAATCTAGTTAGAAATATTGACTTCACAAATCTGGGTTTCAATAGAACTTTATTCTAGATATTAGTGCTGGTGTTGTAGAGAAGACAATTGCAATAGTATCTGAAATGTGTACCCTGTATCACAAACGTTTGAGACATACTATTGCTCCGAATATGAAATCAATTCAAGAGACTTTTTTCATAAATATCAAGTTATTTCTTTGATAAAACATTTCAGACACATTTAGAGAGGTGAATATATTTACTTTATATTATATTTTCTTTTTATATTACTTAATATTCAGGTTCAAAGCTAATAGTGGTTGTGTAAAAAAAAACAGATTAAGAATCAAAATTTATTCTTCAAATTCACACATTCCGTTGCCAAATTTAACTTCCCGAAATCACTAAATTCTTCCCTTGGTTTGGATTAATATGTAAAAGAAAATCGTTCTTTATCCGCAACATATATGAATACGGAGAAAATTAACAAACTTAATTAATATGTAAACGTTTATGTTTTGTTTCTAATGACAATCTCATAAGTTATGATTAGAGTGAAATATAATTTGTCAAGACAGATAAATGTGTTTTAGAGGTTTGTTGGATGGTTATCGCGTTGTCGTATGAAAATGTGATGTATGACACATAAAACATTGAATTTTAAACAGTTATAGTAATTTCTGTGTTTACTATGGCTTTTTTGAATATGTTTAGGGTAAATTTTTGTGCTTTCGCAAGCTATTAAAAAAACGCAGAGCAAAAATGTTATAACTCCCACTGTACTTGTCTAAAGTACTCCATTGTCGATAAAAACTAATGAAAAACCTTCGCAAAACCATTGCTTATTTTAAGCTTCTACTTCTCAAAGTACGATTTAATTTACTCTTTATGTTTCCTCAAAATAATACACTTATTAATGCTTATATGAAATTTTTTTACGAAAATTAGAAACACGAAAATTTCTCATGGGTAAACTGTTGACCGTTGAACGTACTAAATGATTTCATAATCAATCGTATAATTCTCAACAAATCTGTTTTGGTTAATCCTTAGTAATTCTGTACATCTTGTAAACACATTAAAGTAGACATGGGTACAAATATGTCTCATGTCTGAAACGATGATCTCTAATGTTAACTCAATCAGCGAAAACATACAAGAAAATCTAAAAATATTGTGAAAGTCAGCTTTTAATTCAACAAATAAAATATTTTTTCCGTGATTGTAATGTATTGATTATTTAAGAACTAAAATTTAAATTCATAACGTGTAATCGAATATCGGTTGATAACATTTATTATGGTATTGTCTCAAAAGCAAGATTATTATTAGTGGTAGCAAATTAGAATTAAAAAAAGAAAAGTTTTAAGAAAGCATAAGAAACTGTTGAATCACAATTATTTATAAATAGAGAAAAATATTAAGGCTTTTCGTTTTACCATGTAGCTTTTGATAAGAAAGAAACGTTTTTCCAGTGTCTTTTCAAGGTATATACATTATTTGGAAAGTCCGTACGTCCTGGAAGTAAGATATCAAAATCTCAGACACTCAGAGAAAAATCAAGTTTTTTCATTCACTTTCTTTCTGATTATAACATAAACGGAATAAAATTGCATGCTGAAACAGTTGTAATTAAAAAGGAAAACAGAATTTAGTTAAGCAAATCTATTCTTAATTCACAAAACAATCAATAAACTCATATTATTAAAAAAAAGGACAATTAGAAATTAAACTAAGTTATTAAAATGTATACCATTTAAATCCAGAATATCAGCATAAAGCATTAAATTTCCAAGTCAAACGTTTTCTCCGCACTCTTTTTAAACACAGCCTGATTATTCCTTAGTTATGGAGTCTAAACGTCCTGGTTAGACTGTTAAGTACTGTGTTAAAATGTGAAAAAAATATGTTATATACTCAATACAATCCTTCAGACCCGCAAAATATCTCATGTATCTAGATTTTGGTATGTGATATGGACCTTATAATGTTCTTAGGGTATGGCCTTGCACACGTGAGTAAATGCCCATTGCGTTGGTCTACAAATGCGTCAGCTGTCAGGAATAAAGCTCCATATATAATCTAGGATTCATGAGATCAACAAAGTAGAAGGTCAAATAAAAAAATTAATAGTTTAGTCTCACTGAAGAGTGATCATTTCATACTGTTTAAATAGAAAAGGTGACGGGAAATAGACGATGCTGTGGTATACCATTCTAGAGACCATATTTATCTGTCTGTCTGTCCATGTATATATCTGTCTTGAGTTTCAATAATAATTATTAACAAAAAGAGAATCGGCTATTAATCTGTTCTACACGAATGAATAAGATGAAGCTACAGTTACTGGATAAAATCTCAGGACATCACTGTGATGGACACACTATTTATTACATCGTTTTTGAGAAAACATTCACTTCCTTTGGTTTCGTTTTATTCAGCACTCCTTGGCACTTTAGTATTTCCTAAATGGCCAACATTCAATATAAAATTTAGAAATAAAAATTTGCAAGGGAAATTCCTTTGCTTCTCGAATACCAGTGTAAGGCCCATGTCGAACCACTCCACTACTAATGATATGTATGGTGATGCTGACGATTTTAGATCTTTGTTATTATCGCTATCCTTTTCGTTTTGTTGCTGTTTTGTCCTGACTCTCCCATGTCTATACTTTTTTTTTACTCTAATTGTCGAATGTGTGTCTGTTCAAAACCTTTCTTAGAAATGGATTTATATTTCTCAAATAGCAACTACTTTTCTTGCAGATTTCCGAAAGAAGTATTATACAATTGTTCAACAACAATACATATCTGATTTCCATACATCATAATATAAGGTCAGAAGAAAATATAAGAGTCATAATTGGATCTTCGGAAGAGACAAATTTTGTACTTCTTGTCGCAAATCGTTTAACCGAAATGTGTACCGGTTCTATAAAAGTACTTGCAAGTGATGATAACACTGTTACAGTAGAGAAACGAGGAGATGATATATTTCGCCTTGTGGAGGATATTCCAAGTGCCTTTGAGGAAACATATACTCCATATGACGATATGCCCGTTATGAGAATAAACTTTAGCTGCGGAATCAAGGAAACTCTAACGGCAGAAGCACTGGTTATAGGAAATACAAAGAGACTCTAATCATGACCAATTTTATTTTTGGGTAGAAAATATATGTTCTAAAAGAATGTATATACACACTCGCAAATTCAAATCTTGGAAATTTAGTTGCATGTAAATGGATTAAGATAACCTGCAAGCAACCATTCAGTTATATTTAACAAACACAAGTATATCTTGTTCTTTCCGGATTGCAGTTATACTGATTCAGTTAATAAGCGATTTTCTTTAGAGCATTAATTATGCAGAGTTTTAATCATACAGTGTAGAAATCGACGACTAGTGTCCATCTAAGAGTTCTTAAGCATCAATGTGTTTTTAAAAAGCTTAGAAACAGGCACTTGCATTCTGGTAATCAAACGTTTTTTTCCTAAACGTTAGCAAAAATAATTTACTTTACGGCTGGCCAACTAAATTATTTTTCCATTGCAATATTTGACACTTTGTAGGACTAACCATGTTACCCGTAAAGAGTTTCAAACTTATCCATCAGATATTGTGTTACAACATTTACTCAAACAGTATTGTGATATTGTGAACTGAATACAATGATTTAGTTGTATTTGAGTACTGAGTAAAGTGGAAGAAAATTATTTGCTATTAAAAATATTTTAATTGAGTACATATTAATCTCACTGGTCAACAGTGAAATCATTACTGACTTGAAAAGGCCCTAATCTGTAGTATTTTGGTGTGCCGAACACGAATATAACCGTGAAAATGTTTTATTGGCTCTCGTTTTGAAGATATTCATATACCTCATTTTCTATGTTTCACTGTGTAAATTTCTCCAGTAGGACTGCAGCAACATCCGGAATAATGATGTAACATTGCATAATACCATCATGCTCACATCATCCACAGTTGATTGCATCATTTTCTGATGCAATGCAATACTAATGCCATGCGGCTGCTGAAGTAAGTTAACGTCAGCTGTGTACTATACATGTGTAGGCCTATTATACTAATGCCAGGCGGCTGCTGAAGCTGACGTAAGCAGTGTACTATATAAAGCCCAATCAGATAGGTTCAGCATTTAAAATATTTTAGACGTTGTGCGAGACAGTTCAAGCTACTGTTACATAAAACTTATTATGTTATCCATTTACGTACAATAAAGAACAGTAATGCCTCGAAAGTGTGTTAATACCGCGGACAATTTTTGCTATATTTGTGGGTAAGTGACATTTGCCAACCAGAAGAAAAGTATCAATTCTCAAGTGAAGAAGGCATATCATCTTTACTTCGGATGCAAGGTTGGTGACCAAGACAAGCCTTGGGCTCCGCATATATGCTGTGCTACATGTACAACACAGCTTTCACAGTGGTTGAATTGCAAAAGGTCATCAATGCCGTTTGCAGTCCCAATGGTGTGGAGAGAGCCAAGCAACCACCTAAATGACTGTTACTTCTGCTTGGTTCCTCCTCTTTCCGGCCGAATAACGAAGCGAAAGAAGTCGAGAATAGTCTACCCAAACATTCCGTCTGCATTGAGACCAGTTCCACATGGGGAGGGACTTTCTATTCCAGAACCTCCAGCCGAATATTCTCTTGATTCATCTGACGAAGACAAAGGTGAGTCGACCTGTTCTTCTCCTGGTCCATCAGCATGCAGTGATCCAGATTTTCACTGTGGTGCATCATCAACCCCACACAGAATAACACAGGAAGAACTAAATGACCTGATTCGTGATTTGGACTTATCAAAGAACAAGGCAGAATTGCTAGGATCAAGACTCCAACAATGGAATCTTCTAGAAGAAGATGTCACAATTACTGTATATCGAAAGCGCCACCAGCAATTGGAGCCTTTCTTCAGAAAGGAAAGTAATCTGATATTCTGTTCCGATATTGAGGGCCTCATGAATGCTTTAAAAATCACTCATGACCCACAAGAATGGAGACTATTTGTGGACTCTTCGAAACTGAGTCTCAAGGCTGTGCTTTTGCACAATGGAAACATTCTTCCATCTATTCCAGTAGCGTATGCTGTCCACATGAAAGAGACATACGATAACTTAAGGCAGCTACTGAATTCCATTGAGTATAACAAGTACAGCTGGCACCTCTGTGGTGATTTGAAGGTAGTTGCCTTTTTTATGGGACTGCAGCAAGGATATACAAAATACATGTGTTTCTTATGCGAGTGGGATAGCCGAGCAAGGGAAATGCACTACATGAGGAAGGAATGGACTCACAGGCAGAATGTAGCCATTGGAGAGAAGAATATCCAACACCCAGCTCTGGTTGAGGCTCAGAAAATCTTGCTACCACCCCTTCACATCAAACTAGGTTTGATGAAGAACTTCGTGAAAGCCATTGACCGGACTTTGCCAGCATTCCGATACCTGCATGAAAAATTCCCTCGACTCAGCGAAGCAAAGATTAAAGAAGGAGTTTTTGTGGGTCCTCAGATTCGAGAGCTTTTCAAAGATGACCGGTTCAATAACTTGCTGGAAGGTGACGCGAAACAAGCATGGAATGCTTTTCGTCTAGTTTCTACAAACTTCCTAGGAAATGTTAGGGCAGAAAACTATAAGGAACTAGTAGAAGACATGTTGATGAAGTATAAGAAACTTGGCTGCAATATGTCTCTAAAGATTCACTTCCTTCATTCCCATTTGGATTTCTTTCCTAGCAACTGTGGTATTGTTAGTGATGAACACGGCGAACGTTTTCATCAAGATATCGCAACAATGGAACAAAGATACCAAGGAAAATGGTCCACTACAATGCTGGCTGACTACTGCTGGACACTCCTCAGAGATGCTCCCGAACAGCTGTACAAGAGACAGGCGAAGAAACCTAAGATGTAGTCAATGACTTGATTTTTTATAGGTAGGCTATTACAGCTGACCTTTTACTATTGGAATGCATTTCGTTATGTAAACATTAATTTCTTGCAGATTACAAAAAAACTAGAGCCAATTTTGCAATTTGACTGTCATATTCGTGTTCATCACATAAAAATTGATAAGAATTGACTAATTTTATTTCAGTAACATGACTTTTGTAAAAATTTGTTGTCCAGTGTCTTCAATGCCTTTAACATATGGTGTATATTTATTTTATGACCACCTCTCTGGAGAGAAAAAAAAACGTTGTACATAGAATTCAAAAGATTATATTCTCTTTTCTTCAATCCCAGCGAAATGTTTTTAAATGATTTGCCACTAAAACTTTTAAATCTTCATTCCATCAGTAAAGCATTGTGCCTTCCTCAAGTTTGATTTGAATATGTCAACACCATTTCTTTTACAACTGGTGCATATAAATATTAAACTCTTGACTACAGACCTATTGGTGATGAAAGTGTTCGTCTATGACAGATCAATTTGTGATAAAAGTGTACGCTTATGACAGGTTGACTGGTTATGAAAGTACCCGTCTACAACAGATCGATTTGCAATGAATGTTTCCATCTACGACATGCAATTGCTATGGCAGTTGTATTGCTAATAAAAATACCTAATCAACAACAGACAGAATGAATATCAAATTTAAAATACGCCAATTATTAAATGCATTTTCATGTGGGTTTTTTTTTGGTCATCACATATAGATATATATATATATATATATATATATATATATATATATATATATATATATATATATATATATATATATATATATATATATATATATATATATATATATATATATATATATATAATTTGTATAACTATACAAAGAAATAGGATTATAAAGAACAAATGAAAACATATTTGTCAAATTCAATAAAATAAAATTCCTAACAGTGATCAAATTCTTTTAAATCTCCAAACGTAAAACTAAGTTTGCATACAAAATATATCAAATTATATATATATATATATATATATATATATATATATATATATATATATATATATATATATATATATATATATATATATATATATATATAATAATAATAATAATAATAATAATAATAATAATAATAAAAATAATAATAATAAGGACTTTGTATAGCGCCTAATCTTTCGAAGCTCGAAGCGCTTTACACCATCAATAATGAAATGACTACACTACAGAACAACAAATGACAAAAACAATGAAATTGGAAACCATAAAAACATGCTGAAAACATATAAGATACAAAACATGATTAGGTCGCTAAGTTTGTCCCTGCAGTCGAAACAGGTGAGTCTTAAGAGCACTCTTAAAAGGGACCACTGTGTCTTTGTGTCTAATTTCAATGGGCAATTTGTTCCACGACGCCGGGCCATTACGATTCAACCATTACAAACATCTTGAGGTTAATATTTATTGTTATTTGGTTCGTACCAATTAGTAAGGACGTTTATTATAATGCATTAAGTTCAATATTTGAAATCTGTGTATTTAAAATAATACGTAAGTCTAACAGAAAACCGAAACAAATTTGAGCCATCCGTAAAATTATCAGATAGTTATGTATATCTTGTAAAGATATCAAATGAGTATTTCATGCTTGATAATTATCTTCGTTGAATGGTTGGAAGAATTGTTCAAGTTTGAAAGTCCAGTATATTTTAGAATATTTTATTTTTTAACGAAACTAGAAATTTCACAATGTCTTCACATTGCTCGAGGGATATGTTTTTTGAAACATGGACTATTTTCAATTTCAATACGGACAAGTTTGTTAATATGTTTATTACTTTCATAACAAAGTAGACATTTTGTAAATATAATACTTAATAATTCACCGGGTTTGCTTAGAGCCACGAAAAAACGGACAGATTTAAGCAAAGTTAAAACAGAAGGTACAAAAAAACCCAATAAAAATTACAGTAATAAGAAAACTGATATCATCATCACCCCCATTATCATCGCTGTCCTTATTATTATTATTATTATTATTATTATTATTATTATTATTATTATTATTATTATTACATTATTATTATTATTATTATTAGTAGTAGTAGTAGTAGTAGTAGTAGTAGTATTTATGCAAGCGATATAGCATAGCTGCTCATATAATATGAAATGTACTAGAAAGAGTTTTCGGATTTATTTTACACATATTAACGCTGCTCCCTTCAAGAAATAAGTGTCAGGCTACAATATCCATTCCAATGGAAATCAGATGGAAAATAAACAGAATGATAAAATATTTGACATATATTTTATCCACTATGGTGACTTCTAAAGACCAGTTGAAATAAATGTAGGTATATATGGTCTCATTCATGTGAAAATAAATTTGTACTGCTTTTCCACCCAATGTTGTTAGTTGTACTAAGGCCTCCCTATCTTACCATATCTCAATTGTATTCGTTTCGATCCTGAAATAGACAGATACATAAGTTATAAGTCTGAATGGTCACAAAAAGCAAAACGGTATCTGTGTAATTTAGTATGAAACGAATCCAATACTTTACCTCAAACTTATTGTGGTAGAAGTCATACACCAGTGATTGTTTCAACTCCAGTATACAGATTCGTCTATATAGATTGACTATATATGTATTGTTCTTCTGACACATGATTTGAATTTCTGCCAGAATCATCCATTTACACATTGAGATGGTACCTATTTATCGTGAAAGGTATACTGCCAGGAAATAAAGTAGAGTACAATTCAGACGCGTGTTTGTTCATACAATATCTGTACGGTATGATGTATCCGTTCAAATAAGCTGAGGTTTTTATAATTACACTGGTCTACAATTTAACTTTGTAGAAGTAATCTGCTTCAGAGATAAATGTGCTATCAATAAAATAAAGATTTATTATAGATTTCGATGTACTGAATTCAAAACAACTGATTGGAAACTGTTTCCAAGATATTTAAAGTTTTACCTTTTACGTCTTTCTATATTGTGTAGATGTGTACATAGCGGAGTTTTAATTATAAATTGTACACTTCTGTCGTTTCATGTGTTTCTGGTTGCTTTACATTATATTTCACCAGTACTGTTATATAACACTTTTGAAAACAACAACAGGGTAATATAAATAAAGTGTATTATGAAACAAAAGGCAAAACACTATTATATCTATCTATCTATCTATCTATCTATCTATCTATCTATCTATCTATATATATATATATATATATATATATATATATATATATATATATATATATATATATATATATATATACGTACATAGTTTAGTAGTTTAGTCAGTGTCCACTTGGCGCTTCTTGACTTGTCTCTTCACTGATCGGCTCCATTTTCCATTGTTGCATTGTCCTTGTGAAATTGCTTGCTTGCTCACTGCTCGTTCACAGCAAGTCGGTGAAAAATCTTGAGGAGAATGCAATAATGTATATTTAGTGACATGTTGCAACCTATGCTTTTGTATGCCTTGAGGATGTTTTCGAGCAAATCTCTGTAATTGTCCTTATTATTGATGCCGAGAAAATGTGTTGCCACTAACTGGGAGCCTTTCCATGCCGTCTTTTCCTTGCCACACAGTGCACGGATAAGTGTATCATCTCAAAGAAGTTCAAAAATCTTAGAACCATCAAAAGACACCTTCCTGTATTTTAGCTTAACCTTGAACATTTTCGATGGAGGTATTCGAAAGCTGTTTGTGCTTTGTCCATGCCTATGAAAAAGTCCTTCATCAGGCCCAGCTTGATGTGGAAGGGTGCTAACAGAATCTTCTTTGATTAAACAAGAGGTAGATGCTGAACACGTTTCCTCCCAGTGACTGTCGGAGTGGCCAATACATCTTGATGTAGTGGGAATCTCTAGCACGACTATACCATGCTAAGGGAAGAAAGCAGGATGTTATGTATCTAGTCTGTAAACCAAACAAGAGAGCAAGAACCTTCAAATGGCTATAATGTTGGTCATTGTTTATAAATTTCAAATATTGTTTCCTGTTTTAATATGGACTGCATGACCAACTTAAAATTGATGACAAAACATTGCCATTATGCATCAACTCATATTTAAGACGTGTTCGATGATTCAATGAACAGTCTCCACTCATCTGGATCAAGAACGGTGTTTTGTTGTTGCATCATACCATCGATCTTGTTGCAGGCTACAATATCAACGTTTATGGCGAAGAATGGGACAAAATCCTTTTTATGGGCATGCCAGGAGATTCTACTTCTATGGTCTGGAGTCGAACAGGTGTGCCGTATCCTCGAATGGTTCCAAATCCCCGAGAAGGTCATTCAGTTCACCTTATGTTATGAGGTGTGGTTCTGAGGATGAGGATGGGAGGAAATATGGGTCACGTGCCATTGATGGTCCAGTGCAGCCCCCCTCCTCTTTAGAATTAGTGTCTTTGCAAAATGAATTCTTGATGTGACGATTCTTCTGTTGCATACAACTATTCCCAGTGCAGTGTCCATTTAGTTGTCCATAATCTTCGATTTGACAAAGTTGTCAAATATAAATGTATACAAGGTTACACGTACGATTAACTGGGCAACTTCTTTAATTGATGTTTTGTTGTTGGACTAACATTGAATTCCAGTAGCTTGTTCAAGTGTAAACGTAGGAAGCTACAAGTACAAAAGTAATAGTTTATGAAACAGTATGTTAATCAGAGCGACGTAATGACAATGGTGGATTTACGACATATGTTTTAGGGGGTTTGAAGTATGACTATATATGTGTTGTATGATGGCTTGTAAAGTTTGCATTGGTCTTTCTGTTTTATATCATTTAATACGTCACAATGTCAAGCATACTTGCTTCACTAGTCAACGCGTAATACTCGTGTGATATCTTTAAACTGTTTGATAAATTGGGATTATCTTCTTTGAAAAACTTTATCCTTTTTTATTTAGCCCTGTTGAATTTCGATGAACGCTCAACAACTTGCTTACCAAGTTGTTTTCAGCAAGTTTATCTTCTATGGTCAGATTACATTTTCAACCTTAGTTTTATCTTTAATCTAATTCTTCACACGTTTAATTTACTGTGGGCACTTTTAACAGGCATTACAAGATTCTAGCAGCAACATATGCAACCTAGACACCTCTAAAACTAGCTGAACACCAATTTGTATTCAAATAATGTATGCTATGTAAACGAACACGATATGATGCCTAGTATGGTAGATTGTAGCAGTGTTCACAAACAAAGCGTCATCTATCGCAAACCGTGTCAAAGTGAATGCTTTACGCGGTGGTTAAAAGGAAAAAAGATTAGACTAATAAGCACACGAGCGATCAGAGGAGAATCACAAAATAAAGCTCACCTCAACGAATACTTTGAAATCGATACAATGATGGTAGAAACATAGTAACATAAACATTAGTACATTAATAGGTAACCTGATATAAAATAAAACCATTGAAATTAATTGGAAATTCCGTCGATAAACTCTTTAAGGAAGTGTTTGTATATATCAAGCAAGAAGGAAAGAATATGATGTCAGACAATGATTACAACGTTTCAGGCGCATCAATTCTGTTCCCCGATCTTTAGCGATGAAACATGTGTTTTCACTGGAGCAACATTACATGTGAGAACATAAGCAAAAGCGATACAATCTCACCAGAAATTGAAATCATAGAGCAATTGGTTGAAAACATACAGCCGGATGGGATGTATTAGTGGGGACTATAATATATCGTGGAACTTTTCTCTTTAGCGAAAGCACCGTAGACACTAAGTTGATGGTAAGTACTTTCTCGGTCATGTTTGCAAAGATAGCTCAAAAGGTTGCCAAACATTTTCTAACTAGCACATAAATATGATATACTAAAATACAATATGGTAACAACATCAAAGAGAACATATAATTATAAGAGAGGTTAAATGGAGTCAGTGGTGGAAACAACATACAAAAGTTAAACTACACCTTAAAGTTTTTTCCAAAGATGTCAAAGAACTGAGAAATGTAATGAAATTTTTGAAAGTAGAATGATAACTATATATGATGAATAATAGAGACCATAACAAATTAAATAAATTAAAAGATATAGTGTTGAACGTTTGAAATCAATAAGACTTGGACAAAAATAAAATTTGAGAGTTTCGTGAATCGGACAATTCTTATGAAGAAATATTCAAAGAGAAGAGTCGAACTATCAAGGCAATTATTGTAGCTACAGGGATTGTCTCTACCTCTCTTGCACTGACAAAACAAAAGCCTTTGTCAAGAGTCAAGTAATTCCTAGCCCTTCACCTAAAGCACCAACTCTCACACTTAGCCCAGCTCGATTCATTGACAAAATTAAACACAGAATATTTTGTCCTTCCACATAAGCACCATCTCCCGCACTTAGCCCAGCTCGATTCATCGACAAATTTAAACAAGGAATATGAAATATTGTAGAGTATTGAAGACGTTAGCTGATACATCGACAACAGCCATCTAGATGTAGAATATTCTTGACTGCATCCAAGAGTTTGATTCCGCGTTCGATCATGGCATGCCACTCTTTCTAGCATTAATGGGACCGATAATTAACAATAAATATAATTGGTGTGGAAAAGATTATTGAGTGATCACAAAAACGTTCAAAAGAACATTTAGAAGACATGAAAAATTATTCAAATATCAAAATGTCATTTATAACTATTTAAATCGTTCTAGATGGTTTGATCGAGCTTCCCTCTGAAGCCGAGCTGATGTCTATTCCTTCCAATACGTAATTAAAATTTAAGTACATGCCAACCTCGTTTCCGAAATGTCCAGATGGCGTCTATGTTAGAATAGATATATCAAACCAACTATTGTATCAATCTAAACTTCCTTTTGATTGTTTATATACGTGACAACCTAGCGTGTTTAAAAAAATCTCATAGAATAAAGGAAATTCCTACCGCCATTTTCACATGAAGACATGCTTTCTTGGTTTTACCCATTTAAGTAAATCTTTGTAAGAATTTCCTTTAAGAAAATAATATGTATCTTGGTAAAATGTTAAATATTCAATCCAGTCCAATATGTATCTACGAATTCTCTCTTTTATGTCCTAATTTTGTATGTAAAAAGTCAAATAAACTTTAAAAGACATTAACCATTTCACCTATATTCAATATAATTAAGACCTGATTATGTGATAACAAGAAAATATCCTGAACTTGTTTTTCTTATTTAATGAATCGCTTCAACAGTCAGTTCGATAAGTCTAAATGACCTTTTTACACAACCATACTCGCTGTTTTTATGATTATCTTGTTTCAAATGTGGTTCGATATCAAAGAAATGTTTATGCAAAAGATTTTTTTGCCGTTGTAAAATTTAAACAACTTGACCCAATCTTAAAAGAATCTCCAATTTTTTCCTGTCTGATTCTATGAACATTATGTATACATTACGTTAAATCTTTTCTAAACATAATCCGTTGCAATCTTTTTGCACTTGTTTTCGGCAGTGATGAATCTAATATCGAAGTCTTAATTTTGATTAATTTGATGAAATGTATTTGAATATGCATTTAATGATTTTGTATGATGATACGTTTTTAACAACTTAATTTTGATCTTATCACAAATTTAAGAAAACCGCTGACCTTGTTTTACACGGGTAGATAATACTAGATAAATCTGAACTTCATCACTTAGCAACCGGGCCGGGGCAGACATTTTTGTACAGCAAGCAGATGCTTGTCTATCCTTTACGACTGTACTTTTGTCGACCATAATTTATGAATTCTTTCAGGACGTTTCTCTCCTATGTTTGCTGATAAGCCACATTCAAATATAAGAGTATGTCCTCGCTGGCACCTATCGTTTTGAACGTATCAATCTTTCTTTCTTTCCCACTGTTTCACGCGGCTTTCAATCATAAACACCACAAGACTTGCTCCTCTATTAAGTCGTTTTGACTTCATAGGGCACTTCATGCGTATACGTAGTATCTTTCTGACGAATACCTTGCAATTTATGTGTGCGTTGTATATATAGGCAATATTGCTTTTGATCGCGTATCGTATTTTGACCTGATTTATATCACGGTTTGACCTCTATTGACAAGGATTAGGTTGGGATGTCAATTATATATAAATAGTTGCACTTATGAGAAAAACAGAACCGCATTCATTTAGATATGTAATAATGCATGATAATCTTCACTGGTTGTGTAGACTCAGTAACTAACGCTGTATGTTTTACCTGTATACTGACATTTAATATTCGTTAAACTATAATCATATCAACTACGCTGTGTATTATATTTTTGCATACCAGGGCTCGGCGACGTGGAACGAATTGCCCATTGAAATTAGATACAAAGACACAGTTGTTCCTTTTAAGAGTGCTCTTAAAGCTCACCTGTTTCGACTGCAGGGACAAACTTAGAGACATAATCATTTTTTGTATCTTATATGTTTTCAGCATGTTTTAATGATTTCCAATTTCATTGTTTTGTCATTTGTTTTTCTGTAGTGTAGTCATATCATTATTGATGGTGTAAAGCGCTTAGAGCTACGAAAGATTAGGCGATATACAAAGTCATCATTATTATTATTATTTTTATTATACTTTTGCTACACATGATCCACATGATCATTCGCTTTGACAACTCCCTGATATTTAAGGTAGAAGGCATGATAATAATTATCCCAATCCAAGCATTTTTTTTCAGTTCACACATAAACTAAATCTGTAATGTGGTTTAGATTTACTTCGAGTTAGGCTCGGAAATGGATTGACTTTTTAGTGACTGCCTGTCACAGTTAGACTAGCATTGGAGATCAAATGCGTAACTTGGGCTTTAAATGAGCAGCCGACTTGGCGTAAGTATTTACGTGTGTCTGCTACAGAGGTAAATATCTAAAAATCTAAATTGTTAAGGGGTGTGTGTGTGTGTGAAAAATTATGCTAATTTGTTACAGTACTAGTGTACTGTATTCATGTATAAAGCACATACTGGTTATTTTAGCTGTCTTGTCACAGGAAACTATTCAAAATAGCTCATTTCTGTCAAACAATGAGTGCAAGAAAAGAGGAGTTGGTGGCAGTGCTGGCTCAGTATAAGAGTCACTAGTTGCATAAGGAACAAACTTTAATTTCTCATTCAGGATCTTACAAGCATCCTTTTTAACAAAAATCAGTAGTTAGTTTTTATTTGTATCTTTAATGTAATATTATTATCATTTTTCTGCAATAGGTTATTGTTGGACAACAATTTACCAAACAAACTGTCCAATGAGACCTTTAACCAAACTTGTTGATGTCATGGTCGCCAACAACTGTAGTAGCTAATCATTGTAGTACACTTTTAAATAACATAATAGTAAGGCTAAGCCGCAAATATCTGACTTTTGTCAGATAATACCATGTAATAAATATTTATTTTTGTTAGATAACGTCCCGTAGTCATAAATTGTCAGCTTATATAGATTTCTATGTTAGTGTTGCTAGATAACATCGCAAACAGGTCAGGTTGTCTAGTGGTTAGAGGGTCCGCCGCGGAATCGGGAGGTCGTTAGTTCCATTACCGGCCTAGTCATATCAAAGACTTAAGCATTAAGAGGTTAGTGTTAGGACTGGTCAGCCTGGTGTCAGGATAATGTTACTGGGTGGGACATCATGCTACATGTCTGTGGCATGATGCCCTATTGCTAGACATCTCTATAAGCTGCATCAATGCAGACATCGTAGCGATATGACTGAAAAATTGTTAAAACTACGTTAAAAATCCTAATCAAACGAAATAAAACAAACAAGCAAGATAACATCGCGAGTATGCTGGAATGTTATACTAGTAGTCGTCATCGTTCAATTTTAAGCATTGATATACTCACCGAGCTGGAATATAACTATCGTGAAAGATTTCCCAGTGGAAAAAATTTATTCATGTATCGGCCAAATTCATACCAAATCATAAATATCGTACCATTTGAAATCTCAGTATGGTCGCATTATGTTAATATAATAATTGCTCACAAACAATATTACTGTACAGGATCAAGGAGGTCTCATCGTACAATGTTTTTCAAAAACAATTAGAAGATGCGAGACATATTTTCGTATGTCTTCGGATGGGACCAACGTTGGGCTTGTCACACAATGTTTTTCAAAATCATTTTGTACAAAGCTTCCATATTTCCTGACATTTAATTGGAAGATACGAGACATTCTTTCGTATGTCGTTTGATGGGACTAACGTTTACTTGTCATAAATTGTTTTAATAAAGTGGAAAACTGATTCATAAATGTGCTCGGAGGTGATGGAGGTACTATTTCAGCAGAAAAAACAATCGGATATAGGACTTGACGAAAGGATACAATGGGTAGAGAAAGAATGAATATCCTGCCAAGGATGTGGTGACCATTGTGAGAAACAACTTTAGCTACGGAATCTAGGAACTCAGTGAACAAAAGCACCAATATTTAATGGCAGAAATAGAATTGATGTGATAACAACTTGCTTAGTCATTTTTGCAGCTGAAAGCTTTGGAGGAAGAATATGTATGTATCTTTGCATATGAATGTTCTGACATTATCGTTTTATAGAAATGAATTGCGGGCGTCTTCAAAGTGATCTTTGAATTATATTAAACAAAACTTATGTTGCAATATGCCAACGTTCTTCAGAGTTTAGTTAAATGTCAGAACAGAGAAAAGAACGGCTGAAAGAAAACTGTTTAATTCTTTTGTTTTACAATTCAACATTTTAATCGATATTCTGCTCATTAAAAAGATGTTTGTAACGTAAAACACTAAATCAAACGCTTTTATGTGTATGCGAACAAAATTCAAAAGTCTACAAAAGTTGGCTTTTGACTTGACTTCGAACAAAATTAATTCTTTGAAACGAAGAAGATGTTAATCTGTTGTCATCAAGTGACCGTTCGTACCAGAACTTCAAAACGAGTTGAAATTACTATTTCATGTGAAAAGAATTTAACCCTCTCTCCATTTCAGGGGGGTCCTTTTTTGTCGTAACACGTTACCACACTGTTATAAATTGACAAGAATAAATTCAACTTTAATGTGTAGTGTGTTTTGATTTAAGTAGTCTTAAATTTATTTTAGCGTGATATTTTGAAACAATTAAACAAAATGAATGTCACGATTTTCTCTCATACATGACTTTTATTTTACATTTTCATTTGCAGATCAGTATACAAAAGTTTGATATATTTTCTATATTTGTTTAATGTAAGCTGTTTTTCAAGAATAATATTTTATATAAAACTCGTATGATACTAAGTATTGCCATAAACCAAAGATATGCGCTAGTTTCATTTCCGTTTCCGTGTATAGCCTCGTTTGATTTTAGTGATTATTTATTGATTATGGGTATCCGTTTTAAGGAACATATTTCTCAGCGCAAGTAAGAGCCTATTTCTAGGAGCAGACATCATAACTTACAGTTTCTACCAGATTTTATGAGAGCATGGATAAGTTTAGTAAACTGGATTCTTTCTATTTTTTTAAAATAGAAACCTCTGTACATATGTTCATGGATACGTATTTAGTAACATGAGATAAGAATAATTCTTTGTATTGGTGTTTTACATTGCAGGGTGTGAAGTGCTAATATTTGGCTTGGAGAAGCTTACTAATAAGCCATGCCAAAGGTGGAAGAATATTAAGCCAACGTAATGTGAAATTAAACCTTCGTGTTGTGTTTTCATTGTGTTATTATGTGAAATTATTTGTATTATCCACACGTTTAAGACCGCTACTTTTGGCAGCGACTGTTGTTTGGATGTCCTTGGATATGACGTAAAGCATTCGAGCTGAAGCAAGACTCATGTGACGTCATGTTACAATTCCTTGGCAAAATTCTTTTCGGATGTACGATTCGAGTAATTAAGATAATTGCACATCATATATTAAGTAAAATGGCATATTGAAATAGATTATTGTGTGCAGCGTCACAGCGACAATAAATTCATTATATTATTTAGAAATGAGTGCATAAGTTATCATGATAATTATATTGTCGTAAGTGTTTTCTTATATTTTGATAACCATCGATAAAATACGAAATAGTTGTCTTTTGTAATACCAATTATTCTGACTGTAAAACCATATAATAGCTTCGTTTTCGAAGTAATATTCTGAGTCTGTAGAGTGTTCTTGACATAGATTAGTGTCATTCTGACACCAAATTTTGAATATACGTCAAATTCAAATATATAGTAGCGTCATTTGTTGCGTATGTCCTGATATATATATATATATATATATATATATATATATATATATATATATATATATATATATATATATATACAGATAATAGGTAGAAAAGCCTGGAAAATGTTAAAAATATTACGAAGGATATTTCAGCTTGAAATAAGACCATTACAGCTTTCCTTGTTTAACATTCGATGGCCTTTTCTGGACTGCGATGATATTATTTGCAGCCAGTATATAAAAGATGAAAAAGAAAAATATGACGCAGGTAGAATTATTTGTGAGGAGTTGTTATAGGTCTCATATAAATACTGTAGGACAATGAAATCATCTTTAAATGCAAGAGTTTTGGGCCAAATGTTTGAGAGATACGTTGAGTCCGATACCATATACAAGGTATGATAATATTATCGTGGAATAGAATCTTCGAACCTTCTCCCTTCAATGACTCTCTCTCTCTCTCTCTCTCTCTCTCTCTCTCTCTCTCTCTCTCTCTCTCTCTCTCTCCAAACCCCTGGCACATATATAGTGCTAACATTTAATCTGGTACTTTTGATCCATTACTATAAATATTTCATATTTTTTATTTCCTCATACATTGTTCACGGTGAGTTCAAGGCACCCGTTTTCGCATCATGATTTGTCTCATGGAATAATACACATAAAACGAAAAAAATTAATTACAAAAATTTCTTTGCTCATAGGCAATTGAAGTAAAGTGCCTTAAACCCTTTTGTCTTTCCTCAATTAATTTTTATTCTCAATTGTTAAAATGGATCAAATCATGTAAAACTAACCTTCGTAGAGCAGGTAAGATAAATAGCTACAGAGAGAGAGAGAGGGAGAGAGACAGAGAGACAGAGAGACAGATATAGGGACAAAGACAGATAAATTGTATAGAAATATATTACACTGAGTAATTTCATATTGTGTGACGTGTTTGTAATACGTATTATACTATACCGCCTACCTAGTTTGACGTAAATAAAAAAAACTATGTGTGTGTACTATTGTACATAAATACTCTTGTTGTAAGATATTTAAATTTGTCTGATTATTTAAGTAATTCATCTTATTATGAAGGTTGACTACCACGGTGACGACGACGATGATGAGAATAAAGATGGTCACAAAACGATGAGACGAGTAAATTTTGACGACCCAAAACAATTTTATTGGTCTGTCTTGAGAAAAATGATCATATAGTCTGACGTCTCATGATTATGCTCATAATACACTATCTACACCTTTCTCTCTATTTTGGCAGTGTACACTATCCTAGGGAGTGATCTTCAAGCCTGTAGTTGCACACGTCACTGTCGGTATAACTATAACTATGTATAATTATAACGGTATAACTATGTCTTGTAGCCATCTTTAACGTGCTCAACAAGAGGCGTTTAAACAACCAGCTGCATTCAGTGAGTAAATAGTTACAACCTTTCTTTTTCCCAATACCCATACGCATATACACACTTATAACTTGATTCCCATTGTATATTTTTTGTTTATTAACCATTGATCTATATATAGTCCATGACTAAGTTCAAAGTCTTTATGTGAGATAAAATCCATGAAGATTAATCATACCTATACTTGTGTGAATGTACCTTTTGATTAGTATACTTCATATATTTAAATTCGCAATTCTCTGTGTTTGCATGTTCTATGTCCCTAGGATGTACATTTGTAGTTGCATCTTTACCTCTGCCAATATTTTTCAAAATATTGAAATACTGCATATTTGAATATTTCAGTTGGATATTAATGCTTTTATGAGCATATTTTCAGAATTCCACACATAAAGTTTCAACACTGAAGTATCGAAATTTATATCAACTCAACCAGTTTGTATGAAATTTTGGCAATTATCATACTGCTAAAAGAAAAGAAATTTTAAAAACAAAATACATCCCGGAAGTAAAATATTAGCATAGTGAAATTAGGAATAATACAATCAGCGCCATCTGTTGTTTTTTATAAAGGGACATTGCAGTCATGTCCCACCACACGGGACTGTCGTATTTCTTAATGAAACGATAACTACATTTTGTGGCTTTCAAAAAGATGGAACTACATATAGTCGAGTCATGTTTGTTTTCTTGCAAACTCTATTATTTCACAACCCCAAAATTAAGGGGCAATGATGTATTTTTTAGACCCCAAATGTCTTCAAAAGGAATATAAAATATGGTGCAAATGTAAATGGTTAAATAAGTTTTGATGATTTGAAAATTAATTATTCATCTACAAATAGTTTTCTCGGTCTGTTATCTGCAGCGAGAGCCTTTGAAATTAATTAAATATACAAATCTAAACAGATGTAAGGGTATATATGATAAAAGGATTGAAACAAAAAAGAAATAACATCTTCTAGAGGAAAGCTGAATTAGGAATTTGAAATTTACAAAAGTTAAACATTGGTAGCAATTAGTTTTTACTTCTGTATAAACGTACCAAATGTCAAAGTCTTAGCCGGATGTATACAGATCTATGCATATAATGATAACTACCAATACCGTCGTTAAAAAGGAATTATTTACAATTCTTTTATAAGAACCATTGCTAAAATAATTTAGATAGATTGTGAATTTCGTATACGAATTTGATAGAAACTGGACATTATTGTAATAGTGTCTTTAATTTCTTAAAATGCATCGCAGCACTTGACACAATAGAACCTTGTTTTCATTTCAGTCTCCTTCGATAATGAGGATGTCATTTTTATTTACCATGTTTATTATAACCAGCAGTTTGTTGTACAACTCCTATTTCTTCATCATCATGATCAGTAGTTGGAGTATACACTTGGATAATGGTGATGTTAATGTGGGATGCTTTCAGACGAACGAAGATGATTCTGCTAGATATGGGGCAACATTCAAGAACAGACCCGTTGATGGCTTTGTTTACAAGGAAGCCTACTCCATTTATGGACTTGTCAAACTCTCCACTACAATATATTATATGCCCATCGTCAGTTTGATGTTCTTCTAGGGCTTTCCATCTTACTACACAGAGTCCCAGTATGTGCCATGTATAGTGTTCCATCTCACGTGTCAACTTTTGTAGTCTTCCAGTTTGCGCCATAGTTCTAATGTTCCAGGTGAGAATGTCAACGTTGTCTATCGCTCTGATTTTATTCAAAGTACCAGTAGCACACTTGTACCTCAGTTCTGCTGGACAACGCCAGGCTCGGTTCTTGTTGAACCTTGAGACTACCGATCCGGCATGATAACCTCTGTTTTGTCCAGCATTATCAGTGTGTCTTGGGCAAAAGTCGTCTGGCGGAACCCATCCCTCTCCAGACCAAGGAGTGGCCAGAAGGGGATGTAGTACATCGTCCAACTGCCTTAGGGTCTCCACTCCGGATTTTCTTTGAGGGTTTACTCCCTTAGCATTTGGCTAACCAAAGCCGACCTGCAAGGCAGCATGAGACTCGTGTCTGGGCGGGTTCGTCCATTTCCCGAGCAGATAGAGCATCTGCCACTGCCCATATGTGTTCTTTACATATGCAGATATCATAGACTTTCACGAATATATTAAAAGGTTTTTATAATATATTACTAGGTTTTTCAAATACTTTTACTGTACTTAAAGTTATTTCAAGTGTATCTTGATGCAAGCGCATCACACTGCATACGTTGTAGTTGACAAGTTTGTTTCCTCCAGAACACATTTTCTTGGCCATGAATGTATGGCTAAATTAATTGAATGATTTTACCTGATTATTTTGAATATTCACCGGATCACCGGACTCATTACAGATATCTAAAATATTTAACCATCTACATTGTCTTTTCTGTTGATTTACAGTTACATTCTTTATTCACCTCTCATGGATGTAGGGCCGGATTACGGTGGCATAGGGGACACGTGAAAATGGTGACAATAGTCATGGGGACTTTCTGGTTGCTGTGGATAAAATAAGATGTGTTTAAATAAGCTCTCTCTTTCTCTCTCTCTCTCTCTCTCTCTCTCTCTCTCTCTCTCTCTCTCTCTCTCTATATATATATATATATATATATATATATATATATATATATATATATATATATATATATATATATATATATATATATATAATATATATATATATATATATATATGTACTACGTTCAACAGTTATAATATATGAAACTCTTGTTCTGGTTTATTATTTCTCTTGGTGGATGTGATTTAATGGTGTATTGCACTGAGGTATGGAATCGTTACCGGTTTGTCACAAGTTAAGCATTCCCCGTACGTCACCGTTTGTTATTTATTATGGAGAAAAACTCAAGAATCTTGGGCACGATTTTCATTGCAAGCGACCGCAGACTTTTAGCTCATAAATATTAACTAGGGATGGGGATCTATTATATTACCTCAGCCACATGTGAAGGCGGATAAATAGACCAAGACTTTCAATATCTTAGCCATTCTTTATTTACTGGGCCTAGGTAATAGTTTGGAGAGTGTTTCATTCACACATGCCAAAAGAGGAGGCGATTAAGACGGGTGCCTTTGAATATACATGTATTTTTAATACACTATTTGTCAAGATTTTAATTTCCTATAATGTTCTTTGCACTGTTTACATGATGGTAAGACTAGAATCAGTATAATTGTTTTGAAGTGCATTTTAAGTTTATCTCTCAAAGTCACCATTCGTACCACACCATTGCAACAAAAATCACTTGACTTACATTTTAGATTTTACAGTCTTAAGTTATTATTTGCTTTTAACTGACAACCACGTGATTGCTTGCACCATGTATACATACGTTTATACGAGGAATCATGAAACTTGGTGAACAGATCTTTATTAAATTGTATTTTACCCTGTATGTATAGTGTATCCTGATCATAAACGAAGGTGACGGCAACCCATTTTTCATGCATCACTTACTTGGGCTCGTTTTGAGTTTTATGTTTATTTCTCTAGCGCATGATATAATCATGGAACTAATTTACTGTATGAATCTGTATTAGTGCTTCACCGGTGGAACAAATATATGTCACTGTGACACACGTTTCACATTTTCCTGCTTAGATAAAGTGTTTGCAGTAGCTCATTCTGACGAAGATGGTTTTATTTCTCTTTATATATAGTCTATTATATCCAGAATTAGGACGTTTGCAAAGGGCGTGCATCCTGATGAGGACCACATACACGTAACAACTGCAGGGCACTACAATTCATATTTCATGCTCCAATGCTGTGTTTGAACTGTTCATGTTCGAATCATTATTAAAGATCATTGAATGCATCGAGTTCAATACCACACCTGTTCAAGAATGATACCACTTCGGTGGCCTGGTGCTTAAAGCGTCTGCCTCGGGTGCAAAAGGTCGTCGGTTCGAACCAGGCTGTCATACCAAAAACTTCTTAAACAAATGGCACTAACAGCTGCCCGGCTAGGCGCTCAGCATTAAGAGGTTAGTATTAGGACTGGCCGGCCTGGTGTCAGGTTAATGTGACTGGACAGGATATCATGTTGCATGTCTGTGACATTATGCCCTAGTGGTATTTGATGTCCACTATATAATAATTTGCTATGTGATGTCCGCTATATACTATTTTAGAGAGTGTTTCATTCGCACATGCTAACAGTAGAGGAGACTAAGAGGGATGCCACTATAAACTGCCACACATGCAGACAGCATAGCAATATGACAGCAAACTTGTTAAAGCTACGATTAAACTCCAAACCACACACACACGCGCGCACACACACACACGCACGCACACACACACACACACACACACACACACACACACACACGCACTTTCAAGATAAAGAATGTTGGTGACCAACATGTAAGATGATATTTTTTTAACGTTGGCACGATTTAAAAACAGTAGTCCAACATAAGCTATAATTAACTTTTTACCGACATTACATAAAACAATCAACCATGATTAACAAGACAATAGAAAAAGCATAATAAATTAATTAAACAAAATACACATTGCAAACTTCAGACACCGGCAAGCATATCATTTTGAAAGGCAAGAAGTAAATTTAGTATCTGGAAGAATTAAAACATCAATTTGAGGATAATCTAAAAAATTGCAATTGTTAAAAATGGAGAATAAATTAAATTACATAGAGACATATTATGATATAAAACAAACATGGTGCGATACAGTTTACACTTTACCTAAAACGAAAGGAGCTAACATTAGGGCACTTGATGGACAAGGATATATATATCGTTTCTCTTCATGTTCCAAATCCTATGATAGAAAACCTTGACAGTCAGGATGTTGGAACTGGTGCTTTCGGAATACAGTATTCCAGATTTCGGCATTTGTTTCCTATGTGCACTAAGCGATATGCGTTTTGTTCACCAGCTCTGCACTTACTATCAATATAGTCATTCAGCTGTAAATTAGAGCTTGCTACTTGGTATGCCAAATCAAGGTATATTTCCTCCCATTTGACTGTAAATGAGTGATTGCAAGGTTTGCTTTGTTTCTTTTTTTTCCTCAATAATTTAAGCATTTTATTCACTTTTATATTGAAAGGAAAAGACTTTAACACTGCTCGGAATGGAAATTAGCCACAATAATAATTTTGATGCTTTAAAAAAAGATGAGTTTTGGGTAAATATAGATATATATTTATGAATTAGACAACTTTAATATGCAATTCAATTATATTACTTAATATTACCAAGTAGCTTATGCAGTGATAAGTTATATCAGTGTCTGAATATTGCATAGAAACATAGACATGCCTTGGCATCGCGAAGTTTTCCACATATTTCTCCACCTCCAGCTTACTTCTTAGCTTTGGCCGCAGCAGTTTGTCAGCAGGATCTTTGGATAGCTTTTTCAAATTTGTGTCTTGACGTCTTTATACAACAGACCTCAAGTGGCTAGGTCTTTTGCACTGATGCACATATTTTCCCCTTGTTGTTTGGAACATTACCAGGCTATTGTTTACTTCCTCACCCTTCCCAATTGTTTTATACTAAAAAGAATGGACTGGACACACGGTACTAATTATATGGAAGAACTTTGAACCAGTCATAAATGGGTAAAGGAAAAAAAGTGTATATACGGGTTCGGTGGTCCGTAATTGGTTCATAATAAAAAGTTTAATTTTAGTTTTAAAAAAATATGTTTGAGACCCTATCCTATCTGTAATTAAAAAAGATATAGACAATATTCTATTGATGCAATTTTAGTAGTTTTTCAGGCTTGATTTAGTAGTGCTCAAAAATGAAAGTAGCACCTGATTCATTTGTTTCATGCACATGTAGATTTAAAACAATGCCGCGTCTCATATGGTGCTTTACCCACAGAAGCTTGCACCAAGGATAGTTGTGCATGGAGAAATATAGATCTGATCATTAGCACCCAGAAATGTTAACATATTAAATTTTGATTATGATGGTGTTACCATATGTTTACTATGGGAGTTGAATTAGTAAAGAAAAGTAACTCAGTGAGAAAGTTTTAAAAGATTTTAAACTATTAGAATATCTGTGGATTTCTTAAAAATGTAATGTTAGAAAGAACTGAATTGACTGATCTGCATAATTTACATTTCATTTGTGTTTTTTTAAATAAAAATAATTAATTAAATTTTAAAATAATTATATAAACTGTTAACTTGTAAGTAGTCCTTGTAAATGTCTGATTAATTAAACAATTTTACATACAAGATTGTTGATTTCTCTGTATGGTTTACTGATTTACATTACATTAGCTTTTCAATATTACAAACAATTGTGGAAAGGGGGAGAGGTTAAGAGAATTGTGATGTCACATATAGGAGGTTCGGTTTTTGTGACGAAGTTTGACGTTATATGTGGACAACCCCTTATCACTAACGCGGTCTCTGTAAGGTGTTTCTCAGACTTTATTGTAATCTTTCTACGGTAGTATCAACTGGAGCGGATGACTTCATCGCACGCAGATGAAATACTAGGTAAGACAACGTAACTTCTAATAGAGTTACGGTCAGAGTTGAAAAATGTTTAAACTGATTTTGTTTAATAATATATAGAAAGAATGATGAATTCCCAGTTTATATTTTTTGTCTTTTAAATTTGGTATTTCTAGCAAACAACTGTGGTTTTCATCACATAGAAGGGTTTCAAGTCACCAACTATGTCATTTATTTGGCACAGTTTGAAATAAAATCAATAATAAATATTTGTAAGTTGCGTACGTGCAAAAGCAGATAAACCCCGTATACACAAGTAACAAATACTGACAAAATTAATACGGAAGCACACTTTATAGGTCCTGTCATACTAAAATCTATTCCCGTCACAATGTATGCATTTATTGAAGAAAGATTAGATGCTTTGCAGTTTGGATAACTTTGGCTGTAAATCTTGTAATACTGAAATTATGTTTTATTGTGCAACCTTATTCTTTGACTAAGCTGGCCGGATGTTGATACAGGTATCACTTTTTTGTGATTAAATGTATGCCGTGCATGAGAAGGCTTCTTACGTTTCTACAGCAATTATGTAAATTATTTGTGCTGCAATGTCCATTAGCGCATATAGTCTTGGAAGTGAGAGAGATGGTCAAAATAAGTTGTAGTCCGTTTTAACATTGTTGACAGTTGAAACATTGATTGGGACGCAAACAGAATCTGTAAAGGCATGCATACATTGTGACGGGCATACTTTCTAAATTATTTATATTTACAAAAAACAAATCTGATTGGTTCCGGCTGGAATTCAGTGTATGGCGATTATAAAATTTGGATATTTTGCGTAGATTGGTTTCGGAGCAGTGTCCTATAGACGCCTGTCAAGTTGTTGATTTTTGGAGGTTGATTGTCTTTTAATTCTTTATACATTCCGAGACTGATGTACTAGTGTAATGTGACTTATGTTTAGTTTGTGTAATATATCTTATATGTGTGTTTGTTATTTGTCTGCGTGATGTATTGCCCGAATCTTGTAAGCATTGTTCCCTGGACCCGTCATTGCTAAATCGGAGAAGAATGCACGTGATCAACGTCCTCTGATGCATGGTGTATAGTCTTTAACATATTTATAGCAGCAATCAGAGTGGCAGTACTCATGATGTAGTCGACAAATAAACGCGAAGTATTTATATTTAGTTAATTGCAAGTCCTAAAATAATCGGACTGCACTTTATGAACTCCACCTAAAGGTGTTTTCTTCATAGACACATACATAACCAATAGTTGGGATGATTAGAAAACATATTTCCACCTGTCAGGTTACCTCAAAAATTGGGATCATATATTCATTTTCATTTTACATCTTTACAATATGTAACATAACGTGTCATATACGTGATGAATGGTGGAAGCAAAATCTTGTTATGAGGAGATGCGCTGAAAAATCGGAAGGAATTAGTAGAGATATGGTATAGGCGTGATAAATTGTGATCTTATGTATCGGGAAACACATAATGCATATATTTCGAATATGCATAAGCAATGATCATTGTTTTGATAGCTATTGTTAGGGACATGTGCGTTGTGACAGTATCACTGTTAAGACTCTGTAAAAGAACAGACGCTTCAAGGTTGACATTTAACTTTTTATTAAATAACGTTATTGCATGCGTAAAGACATGACTTCCAACATGACATTCGTGCAGCCGGAGTAAGTGGGACAAGATTCATAATCAAAATGTTTACTAGCAACGCCAGGGTGAACTCCTCATAACAACAAGCCTGTGTTGTTCAGACATAGATTAAAGTTTAATAACAGTTTAGAGCATTGGGATATCCAGATTAAATTCCCCTATGACGGAAAAAAGAATAAAAAGAAGAAGAAGAATAAGAAGACGAAGAAGAAAGGAATCATTGGAAAAATTAAAAGGTGGTGGAACAACGACAAAAAATAAAAAGAAGAAGAACCCTAAGGCCCCTTTCAGGGCCATTCATATACCTCGAAAAGATATTTGCTTTCTTGCCTATATAAAAAAATAATTTTTAGTCTTTTGTATCAAATGATTATGACAGGTCAGTCTAGTGCATACCTGTTAGGCTTTGGCCCACGAGTTGTAACATTGCTGCAACATTAGGTACCGTAGCGTCAGACTTTCCCTTGTCCCTATACAGTCCCAATATACATAATATATAGCTTCCATGTTAACTGCCCCTTAGTGTCTCATATACCCTATAGTACCATTGCCTTTAGTATATCTGCCTGTTTTCCTTATATATTTATCATATGCCCTACGGTATCCCCATATATTACTGGTATAGTCTCTCTCGTGAAAATGAAATACCACAGACACTTATGAATTATCCATTTAATGACAAGAAGTGGATTTATTTATAATCGAACTTTGATAAATTGAACATGAGCTGTTTTTCTGCACTTACTGTTAGCAAAATATATGGTTTCCTGAACATCCTTGACAGTAGTTCCTAAAAAAAGGTTGTAAACACCTGTATTTGCAATATGCAGCATTTTATGATGAAGACAATAATACAGATATTTCTCCATGTAATTTGGTATTAATAATATTAAGAAATGGAAAATATCCCTGCAAAGACCATGTTCATAACTATGTATGGCATGCGTGTTGTAATGGTTTTCATTTACATAGTCTGTGATTCCTTAGATATGTCAGAATGTTTTGAAAATGCGATTAAATCTGAAAATTGAAAGCCTAACACATTATAATATGCAGAAAAAAAGACATATATTGATATAACACCTTGTATAAAAAGTGCAAAACAATTGGAATCACATTGCATTCACTAGGTAGTTAATGTAATCAACATTACATCATTTTCTTGATCTGGCTTGGCAAATGAAGAATCACCAACACTCAAGGGCAGGTTTGAAATATTTGCAGTGCAAGTAAGATCTTGTATTACTGATGATTTTATGTTACCTGTATGAATGCTGATAGTTAATTTCAACTGCAAACTGCATAGACCTGAATCTGCTATTACATAATGTGCAGTCATATCTGGATCTATGTACTTCTTGTTTGAGTAATCACTAGGACAAACAATGTAGACAAGGTGACCTGCCAGCATTCTACACACTGTATATTGTTTGCAGTTGGACTTGGCTTGTATCCACATCAGGATGTGAAAAAAAATAAGGTTTGTGCCCACTTCCATACAAATCTCGATTTCTGTCAAGTAAACCATTCATGGTTTTTTGTCATTTGGCAGCACAGTTAAAAAGCAATTTAGGATACAAACTGAGCTTGTGATAACCAAGTAATAAGATTTACAGTTTTGCAACATTATTATGATAAATTATTGTATGCTGAGTCAGTAGATGTAAGCTATAGATTGCAATGCTAAAACAAAAACCTGGATTGATAGCTTAGTGCCCTGACTATAAATTTTACTCGGGCACCTTTTCTCCACCTTTTGCATGCGTAATTGAAAAAAATATAAACAGATATGTTTGACTTAGACTTTGAATGCGATGTTTACATCATAAATGAAGTTATCGTTTTGCTATGGACGAGTGGTGTAAAGCGCTCTCCGTTACGGATCACTGCCATTTCACCTCTGACTGCGTGGAATCAAGTCTCAGATTCGGCTTATGTGGGCATGTGAGAAAGCTTGCCAGTAGGCTCTCGTGGGTCGTGGTTCATTCTGAGGGTTTTCCTGGGTTCTTCCTCCACCACTAATACTTGATGCCATGTATAGCTTATCGTGTGCTGAAAAATGGCATTAAACCACACAACAACAACAATGTTTTGCTAAAATGATTTTCATTAAGAGAGTTTGTAACATACATATAATTGTGAAATTTTATTAAAGTATTTATTATAAAGTGATCAGCTATATTTCTGAAGCAAGGACCACCTAATGTGTTCCTTCAAGGTTGAAGATGAATTTATATAAATCATTAAGATAAACATAATATAATTGCCTTTGTTACAGCCTGCAAGAGTATTTTGTGTCTGAATTTGATCTTTTTTAAAAACAGAGAGCACTGGCATAATGGGAACTCGAACGTCAAAGACTTCAGATATCGAGGAGGAGGATGTCTACCAACACAAGCCACCCGCAACAAGGCGTGGTCCAGAACAAAGCCAAAGGGAACAAATTCACCGTAAGCAGGTTCGAAATGCTTTTGGAGGCTGGAATTTCCAAGTTGATGACATGCAGCGTGCACAGCGGTTTCTGATAATGGGATGTGAGGGAGGCACCTACACGGCTTCAGAACAGCAACTAAAGAGAGAAAATGCAAAGAGCATTGATCGGTATGTGCAAATTTGACATACATAGCTATTGTAGATATCCACAGAACTCAATGCATGGAACTCTTTAAGTCATTAGAATTTTTTTTAGTAAGGTACTTGGCCTTTTGATGTAGAGAAAATCTAAGAACCCAAAGGAGACCAAAAAGCCTGCATATTTTAATACAGTGCGTACTTCCCCTGTAAATCGCAGTTTTTGAAAAATGACGAACGTTTACTGAGATATTCCAGTAAGCTAGAAAAATACAAGTTTTGAATTATTTAATTATGTGAGCTTGCATTATAAATATTCTTTTTTTCCAGAATGAAAATTAAATGAAGCAGTTTAATAAGCAATGGTAATACAAAATAAACATAATGGGATTCATAACTAGAGCTGAGTTACATTAGGGGTAGTTTTATACTGTGTTATTTTATAGTGAGAGACCACTGTATTGCACTACTCTATCAGACAATGAATCAGAGAAATGCAAAGAGAGCATATTACATTTAATGTTGCATCACAGGACCAGCAGTCATAAAACTATACAGATCTGATATGGAAAATGATTATATAGCAAATATTCGTGTAATGGAATTAGAACTTCACTTCAAAAAAGCACTGTTTGGTCATATAATCTTGTGTAAACTTCAACTCCTGACTCCCCATCGTTCGAGCACATATCATTCAAACCATTTTATCCCACACTTTTAGGGCGATGGAAAAATCTAATTCTTACTAAAACTACTCCATACTTTGTAAAAGAAATTTATTTGCTTCTGTCAACACTAAAAATAATTTCTATATAATAATCCTACCTACGTTGGGCAACCTTAGGACACCTCATTTGAATTCATACCCTTGGGGATTTCTACTCATTGTCTAAAAGACGAAGGGAGCAGAGGCGTAGCTATAGTGTTTGGAGCAGGAAGTAGGAGAAGATACATTTTTACGACTCCACCCCCTCAACTCTGAAACCAATTATTTTCATCAATAAAATCATCATCGCCTAATTTCAAAGCCCATTTTGGCGCCCCTAATCTGGCTCCCAGTGACATCTATTCCACTCTGCCCCCCTCTCTACGCCTCGGGAAGGGAGCAAGTTTGCAATGTATGCAAATGTGTTATCAAGCAGATTGAAACTTATCAGCTAAGTTAGAACATATTGAAGGTAGTGCAGCAAAAACTGCTTTTTTAGTGTCTAGCAATGGCAACAAGTGTTTCAAACAAGGCAGACGCTCTAACAAAGAGGCCACCAGAGTGGTTTTGTTTAGTGTTTATCTATGGCAACAAATCTTTTAAAAAGGCCGGACGCTCTAACCACTAGGCCATCGGAGTGGTTTTGTTTAGTAATTAGGAATGGCAACAAGTCTTTCAAACAAGGCAGACGCTATAACCACTAGGACACCGAAGTGGTTTTGTATAGTGTTTAGCGATGGCAACAAGTGTTTCAAATAATCCGGACGCTCTAACCACTAGGCCACCGGAGTGGTTTTGTTTAGTGTTTAGCAATGGCAAAAAGTGTTTCAAACAAGGACAACTTGAGTCACGAGCATGGTATTCATACCAAATTATGAATCTACATTGAAACATCTACAGTGGTCCCCCTCTAATACGGCCGCTCCTTCTGAACTGGGAAAGTAGCTTTATAAAAAGTGACCTTCCCAGAGGGGGATAACTATTTTGTGAGATCTCTATGTAAGTAACATTAATTATTAAAAGGTTTATCTTGTAATAATAATAGACATATTTCAACTGAATATACAATTTATAAGTTCTTGTTCTTTGCATAAGCATGATATGTGAGTGTGTATAGTTCTTATTCTTTGCATAAGCATGATATGCGAGTGTTTATTGTTGTCATGCACATCGCAAATTCAATACAAGTTTGGTACATACATAAATATCTTTCCATTTCCTCCATTTTCCCACTGCTGCTGAATAACCTCCTTATCGGATATGACAGTGTTTATTTGGATTTTTTTTTACATAAAACTTTTGGGCAAGTCCCATCCATATCTCAGCCAATGTCGGCTAGTAGAATAACTGACTTTATTCTAAAATAATATGTCTCCGTTTACATGATGACATGTTAATGTTTGGTAATGATTTATATGGTTGTTGCTAACTGTATGAGATTTAATTATGTAGGAAAAACTTTTATTGTGTGGATGAAATGTCTTCTTTGTAAAGGAAGTGATAAATATGTTGGCACATGATTTTTCAGTCTTTGTCTGGTATCCTGTTTTGTTCATGGTTCTCTGTGTTAATCCATAAATTCTATTTTTAGCCTATGCTGACCCTGTTTAGATCTTGAGAATTATGTCCGGTTATATAATCAAAGTGAAAAACTCGACAGATGTGTGGATCCCAAAACTGTCATAACATTGTTAAGCCCATTTCCTGTAAACGTCAGATTTCTTAGTGTTACATGTAGTTTAGTCAACACTTTTTCACTAATGGAAACTTGACATTGGGAGACATTTATCGACGATAGATATAATCCGATTGCTTACCGTACATTACATATGAATTAATTATTGGTTCTGGATACATTTGAAAACAAAAACTGGCTGTACGTGAGGGGAACATTGTACATTTTTGTTCTAATATGCTGTCTGATTGTCGTGTTAAGGGGGGTGGCCATTCTTGAGGGGTACTTTAGAATACAAACTCATCGGTGCCAAGGAATTCTGGCCGAAAGAAGTGGGTAGTCGCTGATCAGAGAAGCTGTTGAAGAGGGGGACTACTTTATTATGTGGATTTTGTTTAGGTAATTGGTTGCATGGTAAAAGATCAATATATACATAATAAATTGTATATCACAGAAAAACTCCAATGGTATGTGTAATTGAAAAGTTCTAAGTAATAAACAAAAGTATGTGTTACCTGTGAGATGACCAATCCTTCTCTAATAATGCTGCTACCATTTTGATGTTTTAAAAATAACTATTAACACATGCTATTTTCAGACATTTTCATGCCTAATACTTGTTTTGCAGATGTTAAATTAATAGCCGAATTAATCAATTTTATAAGCAGTTTTTGAAGGAACTGTCCTATTTAAAGATGCATGAGAAAGAAATTTTATCGAGATTAAGTTTCAGAAATAGTTGAATTTCAACATTTTATTTTTGCAGGTTGATTTCTGAGGGGAAAGGAAAAGAGCTTGTTCAGTTGATACTAGAAATAAGTTTGGAAGGGAGAGCTGCAAAACAAGGATCAATCCTATTTTGCTTGGCCATGTGTGCAAGATCAAATGATCAGAAAACCAAGAAAGCAGCTTACGAATGTCTGAATGCAGTCTGCAGAATTCCCACCCATCTTTTTATGTTTGTCAAGTATGCTGAAAGTGAGAGCAATGGGACCGGATGGGGAAGAGCACATAGAAGAGCCATCAACAAGTGGTATGAAGAACTTGCAGAAGATAAACCAGTGAAATTGGCCGTGCTCATCACAAAGTACAAAAAACGTGAAGATTGGTCACACAGAGACTTATTTCGTCTGTCTCACATCAAACCAAAAAATGACTGCTTGAAAGTCATCACCAGGTTTGTCATCAAAGGACTAGAAGAGGCAAAGAAGTTACAAGAAGACCTTGGGAACGATGTAAATATGCAAAAGGTCGTTGCATTTTTGGAGGCAACGGAAATAGCAAGAAAATGTACAGATGAAACGACAATGATACAACTGATTGAGAAGCACAATCTTGTCCGAGAGCATGTTCCAACTGCGCTCTTAAATTCTAAATCAGTTTGGGAAGCCCTTTTGGAGAGAATGCCATCGACTGCAATGATCCGTAATCTTGGAAAGATGACATCCATGGGTCTTATTAATAGTGGTTCTGAGTATGAGAAAGGAATTGTAGAAAGGCTGAATGATGTAGAAACATTGAAGAAAGCCAGAGTCCACCCCTTCAATGTCCTTGTGGCTTTGAATCAGTACAAAAAAGGAAAAGGTGACAAGGGACACTTGGAGTGGACTCCTAATGAAATGGTGACGACTGGGCTTGACAGTGCGTATTACCTGTCCTTTAAAGTTGTTGAACCTACTGGAAAACGGTATATGCTGGCTATAGATGTTAGTGGATCCATGAACGTACCATGCATGGGGACACAGAGCCTCACATGCCGCGATGCTGCATCAGCCATGATGATGGTTACCCTTCGAACTGAAGAAAATTGTGAGGTTGTTACCTTCTCACATGAACTTCGTCCTTTTCAGGTTACAAAGGAAGATCGCCTTGATGAAATCATTGCGAAAGCAAACATGATACCTTTTGGTAACACTGACTGTGCTCTGCCCATGCTGTATGCAATGAAAAAGCAAAAGAAGATTGATGTTTTCATTGTGTACACAGACAATAAGACATGGTATGGTAAAGTCCATCCCTTCAAGGCCATTCAAGACTACAGACTCAAGAGCGAGATATACAATGCCAAGCTCATCGTGGTGGGCATGTCCTCAAATGGATTCACCATCGCTGATCCAGATGACCCCAACATGTTGGATATTGTTGGATTTGATTCAGGGGCCATTGAAGTAATGAACAAGTTTATTCTTGAAAAAGCTTGAACCACAAAACGGCCACAAATTGTTATGGGGGAAATTTGAGAAAACGTCGAAGAACATGATATTCTCGTCCACATAAAAATATGTGGGCAGCTAAGAAGCATTTGTTTTAAATGTTATTGTTTGCAAGGAATATGTATTACAGTTTAATTTCTGTGTCTCAAGGTTTACCATTCTTGTACATGTTGAACTATTTACATTCGTGTTATATGCTTGCTTTACTATCTATTATATGTATATAATAAGAACTATTTTGTAAAATATCCTAGATAGGTATAGGCTGCCAGGGCATATGATTCCATGAATTGTGCAACTTTGAATGAATGTGAAAACTTGAAGACCAATGACGCATGAGACATTCTGCTAATTAGTTTAATGTGATGTTAATGAAAATGTACTATGTGCAGTATACAATTTTTTATTTATGATATGCATCCTTAATGAGCTTGTTTCACAAGACAAGCCATGTCAGTATATGTATTATAGTGTTACTCACGACTTGTATTTTTTCCTAGCTGTTTATACATATGCGTTCTTCACCTTGATCTGAATGGTTGTTAAACCAAATTTGACGTTAGACCAAATTTAATAGACACATTAGTTCGGCCGCAGTACAAATATTCTGTCATAATTTGAAAGTTCCATCAATGAAGTTTTACAGATGTGCGTTTATAATATAGGCTACCTAGAAAACCCCAACTGACAGATTCCTTGTTTGGTTCATCTTGAGCTGATTGTTTCATGTGGCAAATAATGGATGATGATTGTGATAAAGGCAATTTATTTATATAGTCTGGAAGTATATCAGTTTATTGGGGCTGGGAAAAGTGTTAATGGAGATAAAGAGGAATGATTTTGAATCTGAAAATGGCCAGCCCCCTTTCCCCATTTCAGCAGTATTTTGAAATTAATTGTCGAAATTTTAAATCTAGAATGTGAAGTACAACAAGCTAAATTAAAATATTGGCAGTTTAAAAGTGTAATTTAAATTTCATTTCTCAATTAAACCATGCTGGATCTTGTGCTGTAAAACCAGATAGCCCTAGTATAAAAGTTAAGATAAATTTAATAAATAATAATGTAAACATGAAATTAAAAGGAAAAGATATTTATTTGATCAAAATACCTCAGTGTAGAAAAACAGAATGTAGTATTAATAGACTATTACAGTATTATGGAATAGTTAGTAAATCTGGCATAATAGAAAGTACCGACTTATGAAATTAATACTTGGGCAGAGCTTTTATTGGTGAAAAATCAGCGAATTTCTTTTATTTTTGACCAGAAGTATTAAACATACATATGAGCTGTCGAAAATTGTGCATAAGTACCATAAGGAACAGTTCATATACTTGTTTTAGATGGCTAAGCTGGCTATGTAAGACCGTTTAACATGAAATACTGTGAGATGGTGTTCTCAGCACAGAACAATAATCATACACTGGTATGGAACAGATTAAGCTCAGATACAATTATATATGGGTAAAGAACAGATTAATATTGGAAACAATTAAACGATAAATGCTTATACAGCTAGTTGTGAGATATTGTAAAGATTTTGATTTGAATAGCGCTCAAACTGTGGTGCAGGAAGCAAGAGACGGATATTGAATTATTAATTTTTTAATATTGAGCTGTGGCTGCCCCCCTCCATTTTTTCTACTCCCCTATTATGTTTATGAAAATGGGGAAGATCCCCGTTAGATTGACCCCTGGCAGCATCTCTGATGCTTTATGATCTTTAATTCATGTCCTTTATCTTCTATGTTATGCTGTTAGCTTGTTTACGTTAGACATTTTTCTCTTTTACAGAGTCGTGTACATTCATTTTCACTGTTGTAGGGGATGCCTTCTTGCTATGACAATATGACTTTTATGAATTTTTTCCTTGAGAATTACATGTTTTTTTTAGACATTTTGTTTTTGTCCATTGATGATATAAGAGAGACTTGTAGCTACAGAAGTGTAAAATGATAAAAATGTTTACATCGGTAAAAGTGATGATATATACATGCTTTTGTGTGTTAAAGAGGGCACCCATGCAGTCATTTCTGAAATCATTACTGGGAAATTACAAGCACATGTATTTATACCTTTATTGAAAGATGAGTCGTGTGAGAGCATTATGCAGTGCATCAAAAGGTTGCCACCCTAAAATCTACTTAACAAAGGTCATAGATTAGGATGAAGCTTTTTAAATGAATAAAAACATTTTAATTGTATGACAACACATTCAGTCTAATACCTAGGTAGTATTATGCTTTGGATTCCATATTGGAGGTCAACCACTCAAGTATGTGTAATATACAGCACCAAAACAAATGCACAGACACGTTGGATTTTACAAAATTAAATCCATCAGATATTAATCAGCGTGCTAATATTAAAGTGTAATGTTAATAACAGTGTCCAGTTACATTAATAACACCTACAGAATTTTGTTATTTATTACCATCAATTATTTGGGATATAATGAACATTAGTAATAATGTCAAAGCTGTGTGGTGTCCTAATGTTTCACATCAATTATAATACTTTTATTGTGTTTTTAAAATTGTTTTTCGTTTGGAAAAAATATAATTTTTTTCCTTAAAAATAGTGAGTACTTTTGAAACTGAAGAAAAAAGTACTTTTGACTAGTGATGGGACTCTGTCAGAAATTCATAATAGATAAACGGTTAACCTTAACCAACTGGTCATCAATTATAATCGGTTACTAAGAGCAAATTTTAGTTGTTGTCACACAGTTATATATTTGATCAATATGTTTATAAATGTACAAGAGTAATCCCTTTCAGTGACATGTATACTTCAACCAGAGAATAATATTACATTATGTGTTACTTTGTTCTACAACTTTGTTAAATAAACGCAACATTTTATGGCTGATCAGTCACATGTAACTGAAATACTGCTACAATTCTTTCATTCATATGTGATGTGTCTATACTTTAAAGTAGAGAACATCATTTTCATGTTTGCTATAGAAGGAAAGGACTTTCTTGTTTGTCATTGCTTATAAATACTACAAAAGATGTTGAAATTTAACCTAAACAAATCAACAAAATGTGTTTAAGTTTATTAACTAAACAGTTTAAAAACTTGACCATGTAGTAATGACTATATGTCTCTAATTATGAATTGTAAGGTTTTTTATTAATAGTTGTGAAGGGATTAATAAGTTTCAGGTCAACTTTAGTGCCTGGGAGTTTTATTATCCTTTGTGCTTTTCATACACCTATAAAGTAGTCTCCCATTACACACATTCAAAATCGATTATCTTATTAGTTTTCTCAACCAACTGATAATTCTGGCTCTATTAAACTGAAAAACTACAAAGTGAACTTTGCTCCATTGTATTATTACAAAATCTAAAATCAGTGATATATAAATACTAAACATTTTGTTTCAAGTCAACACAAAAAGTTTTATCTGGTCTAATGATATAAGTCAAGCCCATCATAAATATTGACCTGACACATTAAACGCGCATTTTTTCCTCTGACTTGTAATAAAACAGGAATGTATTTATTGCTGGCTTCACATGTACACTTTCTGAATTTGTTCAGTGTTATGGTTGGAATTAAGTTCCAAACAAATTTGGATTCATGAAAAGTTGGACTTGTTGTATCTAAAATATTAAGATGAGCACATTTCAGGAAACACCCACACATTTCTAGTCTGGATGTCTAGTGCATAGATACATATTGAACAAAAGCATTGAGCCTCCAGGTCAGGCATGTAAGGTTACATAGGTACGTGATCAATTGCAGATTTATTATTTGTCAAATTTGAACCAAGTGGACCATGCAAGGTTCCATTAAATTATTTAATATCGGAAAACTGAATTTTCTGCACATAATATTCCTTTGAATGATGTCCAAGATTGAACCTTGCCATTTTTTGCATAAAATATATACTCTCTTTGAACTCTAGTCCAACTGAAAATTGCACAGACACAAATCTGCTGTTGCATAATGTACTAGCAAATCTTGGTCATTGCAGTTTGTTGTATTGAGTAATCACTAGAACAAACAACATATTTCCTGAATTTTGGGCACATTCCACAACTGCAGATCAGTGTCTGTATTGTTTTTAATTGGTCTTGACGTTCAAGCATATACTAGGAACTGTACTGCTTTAAATTAATGGATGCATATTGCTGGTAATAACCTTTAATCCAGTACATTGCAAATCTTCACTTTGATTGTATTTTTTAAAATTAGTTTCTAATGCTTTCAATATATGATGATGGCTTACTTTGTTTATGCTTTGATAAATGGCAAATAAACTTTTCTTTTAGAATGAAAAGCTTATCATCTGTTTTCATCCTGTACCAACATTTCTGAAATTGTTTGCCGACCAAACTATTCAGGTTTGTTAACAACAGTAGTCCATGTCTTTTAAGCGTAAGCTATGCTATGTTTTAAGTGGATATGCCATCTTGCTTGCTTGCAAGATGGTTCATTCCCTGAGGTTTATCAAGTCAGCTGGTTTCAGACCAATACAGCTGATGCAATGGCCATTCCTATGTTGTCTATCTCTGTCATCTATTAGCTCAAGTTTGCAATCATTAATTACACGTACTGAACTACTGTTAAAATTCCTGTGAAACTCACCAAGCGGGGCCCCAGAGTGGCCGAGTGGTCAAGAGTGCACACCATTTTACCTGTCTGCCTGGTTTCGAGGCTCGGGTTTGGCCATTGCGGGTATGTGAGAAAGTTTGTCAGTAGCATCTCTGGGGTTGAAAATTCTTCCTCCACCATTTATACTGGTCGCCATGTATGGGCTATCTTGTGCTGAAAATGGCATTATACCCTTCAACAACAACAAACTTGCCGTGCACATTCATGCTAACGAGCAGTAGGTCTTAAATGATGTTGTTTTCCTTAATCTAACAATGTCATATGACACGGCCTGGCATGCAGGGCTGTTGTTGTAAATCACCTGAGTATTGCCGTGCTGGTTAGTTGATCTTAAGTCTGTTCTTTCGCCATGACTTTCAACGTTTGTATCAATGATTCGCCTAAAACAGTCACACAAGTTTATGTACGCAGATGACATTGTTTTAGGGACCCAAAGTCGCTCGTAAACACTAATAACACTCTAGCGATTTCTTACTCTCAGTTCTACTTGTTTGAAAATACTGTATATGATTAGGATTTGTAACGTAGCTTTAACAAAATTCAGTAATATCACTACGATGTTTGCACTGAGGCAGTTGATATTGATGTCTAGCAATGGGGCATCATGCCGCAGACATGTAACATGCTATCCCATCCAGTCACATTATTCTGACACGAGGCCGACCAGTCCTAGCACTAACTTCTTAATGCTGAGCGCGAAGCGAGGCAGCTGTTAGTACCATTTTTGTAGTCTTTGGTATGACTCGGCCAGAATCGAACACACAACCTCCCGTTTCCGTAGCAGACGCTCTAACCGTTAGGGTACCTTAGCGGTATATTGGAAATACTGGTTCTTTATAGGTGGGTTTCTGGGTTCTCCATCCACCATGTATGAAGGCCGCTATGTATAGCATATCTTTTGCTGTAAATAGCATTAAAGGTACAACAACAACAATTCATAATAACCAGCCACCACTGCTACACGAAACGTGATAGTGTATAGTACACCACAGTCATGTCTGTAAAGATGATTAAATCATGTGATATTTTCTCCATGTTTATATTCACCACATCCAGGAAAGATTCATACTTGGATGAAACATCTTCCAGATTGGCATAATGATAAGCGCCGAGAAGACAAAGCTGCTGACAAATAGTGGGAAACAAATCTCAACCAAGAATAAAGTCAGAGGACACGAAAGGAAACAGTGGGCCGATTCAAATATGTTGGTACCATAATCACCGAAAAGGGATCAAGAGCAGAAAGTTTGTCACGACCAGCACAAACAACGACAGCTATGTTAAAGCGGAGACCCATCTGGAGAGACAAGAATATCTGTCTGAAAACTAAAATCAGATTATTGAGAACACTAGTCATCTCAATCTTTTTGTATTATTGCATGTCCTGGACCCTGATAGCAGAATTGCAATGAAGAATCCAGGCATAACTCCATCTCACAAAATGAAAAGAATAAAAACGAACGAAGATGCTTCTGACTCATCTACATTAGCTAAAGTTGACTCTGTTTCTGTCTTATCTACATCTGCTGTTGCCTGGATTGCTCTTACAGATTCTAGTTGGTTTTCTTTCAAAGATTACTAATGCTGGTGTTGCTTCCATTTTTGGAGATGTATATGTTGTGAAGGTGGGGAAAAATACTAAGACTGCTGTTGAAAACGTAATTAAAGAAATTGCGAGCTGCAAGGATCGAGATTCCATTCATATTGCTCAGAACCCATTACATTGGTGGCGAGATCATCATCAATTCTTTGTTATGTGGTATCAAGTTGTACAAGAGAATTGATCTGCATACCAGCAACATATGTCCGTTCTAAAAGAGTTTTCAGTACTGCAAGAGATATTGTTTAAAGCCAAAGGGTAGCAATTAGTGCACAGAATGTTGATATATTTCTGAAGAATAACATGACTATACATTAATGTCTCTTTTTAGTTTTCAACATATATTCTTGTCTTTCCAGATAGGTCTTAGCTTTGACATAGTTGTCGTTGTTTGTCCTGCTCGTGACAAACATTCTGCTCTTGATCACTTGTCGGTGATTAGGGAACCAAGATATTTGAATTGGCTTACTGTTTCCAATTCCTGTCCTCTGACTTTAATCTTGGTTGAGATTTGTTTGCCACTACTTGTCATCAGCTGTGTCTTCTCAGCGCTTAACTCCCTGTCAAATCTTGAATATGTTTCAGCCAGGTTCTTTACTAACGTTGTAAGCTCGTCTTCACTTCCTGCCAGACCATCAATGTCGTCTACAGAGCGGAAGTTGGTGATGTTACGCCATCAAATGCTGACTGTCCTTCAGTGCTTTTTCAGGGCTTTGCTCATGATTCGCTCTAAGTAAATGTTGAAAAGCGTGGTGACATGAAACAGCCTTTACCTACTCCGACTGTTGTTTGGAACCAGTCTCCCACAGAACCTTGGGTAATTACTGCACTGGTAGCCTTGACGTACAGCTTCTGAAAGGTATTGGTGAACGTTTCAGCCATGTTGTACTCCTTCAATGTTGTACACAATGCCTCAGGCCACACTCTGTCAAATAACATTTTTAAGTCTATGAACATATGATTGATGTCTTGTTGATTTTGCGAGTACTTTTCACACACAACCATGAGAATGAATATTTGTTATGATGTGCTTCTTTCACTCAGGAACCCGGCCTGTTCTTCAGGGATTATTTCTTCTTATTGTGGTTTTAGTCTGTTCTAGAAGATCTTCAGCATCACCTTATTTAGCATGGCGTATCAAACTTATAGTTCTGTAATGTTGGAACAGCTGCATATTGCCTTTCTTGGGGAGTGTAATAATCAGTGGCTGGATTCACTGTGTTGGTCATTCACCTGTCTGCCAGATATTGTTGCAGATTTTTGTTAGTAGCTCTATCACAGATTACCCCCCTTGATAATTTCAGTAGGGATGTTGTGTACTACAGCTGCCATCCTATTATTCATTGTTCTTATTGCTGGCACCACATCTTCTTAGAAAATGGGGAAATCAGCATCATTTGAAGAGTTTAGAACTTCAGGCAATTATGGGTCTCATGTGGACTGATGGTTGTAGAGTTCTTTTCAATACTCAGTCCATCTATATGCAATGTCACTTGCTTCTGTGATGCATTTTACATTTTCGTCTGGAATGATACTGACTATTGGTTACTTCTTTCTATTATTCTTTATCAGACTGCTCTCTATTTGTGTGCACTTTTGCCACATCTAATCTTCTTTTGCTTTCTTCAAGGTTTTTTCCCCCGATGTTCTTGTTTATTTCTCTATACTCCATTGTCCCTAATGTGTGTCTGGTGTTTTTGTGGTCTCTGAGCATCACACAATTTTGAATCTCTTCTGTTACCCAGGTTTTTTTCATTTGGCGATGGATGCCAATCATGTCCTTAGCAGATGTCGTCATGACTGTAGAATGTGTCTATCATCATTTAAACATCAGCGATCATCATAACGAGGAAAATTTACCTACAATTGACTTGCAGATGTTTGGGTCCTTCAGTTGTTCATGATTGAATTTGAGATCGATGTTCTGCGGCTTGTTAATGTTTTTCAGCCTCACTGGGAAGTTCATAATGACGTGTTCATGATCACTTTCGACATTACAACTGGGGAATGGCCTTATTTTTGCTCTATTGATGCCAGATCGGTAACGGTTTCGAACCAGTATGTAGTCGATGCAATTGTGATGGGTTCCATTTTGTGCATGCCATATCCAGCATCGTAAAGCTTTATGTTGGCCCAGGGTGTTAGCTAGTACCAAGTTGTTGTTGCTTGCGAACTGGAGCAGGCGACTCCCTCTTTCATTGGTACGCTCATTGCAAGAAGGTCCGCAATGATCTTCCAAGTCTTTTAGAGCATCTTTGCCAACTTTAGCATTCCAGTCTCCTTGGATGACGAGGATGTCTTTTTTACTGACATGTTTCGAATACTCTGGAGTTTGTTGTAAAACTCCTCTATTTCTTTATCATCATGAACGATATTTGGAACATAGACTTGGATAATTGTGATGTTAAAGGAAGATGTTTTCACACGAATTGAAATGATTCTGCTAGATATGGGGCGGCATTCAATCACAGATTCCTATGTGTATTGGGCAAACGTCTTCTGGCAGAGTCCATCCCTCTCTAGACCAAGGAGTTGCCAGAATGAGATGTAGGACATTGTGCAGATTTTTTAGGGTCTAGACTTCGGAATTTCTTATGTGGTTTACTCCCTTAGTCTTTGTCTGACCAAAGCTGACCTGCAATGCAGCTGAAGACCCGTGGATTGGGGGGTGCCTCCATTTTCCGAGCAGATAAAGCATCTAGCACTGCCCATACAAGAAAAATATTCAGCGCTATTCCATCTTTATACAAACCTTGTCCGTCGTGTTCAAAATTCCCAAGGGAGGACAGGCCTTTCAGTCTAAACTACTACCATGCTAACAGTGCAGAACACTTTACTAAACAGAGCTCTGGTAGCCATACCAATAAAAACTTCTGCCTAGTCCTCAGACTTTTATATGAACTTACTTTAAAGAGAACTTGCATTAATGCGAATTAATGTCACAATAATATAATACAAAACTGTTATTGTCTGAAATTACTATAATTCCAAATTAATGTTCCTGTAAAGTAATATTATCGATGAACACGTATTTACAGTTAATTATACTTTGAATAAATGGTTTCATCCAAATTAAATACTGAACGAATCTTTAAGACTGATTCCCTCTCAGGAGTTAAATGCAAGCATTCCTAATCTCTCAATAAAAGAACATTATATAAAAATCTAAGACGCAAGGGTAAAAAGTTCATTTCTAGAATATTCGAAGTTGTCAATAATATAGGTCTCTTACTGAAATTTAGAAACGAACACGGGAAACGCACGTACAACTGGTTTTTCGTAAAGAAATTGCAATGTCCTAGACCCAGAACAAAATAAACATGATAATCTCCATTGATAATAATCCTAATATTTACGCCCCTCATAGCGAAATATCATCTTTGTGTTTACTAAATAAAGGTTAATGGTCATTTACACAATGAATTTGATTTTAGACAATATCATGTCCCAAATACACTTATCCATAATATTTAGTCATGGAGAAAAACTAACAAATAAAAGTAAACATACATAACAACATAAGATATCAAACATTTCCATCTTCTGGTCGTCAAGCTAGTCCCTAGTGTTTTGAAATACTCTGCACGTAATCGGAGCATATTCCATGCATATTCATTGTATTTGAAGCAATAATGGTTATCCCTCACGACATTGTCAAATGAAACACTTACAAACTTTAACATTTTACTATGTTCTTGAATGAAAAAAAGGAATCTTTAGCGTACAGCTCTATGTTCCTGTATTACGTGAATTTACTATGTCATTCGTGATCCATGTTTTTATATCCTACGTATCTATCTCTTATGAAGTTTACCAGTATTTGTACCTAATTTACACGTTTATTTAATACATACAGATTATGTACAGCGACCCTCGTCTAATCAGCATTTGTAATAATTTTATTTTTTATTACTTCAGTCAACTCCTTCCCAATATATTGTTCAAAAGATTCAAACTATGTTCCAGAATTTTACTGATACATGTCACGAATCGTAATTTTAGCAATTTACGATTGAATCAAAGTTTAAAGTTGACAAAAATTACATATTAACATATTAAGGGGCCAAGAGATGTTAGAAATGATCATTATTGAGGCTCAGTTTGGAACACCGCAACTGCGTGAGCACAAGTTCACTCACAAATACCAAGTAAACCAAATGGAGATCACATTGTTGCCTAACAATGACCTGATTGGGACAGGAGAAATATTAATATCGCTAAAGTGTAAAAAAGTACAATATCATAGTTTATGCTACTTAATTATTATTGATCAAAAAGATTTTAAAATTAAATTTCAATTAAAACAAACTGATTATTGTCAGCGGCATGCAGTATTAAATTTCTCGAAATTTCAGCTACGTGGAGACATTTATTTGCAGCAGAAAAGTGATCCTTAATACACTGTATAGTGAACTACATTATCACATTTTCAACTAGTGGTAGTAGTTGTAGTAGTTTTGACAGTGGTATTCAAAGGCAAGCCTATACTAGCATTCTTTTTCAAGTCACCAGTGTTACGTTTCAAACGATACAACAATTTGTCCCACCAGGTTTTGGATTTCGTTCGTACCTGCATACGCCTATAGTAAATGTTTCATTATTTCAGTAGCACTCAGTCGATTAATATTTAAAAACATCTTTTTCTCATATTGATCTATAAACAATTTGTAATCTTTTTATCCAGTCAGTGCATTAATTTATAATAATTAATTTTTATAATCACAAACACTGCCTTCAGCTTTTTAAATTTCTAATGACCCATTTGCTGAATTTTTAGCTATTGTGTCCTTTGGTGATCATATACCCGAAAGCCATTATTCACCAACAAAACTTTAAAATCCCATCTCCATTCCTGTTTCAAAAAAAATACAAAACTAACTGTTATGTGAATGTCATTGCTACATGTAATTGGATAACTTGATTGTCCGTGCAGCCACGGTTGTAACATACCTATATTATTAACGAGCAGAACATTGTTGAATGTAAATTTTGGTTCGTGTCGGCTTCCTACATAGATAAAACATGGCCTAATTCGTAAGAATATCAATGTCCTACATTTCACGCAGGTGACACACGGTACAGTGTCGGTTAATATTGCTCGTCCTAACGACTGCATGTCTCTACCACCTGGTTTACGACGCATATGACATTTTCAGTAAAGACAGTACATTTGCCTACCAACATAAATTAGATCAACTCTCTGCCCATACCTTTAAGCTTCAGTTTATTAACAGTGAATCTAAAGGTGACAAAAGCATGTAGCTGATTTTCTAACGAATGCACGTGGAGGAATTCTTCACGAATTCCCCCCCCTCAACAAACAAGCAGTATCTCACATAATTCAAAAAAATCTTTTAGGATAGTTTGACAAATATCACAGTCTCATTTTCTAAAGTATTGCAGATTTTAACAACCCTCCTCCGTTCCCAGCGAATCTGCTCCAGATTAATCTATTTAAAAAAAGCAAGAATTGCAAGGTTATTTTGAAATTGAATTGTGTTATTGAAATTTTGATGGTTAAACACAATGTTGTATATAATAATCAATTTAAGGTAATTTCAAGAATGATTCAGCTAATTCTATTGAATGTTTTGATGCATCGTGGAGTAATTCTTCACGAATTCCCCCCTAAACAAACAAGCAATATCTCACATAATTCAAACAAATCTTTTAGGATAGTTTGACAAATATCAGTCTCATTTTCTAAAGTATTGCAGAGTTTTAGCAACCCTCCTCCGTTCCTAGTGAATCTGCTCCAGATTAATCTTTTTTAAAAAATATGACGGCAAGAAAAAGGCAAGTATTGCAATGTTATTTTGAAACTGAATAGTGTTAATGAAATTTGTATGGTTAAACACAATATTGTAGATAATAATCAATTTACGGTAATTTCAAGAATGATTCAGCTAATTCTATTGAAAGTTTTGATGCATAAACTAAACTACATTTCAGCATGATTATTTAAATAATATAGGAAACTTTAGTGACAGCAATTTCCAAATTTAAAAGTGCATTAAATATTACTCTGGAAAAAAGGCGTGAGGCTGAATATAAAAGCCCATTGGTTATATACTCGAGGAGCAAACTTTTATAATGAGGATGAATACAACAGTCCATTTATGAATTACTCGAAAACAGAGGATTGAGGATGAATATAATAGTTTAGTAAATGTTTAGTGATTACTACTCCAAAGGAGAATACGGGGGCTAAATATAATAGCTCAATGATTAAATTTGTGTTCTAATTGTAAGTGTTTGCTAGGTCTACAACTACTATGTATTTTTAATTTCACTTTAGTTTTAAGACCTATTACAATTGAAAAGCGCTGAGGATAAACCGTCTACTCTTAATTGGTTCGAAATCAGAGACGTAGCTGGTGGGTGGGGTTAGAGGGGGGACAGATGTCCCCAAGCTGCAGACTAGTGGGGGCGCCAAAATATGACTTTAAATAGATTGTATGTGGAATGATGGGTTTCAGATTTGAGGGAGAGAAGGGGGGCGTAAAAATGAATCTTGTCTCCGGTTTCTAACTATGCCTCTGTTTTAATTCAGCTTATTTTATCATGAATCAGGATTTGTGTGGACGTTTCTTTCTCTCTCTTAGTCCGTGTCTCAGGTGATGTACATGTATTTCTTCTTGTGACCGAAGAGAATCAAAGTGGTATCGTGCTTATAAAGAACTCACTGGTGATATTGGAGGGGGTGGGGCGGTAAGTCTCAAAGAACGGCAGAATTACACAATTATATCTTATTAAAGCTTCAACGACTGAAAATACTGTATATACGTCCAAACAGTTATGTCAGTGACATATTTGGGTGTATTACGAAAAGAAAATTAATTTTTTTTAGAAACTTTAGATGTTTCCTAACCACAGATAATGAGTGTGGAAGTAATTTAAAAGACCTAAAACGTATTTATCATAATGGGTTTATTGGAGATCAATTTGTAATTTAATGTTCTGGCAACAAAACTATTTCTTGGAACTACAAATCTGAATGAAGAAATGGCAGAGCCTTATTTTGATGAGACTTAATCGTGTGCTCGGAATATATGTCTCTCATAACTCGTTATACCCGGTAAATAGTGTAGGTGATTTTTCTGTATGAACATTTTATTGAAATAGTTATTAGGGCTTGACCCATGCGGTAAATAGATATGGAAGCATAAATGATAATTCTATCGCATTAAATCTTGCATGTCTGATGAATACCCAAAAACCAGGTAATTCCAGTCGACCTTTACCTTAGTTTTTTTTGTTGGCTTTTGTTCTTGCATGCATGCAAATGCGAATATAAAATAATGTTAAGAAAAAGAAACGATTACCACCTCAATATATGTTTTGGTTTTATATTTATGTTATATTTGGTACGCGTTTAGCATGAAGAAAAGAAGAAAATAATTGAAGGCTTGAATATAAATTTGAAAAATGCAGCTAATACTATTTTTGTAAAAAAAGATTGTAATGTTAACGTTTAATTTAACTGTAGCTGCTAACTGATCTATAATAATTCTCTAAAAAGTAAATGTTCGATTTTAAAAAAAAGATTTACTTAGATATCTAAACTTCTAAATTTGAAATTTTGTACCGAAAATCTAAAAGAACACGTCTACAACCTATTTAAAAATAATAATATATACATATAGAGTCTCTACAACGTCCTCACTAGTTTAGCATATACACGGCTTCCAAAAGTTCTCGGTCAGAAATTCTGACTTTTTCCCCCGGAGATTTGCAAATAAGAAGGAATTACCGATAAACCAGTCATAACTATTTATTTTTTTAAATGTTAGTAACGAAAATAATATCTGTTTGTGTGTACAGGAAATAGAAAATCGTCTGAAAACATCTACATGGAATTTTGATTGGTTGATGAAAATACGTTTATCCCATGAAACTTACTATTATAAACCCACTTGAAATGTTGCTTTCCTGCTTTCATTTAAACGCTCATGTCATTGTAAATAATGCATCTATGATTGCGGTGACGAGAGAGAGAGAGAGAGAGAGAGAGAGAGAGAGAGAGAGAGAGAGAGAGAGAGAGAGAGAGAGAGAGAGAGAGAGAGAATCATAATGTTTTAATATCTTATGAGATTTCATTGCAATGAAAAACATTAGATGAGATAAAGGATATACACTTCTTTGTGCACTGTAGTTATATTTTCGCTGGTTTGTTTGTTAGTTTAATCCTTGGTTTGTGCGTTACTACGGGTGGGCGGAGCGCAGTCGATCGGCTGGTTATCGACATTATTGAAGATTTTTGGGACAAATGTATTCATGTACACCAACAAACACAAGAATCAGCTGACTCGCCGATGTGATTCGGAAATATCTGAACCTAGATTCGTTCCATTTTATTGTTTCCACACATTATTATAGATTAAGAAAATGTTTTAATATATTTACTCTGTTTTTTTATCAATAATAAAATTAAAATGCTAAATAATTGCAAGAGAGAGTTTTACCTTTGAATTAATGCTGAAAGGTAATTACAACAATACAATATCATATTATTTAAAATAAAGATTTTAAGAGGCATCAGATATAACCATTGTATTTAATGCATAAAATCTGAAAGTATTTAGGTTAATTCGAGTTTTATTTTTTAACGACAATGCGTAACATGAACAGAAATTTCCAAAGTAATTTAAATGTATTGTCATTCTGTGTTCGTACTTTCTATCTAATTCAGTTTTGTTTTTTCTTTCCTTCTGACATAGAGTCATTATTTCCATAAGTGTGAAATGTTTTAAAACGTCCTTGGAAACGTTTATCAAATTTTCTATTTTCTCTTTACTTTCCTTGACCCTTGGTCTCTAAAGTGTAATGTACTTAAAAGCTAAACATGTTTAAAGAAATATGAATAATTTCTGAAATAACTAGTTGGCGGTTTTTTACATCGCATTTTATAAAGTAAGATTTAATTGTGGTTAAAAGATTACACGAATCGTAAAGTTTTTAAACAATGGACCAAGGTTATGCAAAAACAGTTCATGACATAAAATGATAAATATAATAAGTAAAACAAATAATATTTACATTCTTCTTATCCATTTATAACTACTTCATGATAAAGAAAATTGTAGAATGTTGATAAAATACATGTTAAGGGAACTGTTTTGGGGAAATTTCACTAAACCGTATATTTTGGTACGAGATCGCAAAATTTCTAGCACAATACTTACGAGCTTTGGAACCTGTCATGGCAATTAAAGTTAATCGACGTTATTTTTTTAAAGATAGCTTATGTCATTATTTATACGATAATGTCATGGCAATTAAAGCTAATCGACGTTATTTTTTTTAAAAGATAGCTTATGTCATTAATTATACGATAATTGTCGTGGCAATTAAAGTTATTCGATGTTATTTTTTTAAAGATAGCTTATGTCATTAATTATACAATATTGTCGTGGCAATTAAAGTTAATCGACGTTATTTTTTTAAAGATAGCTTATGTCATTAATTATACGATAATGTCGTGTGCTTTATACGTGTCTGATATTGTGCGTAAGAATTAAGTCTTGACATATGGAAGAAGAAATAGTGCAGGGAGGGTAAAGATGAAGAAAAAGCAAAATAAAGAGGGTGAAGAACATTTTGCTATGTATCGAGACGGTTGTTTCATGACAGCAAGCAAACCGTGAGAAATTACACGAAATCTTGTTTTATTTTTTGAACTAAATACAATGTAATTATTGTTATTATTATTATTATTGTTGTTGTTGTTGTTGACGATGATATTATTTTTATTATTATAGTTATTATTATTATTATTGTTTTATTATTATTATTATTGTTATTGTTGTTGTTGACGATGATGTTATTTTTATTATTAAAGTTATTATTATTATTGTTTTATTATTATTATTATTATTATTATTATTATTGTTGTTGTTGTTGTTGTTGTTAATTTGGTTCGTTTCCCTGGTATCATTGTATGTCGCGGAAGGCCTCTCTCTCTCTGTCACTCTCTCTCTCTCTCTCTCTCTCTCTCTCTCTCTCAAATGATGGTTCCTTATCTCCAAAAAATATATCACACTGATAACGGAATACAGTATAAGGCAACTAGGAAGAACTAGTTCTACTGACCTTGCATTTCCGTCTGTGATGTAAACAGACTCAATTTTGAAAATAAAAATAATGTTCAGGGATGAAAGGCACTTAAAGAAATAATCTTTTTTTCAAAGGTTAAATTAATCCCATTTAAAACACAGACTGCCGATTCTAGACGACGATATCCTAGTATACTTGTCAGGTCATAAAGCTATTTTTATATCGCGAAAAATCCCAAAATAGACTACCGTGTACATACATATGTCGATGATCGAGTAAACATTGATCAGATTCACAATTCACAGTGCCGGGTTAATATGTTTGAAAATTGCTGTGTGTCCCATTAACTCGTTAGACTTTGGATTAAGATACCATACCATCAAACCTCTCTCTCATCCGAGAGTAAATGAAAATCCATGCCCTAAATCTTATTTTGCATCCATATTTTGACTTTTTCTTCCTCATTGTGTTTGGTACTTTTGTAATGTAGCTTTTAAAAAAAATTGTCAGTCATATCTCGATGATGTCTGCAGTGTGACAGTTTATCATGATGTCAAGCAATGAGGCATCATGCAACAGACATTTAGCATCATGTCCTACCAGACCACATTATCCTGACACCAGGCTGACCAGTCCTAGCACTAAGGTCTTAATTCTGAGCACCAAGCGAGGAGGCTGTTTGTTTCATTTAAGTAAGTCTTTGGTATGACTCGGATGGGGATCGAACATACGACCGTGGCAGTCGCTCTAACCACTAAGCCACAAAAAATCTGTAATTAATCTCTTAATTGTTGTCCGGTGTACACACACACAGACACACATACACACAGACAAACAACCAGACACTGTCTCTATCTCTCTGTCTGTCCTTTCTGTGTCTCTGTCTCTCAGTATTTGTCTCTGTCAGTCTGTCTCTCTGTCTGTCTGTCTGTCTCTCTCTCTCCCCCCCTCTCTCTCTCTCTCTCTCTCTCTCTCTCTCTCTCTCTCTCTCTCTCTCTCTCTCTCTCTCTCTCTCTCTCTCAGGACAAGGTATGTAGGTATTATCACCTTGATACAGAGTGAAATGTTTACTGGACAACATATGTACTTATAATCTATGATATAAAGTGAGAAACGTTTCCTGGACATTGTATGTATGTATACTCATTGATATAAGTTTTTATGCCACCGCTATAATAACACAAGAATTTGTAGTGAAAATAAAGCACACAGTCTATTTAACTTAAAGACATGGAATTTGACATGTCATATCATGGTCATTCGAGGATGACATGTTATATCATGCTTATTCGAGGATGGCATGTTATTTCATGCTCATTAGAGCATAACATGTTATATCATGGTCATTAGCGGATGATATGTTATATAATGGTAATTAGGTTATCGCATGCGTTTTAGCATGGTCATTAGAGGATGACATAATATATCATGGTCATTAGAGGATGGCATGCAATATCATGGTCATTAGAGGATGGCATGTTATATCATGGTCATTAGGTTATCGCATGCGCTTTAGCATGGTCATTAGAGGATGGCATGCAATATCATGGTCATTAGAGGATCGCATGCTATATCATGGTCATTTGAAGAAGGCATGTAATATGTTCGTTAGAGGATGGCATGTTATATCATGGTCATTAGAGGAAGGCATTTAATATCATGGTCATTAGAGGATGGCATGTTATATCATGGTCATTACAGGATTGCATTCTATATCATGGTCATTAGAGGATGACATGCTATATCATGGTCATTAGAGGATGGAATGCAATATCATGGTCATTAGAAGATGACATACAAGATCATGGTCATTTGAGAATGATATGCAATATCATGGTCATTGGAGGAACGCATGACATATCATGGTCTTTAGATTATGGCATGAGATATGATGATCATTAGAGGATGGAATGCAATATCATGGTCATTAGAAGATTGCATGCAATATCATGGTCATTAGAGTATCATATGCTCTATCATGGTCATTAGAGGATGGCATGCAATATCATGGTCATTAGAAGATCGCATGCAATATCATGGTCATTAGAGGATGGAATGTAATGTCATGGTCATTAGATGATGGCATGTTTCATCATGGTCATTAGATGATCGCATGTTATGTCATGGTTATTATCATGGTTTTTAGAGGATCGCATGCTCTATCATGGTCATTAGATGATGGCATGCAATAATATGGTCATTAGAGGATGGCATGTTCTATCATGGTCATTAGAGTATCGTAATTCGTATCATCGTCATTAGAGGATGGCATCCTATAACATGGTCATATGATGATGACATCCTATAACATGGTCATAAGTGGATGGCATGCTATATTTTGTTTATGATTGGATGACATGCTATATCATGGTCGTTTTTCGATGACCATATTAAATTTTCAGAGTAATAAGGTTTTCATTTTTAGAAACAAGTTTTTGGTAGTTTTAGACGTAAAGTTTGTTAGAAAATAAAACATTTTGACATAACTCACTATAGCACTGCTTGAAGCAGACAGAGGAAATTCGATAATCATAATTGTAATCAGATGTTGATAACCTACGTGTGATTTTTAAGATGTTTTAAATTAATAATAATAATATATTTTTACTTATCTTTTGAAACTTTAGATTAAACAGCATTTATTTGAAACACTATAACAGAAAATACATAAATACAGCATTAAACAGGGTTTTAAATTAACTTAAAAAATTCTATAGTAAATAGCGTTTATATTGATTTAAATGGAGGGGAATTCATTGTGTAGTTTATGTCTCATCGAGTTTTCTTGGTTTTTTAAGGATGGCCCGATGCAGTTCATGTCTCGTCTTTGCTCTTGATCTTATTGTTTAGAAATTGGACCACTATTAGTATTGCTACTACACTACTCTATTATTATTATTATTATTATTATTATTATTATTATTATTATTATTATTATTGTTATTATTTTTATTATTATTATTATTATTATTGTTGTTGTTGTTGCTGTTGTTGTTGTTGTTCTACTTTACTCACTCAAAACACATTCCAACTAAGCAACGTATTCTCATTTGACTGAGTGTAAATTCATTGCTGATTTGTCGATACTACACGAAAGTTGAAGCAAAGAAAGTATAAAGATCTTTTAATTTATGCTAGGAATACATCCATTGAACGGGAAAATAAACTCGTTCCAAAATATTGCCATTAACTGTGGTGGTATTTATGTTTGAGTGAATTTGGTATTTATCCATTAATGAAGAGCTAGAGTTGAAATGCTGGAGTATCATCTTCAGAAGAAGAAGAAAAAAAAACACAACTATTCTGTCAATTTTTAGTACCGACATTTTTAATTAAAGAGTTGCATATAATTGACTTGAAGGACTTCCAAAAAATAGAACTATATTACTTGGTACGTGCTGAAGTCCGAGTATGGATTAATTACATGACTGATTTTCAAGGAAACACAATACTGTACATGACTTACGACACAGCATTTCAAATCATTACAATAAACGTAGACATTTAAATACCAGAAAACAACTAAAAGGAAACAAGTTATACAAACATTAACACAGTGTTTACAATATGAAGACAAAGATCAAATCACAAACAAACAGAAAGTATTGTTGGCATCAACATTTCTATAATTTACATATATGTACAAAATATAATGTAGGAATGAGATATCAGATTGAACAAAATACTAAGATACAATCATGTTTATATATCTCAGTCCCCGTTGATTTCAATGTAAGGTATCTTGGAGAAATATTATCACAAAATGGTGAATATTTCACAGAAAGTCACTTTTATTTGCGACAAAACCGTCTCTTTCACGTCTTTGCATCACTTATCCCTTTTCAAGAATAAACTCTTTCATCACTTCAATGGCCATCGAATCAAATTCAACGTTATTCAACATGTTGGGGTCATCTCGATCAGCGATAGTGAATCCATTAGAAGACATGCCCACGACGATCAACTTGGAATTGTAGATCTCGTTCTTGAGTCTGTAGTCCTGAATGACATTTAAGAGATGGACTTTACCATACCATGTCTCATTGTCTGTGTACTCAGTGAAAACATCAATCTAATTTTTAGTTTCCATTGCATACAGCATGGGTAGAGTACAGCCAGTAGCACCAAACGGTATCTTGGATGATTTCTAAATTACCTCGTTAAGTGTGTCTTTATTGATAATTGGAATAGGACGAAGTTCATGTGAGAAGGATAAAACCTCATAATGCTCTTCGTTTCAAAGTGTAACCTTCACCATGGCTGATGCAGCATAACGGCACGTGATGCTTTGTGTTCCCATGCATGGCACACTCATTGACCCATTAACATTGATGGCTAGTATATATATATATATATATATATATATATATATATATATATATATATATATATATATATATATATATATATATCCAGTCGGTTCAACAACTTTAAAGGACAGGGAATAAGCCTTGTCAAGCCCAGTCACTACGTTTTCATTAGGAGTCCACTTCAGGTATCCCTTGTCACCTTGCCCTTTTTGTACTAATTCAATACAAAGTCACAAGAACATTGAAAGGTATGCTTTCCTCCATGTTTCTTCCTCTATCAGTCGTTCTGCAATTATATTCTCATACTCAGAACCATTAATCAAGAAGACCCATGGGATGTCATATTTTCAAGATTACGACGGATCATTTCAGTCATTGGCATTCTGTTCAAAAGGGCTTGCTAAACTTCTTTAGAATTCAAGATCGAGGTTGGAACATGTTCACGTACAAATCTGTGTTCTTCAATCAGTTGTATCATTGCCTTATCATCTGTATATTTTCTTGCTTTTACGCTGCCTCCAAGAATACAATCATACGTTGTAAATTTGTATCATTCTCAAACTCTTCTTGTAGCTTCTTTGCCTCCTGAAGTCCTTAGATGACAAATTTGTACGGCAGCTATTAGTTTGCATTTCTAAATATTCGGAGACCATGGCCCAGCCAAATAAAAATTGCTGTTTCTAATACGTAATTTATCTGGCTCCCATTGAAAGCATCATAAAGAGTAATTACTCACTGTACTACATTATTTATGTCTCGATTTTTATCGTCGGTTATTAGAGTCCCTACCTTAAAAACCGAATACCGTACTTGAACATGTGTCATCTTGAAGAGTCCGTTGAATTAGTAATTTGGATATAAACAATCGACATTAAGGTCAAATTTGTACGTATCTTTCAAGGCACTTTGAATTTTCTCTCTTTAGTAAATGTTCCGAAGCTAGATAGGTGCTACTTTCGCATCCCATGATATATTTTAAAACAAACGCCGGGCCCTTTTGGATGTCATTATATTGAAATTCTAGCCCCAAAATGCATTTTTAACCTGCTTGCGATGAATTTGCACCTTTTGGATTTGTTCCGGACCACGCCTTTTTGTAGATGGCTTGTATTGGTAGACCTCATCGTCCTCAGGTTACAATTCCCATGAACGTACACACCCCTGGTATATACTCAACTAGAAAGAAACTAACATTGATTGTAAAAGTTGCTTCTGGCATAATATATACATTAAAGGCTATAACATATATGAGTACAAAGCATGCACATTTTGTAGATGTATATGTTAATTTTCTTAACACTTCTGAAGTTTTATTTAACCGTTTAGGAAACAAACTTACATGTCCCTTGCTAGCATTAATACATTTTATCTTAGTGATGAATGCTGCAATTAAAATTATCATATATAATAGAAACATATTACTAAAAGACCTTTGCTGTAACCTTAAACCTTCATGATAAGACGACGTTTTCCATTATCCATCATATAATAATAACAATAATGAATCAAACAGATTTAATTTTAAAATAAATCTACAACATCCTTTTTCAGACTGTCTAAAATGTTCTAATGCACATTCCAAGATATAGTAGCTCGTGCGTCTGCTCTATTTATAAAGTTATCCTGTTTTGGGGGCATTTCATGTTCATCGTAAGTCACGTGATTCTGTAAACAACGACATATTCTAGCGATGTCAAAAGATTATGAATTTGAATTTTTGTTTGGAGTTTTCAACACAATCTCAGATATTTGTGCTAAAATACTTCATAAGTATGAAAACATAGGGATGGAATAAACGTTTTACTTGCCAGAAATCTAAAGTTATATGAAAATGCATAAAAGTCTGATTTTACCATTTCATTCTATGGAAAATATTGGTAAGGTAAAATATACTTACTTTCCGAGCAAACAATTATAACGTTTTGGGATGATAAAGTCGCCTGCCTTGGGCACTTATCTTATGTACAAACAACGTATCGTCTATATGGTATGGATAAAAAGGTAACCAGAATGACTTGCATATAACTGCAAGGTAATTTATGCATTCCACTATTTAATGTAATACAATTACTGCACCAAAGTCTCTTGCCCTGACCAAGCGGAGGAAAACTCTAATGTAAAGTAATATAGTCAGGCGACTTCGGCAAATACAACACCAATGGATTTCATTAGAAAGACTTATACAAGCTATTTTATCAGAGCAGTGATTTTATACGACCCAAACCTTTCATTCAAGATTAAATACAATCTTAGAAGACATAGAATGGAGCGAATAAGAATTAAATTCAGTCATTGCAAGCACCAATATAGAAACATATCATGAAAAAGAATGCTTCCATGTCTGTAACTTTAAACGTTTTTGAATGTCTGTACAGTTTTAACTTGTAAGTAAGGAATAATATGCCATGGAATTAAATGAAGTACTTGTTTACTTCAGTCACATTGTATTGAAGTAATTGTACATACAATATGTATCATACGTACTTGACTTAGCTGAGGCTACATTGACTTTGTTGATTAAGTTGTTTGGTGAGAATTTACTTTTCTTCAAATAATTCAAGAAGAAATAAACTATGAAAAAGTTCCATGTTATGATCACTTGGCATAGCCCATGTTTATGGAACGAATTCCGCTTGTAATATGAGCGTATTCCACGGGAAGTTACGGCATCCACAGAAGAACGGATTTTCCTCATGGCATTCTTAAATGAAACACGAAATTTACTTTAAAAATATATTTTTCTGTTGAATACAATAAACGAATCTGGTTCGCTGTTCCCTATTTTATGACTTCAATTTATCTTTCATGCTTGAACCATTAATTTTACATCTCTTTTATCTATCAAGACTTTTATTTGTATTTGTAATTAATGTACATGGTTGTGTGTTTTAAAGTGTAGAAGTCTTTTTTATTATGAGCGACTGTCATCTATTTAGCATTTGTAGTATTTTTTTTATGTATTGCTTCAGTGACTCAGTCAACGTTTTCCCAACATATTGTTCGAAGATTCAAAACATGGCTCAACATTTTACTGGTAAATACCACGAATGATAGTTATCACCCTAACCCGTAGACTAAATCATTGAATTAATTTGTTTAACTTTATGGAACCAAGCAGTGGTTGAAATGGACAATCACAGTTTTAATAATGTTATCCACAAGGAAAAATATCTTAATTTCAACAAGTTACTTTACAAAGATCAACTAGATATTATTTTATTTAACTGCAGTAAAAGCAAACGGTATGTTGTCAGCATTAAAATGTACTGAAATTTCGGTCACCAATGCTTGCAAGAAAAATAAATTGATTTTATATACATGTGGTACGACATAAGATTTATTTCCAGAAAAATGTGATCATGAAAAAGCATTATTATTATTATTATTATTATTATTATTATTATTATTATTATTATTATTATTATACGAGGGAGTGTATAACATTTTCCTCAAAGTCTACTGATATTAAGTTCTTCAATATCTGTCCAACTATTGTAGCAATTTCGTTTTTTCCCAAGCACACCTGTTGCAAATGTTTCATTTGTTTCAATATATTTCGTCGGGTAATCTCTAATATCATTTTTTTCTAATATTGATCTATACACAAATTGTAATCTTTTATCCAATCAGTACATATTTGTACGACTCTTTGTAAATAGGTTTTATAAAGTATTGTGTACTAGTGTAAATGTTACGTTAAATTACGTTATGGGTATTTTGTGATTCATGAACAACCTACTTTTTTACTTTGCCTTTATTATTCATGGATGGATGAATATGCAGATTGGTGAAAATAATAGAACCACAAAGGACACCAGCCAGCCTCAAACTTGTCCGTGCACTAGACAAGTGAACATTGTATTTTTTCTTTTACATTGGGAGATTTTTCTAACAAGCTATATTATCCGCTATACTGACAGGATGATTAAAATTGCGGACCGAGTTGTTGTTTAGTTTAACAGTTGAAGGTCAATATACACCAGTTGCACAGGTTTAAATATCTGGTTATTTACCTTTTTATGCAAGCTTAAACATTTTGATGGAATGGAAAATGGACCCCAAAAAGTCGAAGTTCACTAAAAATTCAAACGTTTAAATTCATTCTTTTTATATAGTACTTTCATCTTTTTTTTAATTGTGCCCTGTTCTGAATTTATTGAGATGTTGATATATTGTGAACAAAATGTGAAAGCTATTTAACTTTTAAAGTCTCACCATCATCGACATTACAGTTCAAGAGGTAACAGACTAAATGCTCGAACCTCGGCAGCCCATGAAAGCAATATTGGATTGCGGATTACATGAAAGATGTAGCTTTCTCCAGACTGTAAGAGCTTGACGTTGAAAATTACTTATCTCCGAAGCTGAAGATCTGACAATGGAAGTGCTCCAATGAGCATAGACAATTATGCCTTTTTGGAAATACACATGTTATCTCTCGTTTATGAAGAATTGTATTTATTTAATATACAATCATTCCAAATATTAGATTGCGTTATTAACAGGTTATAGCAAAGCAAATTAAAGAGGTAAAATGTTTCGAACTATTTTGTCACACATTTAACATACAGATGTGTCTGGTCGTTAGCGTAGCGATAATATCCAAAATTCCGGAAAGGAGTGGTGCCAGCAAATACATTTAAGACCCTTAGAAAGTAAGTCTGTAAACAATTAATATACCCTTCTTTATTTAAACATTGACTTGCTTTTCATCTAGAAAGATTAGAAGTTACAGTGTTTTCAGCAGCCGACGAATGATCAAATTAAATATACCCTTTGTTTTGTACCAAAATATACTTTTTAAGCCTGTTTAATATGACGGAATAAAATATGTCCATGACGAATAGTGAATGACACCTTTCAAAAAACGAATCCAGGTAGCAAAGCTTGTTACGTGCATCTAAAGAAAATGGACAACTATTAAGAATTTTCAGCTATCTTAAGATACAAAACCTTGATACTTCACAACAAAATGACAAAACTTACGATTAATAAACATGGATTTGGATACGAGTCGTTTTGCGGCAATATTTAAAGTTTATTTTAAAACAATTTATTTCACACCACCATCTTCCCCATTCCTTTTGTCACAACCATTTCGTCTTAAAAGCGATAGTACATTGATCCTATAGTCCCAGAAAGTACTTTTCAAAGAGTTTTAATTGGATTTCTTAAGTTTAGAAACATCTTCTATTACCGAAATTTAACTTTCGGCTATGTTTTATTGTTGACGTCTGCGTTAATCTGTTCAAAATTAAAAGACAAAAATACACTGTAATGATAGCTAATCGTGTCGTATATCATTTAACCACACAACTGTATCCCATTTTATATACTCACATATCTATTAATTAATTGTAAAAAGTTCGTGAATAACGCAGATTATTAATTTAAAGTGGTATATTTCATTCCATTAAAATATGTGTATTCTTCATCCAATAAATTCAGTGAGTTTTTGGAAACTATATAAGAGGTTTTCAGCAAATGGAAGGCCATTTCAAGGATTAAACAAAAAATATCAGGATTCAACGATTTTTCAATGGAAACTTCTCAAATTCAACGAATATCTAATGGTTCATGAATTGTAGAGGACATGAAAGGAGTTATATGTTATTCATAAATATCATTACCTTAATCGAAACGCTAAATAATCATAAAATAAATACATTTTTGCCAAGATTTCCGGATGGAAGCTACATTGAGTATAATAATGAGTATAATTGATAAAATATTTTTAAAAATGGCTCAACATTTTACCGGTAAATACCACGAATCATTCATAGTTATTACCCTAACCCGTAGACTAAAACTTTAAAAATTCGGAGTCATAATTAAAATAGTATCTAGAGCTGAAAGGAATTGAAGTCTCGATTTTAACTGAATAATTGTAAGAATTTCAAATGTAATTTAAGTACATCGCTTTTCTTGGTTCGTACTTCTGTTATGTTGTATCCTATTCTTTATTCGATCTTTTCGTTTGGCTTATATCCTATATTTTCGTATCTGTTAAATGCTTTAAATGACCATTGAATAAAAATGTCATTTTTTCATTTTACTTTTCCTAGGTCACTAGGAAACTTCACAATTATAAACTTTTCAATTATGCTAAATTTACTTCAATATAAATTAAAAAGAATATTTAAAAATAATTTAGTAGCATTATTATGAAATCTTTCTTGCAAAATATGAAAACGTTGAAACACTTGCTTTATTATTAATCAACATGATCAAATGTATAGTACATGCAATTAAAAAAACCTCTTATATGTAAGATGTTTTCCAACTGAACAAATCATCAACATTATATTTTTTGCAAGCTTTCTGCTCGGCGATATAGTTACATTACTTGCATCAGCCTCGAAATGTGTTACAGTTTCTTCCATCGATTGATCCTTTCTTATTGAGTCCTGTACGGTCTTTTATATCTCATCCAAATTTGTATCCGTACCATTTTTTTAACTGTGACTTTTCAGTTTCCCTAGTCTAATTAGGATCTTGAGGAAGGTGTTACTTTTTTCTGCTTATCCTATACAGTATACACCAGGTACAAAGGCAGAGGAATTCGTTACTGTCATTGTGGTTCTTTCTGTGATGTAAACAATCTCATATCAAGTAACAAAAATGTTCATCTAAGGTAACATTAAACAGAGCGAACACAAGTTGTTTTTAATATTCTGAATGCCTGTCGGAATTTTAGTATTAGATAGAAGCTATTCTATAAAATTAGTTTGTTACAAATACCCAACTGTTACCTAAAATAGATTACCACGTACATACATATATATGTGACATAGTTTAATTTTTAATACTGATCAGGTTCACAGTTCGCAGAGATAGGTTGTTACTATGCGTGAAAATTGCTGTATCCCACTCACCCATTAAACTTTACTTTGCGATAGAGTACGCCTTATAATCACAATATAAACGAGAAACTGCGTGTTATAAAAAATGATTAGCACCTTTTTTAAAAGTTTCTAACATCCTTCCTCACGGTGTAACATATGCCCTATATTTAATCTCTTCATTATTATTATTATTATTATTATTATTATTATTATTATTATTATTATTATTATTAAATTAACTCTTGCAAATTATCCCGCTACACTATTCTCTTGACATATTTCCTGTAGTACCTTCATACCTAAATTTACCGGACACAATTTCTTTCAATTTTTGTTATCCCCAAATTTGTGGATTCCTCGACGCCTCTGGTCATTGAAACGTAAATGACAGAATTTCTCTTGGCTTTTGTGCTAAGTGCCTGTTTTGTAGATTAAGATGTTGTTATTTTTTGTGTGTGTCGTTGTCCATAACCAAGGACTTGTTTAGCTCAAACCTTTGGGAAACCTTTGTATCTTCCTTGTTATTCGTGTGTCAAACTATATTTTACTTACAAATCAAGTTACCATGTATACAGATATCACAAGACAGGATAGCCTGCTATCATATGACAAGGTAGGCAGGTATCAACTTGTACATATTTTTAGGCTACCAATGTAACATAATGATCATAATGTTTACTGATGGTTATTCATACGTCATACATCTGTATCTTATCAAGTTTCTCCAGCCATCCCGGTTAAGTTGTAAATCGATAGCCAAGATCTATTTAACTTAAGACCATGCTAATTGACATGCTATATCAAGGTCATAAGTGGATGGCCTGACTAGATTTTCAGACAAATTCAGACATCTTTCATTTATTAAAATAGTTTTATTATATAATAATAATAATAATAATAATAATAATAATAATAATAATAATAATAATAATAATAATAATAATGACAATAGTAATAATAATAATAATAATTTTGATGATGATGATGATGATGATAATGGTAATAATAATTATGAGTTTAAACATGAGCAATTTATTTCAAGCAGCGCAAAAGAACATACATATTATACCACATTACTTGTTTTCTTTTTTTAACTGAAGTGCGTTTCTACTTAGAATCAAATAGCGTTGTTACTAGTTGAAAGGAAGAGCTAATACTTAGCCTATATGTGTTGATGTGCTCTATCTATAGCACTAAATCAAATTAAATCAATTGTTTCGGACTTGAATGTGTAGTTAGGTCTAATCGATAGTACCGATTTTCTAGTTAATTTATTCCTAGAATGATACAATAGCTTATGACTTAATGGTAATCCTTTTGTAGAGGTTGTCCTTATTCAGTTTGGGGTGGGGTGCTCCCAATTTATTTAAATTATTACAGAAGACCCACCCTGGGTCGTTTTTTGTCAGAAAATGAAGTAGTGATAGAGAGATGCAAGCTCTGAGCCCCAGTCAGCATTGGCAACAGTTAAATTATTGAATACACAAAATGTGAAGTTCAAATAGCAACAATTTAATATAATTAAAAAACATTCATCTCCCAAATAAAATTCAACTAAAACCCTATCACTCGACCAAGTGACGGCCTATTTCATCTTTTGAATTAATGTGTTAAAGTTTCCTCCTCTCCTGAGTTCAACTCATCTTCATGATTCTTCCTTCTCATTTACTTTGTCTCCTTCGGTTTTTCCTTCTAACTTCTCCCTCCGTTCTTCTTTCTCTTTTGTCTCCCAGAGACTCAGACCAACTGCACTGGGCTAATTCCTTCTGGTCCCTACAAGCTTCTAAAGTATACATACAAAGACATTGGCATAGCATATTCTCTTAGCTATGTAAAGTCACTGTAACATTAATATCATCAGATAGGCCATTACCGCTTTTGGTCACGCATTCATGCCAATCTAAATACACATTTTCCCATTTTCCCTGATAAGTGTACACGGTATATATATATATATATATATATATATATATATATATATATATATATATATATATATATATATATATATATATATATATATATATATATATATATATATTCATGGAAATATTGGAACACAATTTTTGATTGTATCCAGCTTTACCCCTCAAATCGCATCATTCGCATTTTACTGATAGTCACAGTGAATTCAGACAAGACCGACAAGAGGGGGTGGGGCAACCGTAGATATATCCCTTGGGTCCTGGCTAGTAAAATGGCTTTCTACCTTTGTTTGAATAAGAGCTAGGAGACGCCCAGGTGTTTCTTACCCCAGGGACCGTAATCGCTCTCCATGGCCCTGAATTCAGAGATGGCATTGATCTTGGCATCTATTGGATACATTTGTCCATGTCCCACAATGTGTCCTGGAAAAGTTACACAAGCACAGCAAATTACTCACTCAAATTAATTGTCACATTTGCATCTCTCAGTCTGTCAAAGAATGTCCGAATTGTTACCTAAATGATCTTTTAGGTGTCGTTGTAGATGATATCATCGAATTAATAAGAATCACATTTATCTAGACCAGATGAAGTCGTGTTCATTAAATTTTAAAAGTACTAGACGACCCTTTCATCTCTTAATATTGATAAAGACATTCTGGGGTCACGAATGCCGAAAGATATTTGCCCTTTCCGTCAGTGGGATTTGCCAGCACTCGTTCAGAAGGCCAAATGTGGTGATATATTTTGTATTTAAAATGTTATCAATGGAGTTATTTTTTTTTTGGTAATGGAAATGAATCTGCTTTAATCACACTGTTTACCTGTCTATAATCATTGTACATTCGGAACGTATTATCTTGTTTAGTAACAAGTATACATGGTGAACCCCAACCACTTTTACTCGGCTCTATAAAATCATTATCCAGCAAATACAAAATTTCTTGTTTCAAACATTTCTGTTCAAGAGGATTCACCTGTGTGGTGTCACAAGTGTGGAATTTAAAATTTCAATGTCATAGTAGATTTTATTTGTTCTTGTAGAAACATCTGAAAATAAGTGCTCATATTCAAGTAATAAATGTTTTAGTTCATTCTTTTCTTGTGTCGCAAATGTGACAGTTTCTGTTCCAGATTATTCGAAAAGTTATTACTCCAATGTAAATAGAGCCCTTCACTTAAATCTTCATTGTATGGGACAGGTGCAACAAAATTAATTGCATAATTAACCTGGCTATATCTATCAATATACTTCTTTAAGATATTTATATAGTAAGGTTGTTTTTCTTTTCTCCTCACATGATTAGTTATCATGTAATTAAAATCATTTACTTTCTTTTCAACTGTTTAAGGACCATACAATTTGGCCGAAAGAGTATTTTGTGGTACGGTGTGAGGACTTGAACTATATCAAGAGGCTGCAAACTCCTTTCTTTTGTATTGTCATGATACCTTAATTTCATTTTTGACTGCTTAGAATGCATATAAACTCTTGCAATCTCACAATCCATCGCAACTTATACCCTCCCCCTAAAAATGGAATCATAATAGAGAAGAATCCTATCGGTAACATCATTAGAAAGACATTTCTCTTTTAAAAACTCAGTGGTCCACGCAAGTATGTCTGAAAACTAGTTCAAAGCGATTGAATCCTAACCGATTCCCTATCAGCAAACAATAGTAAATGAACGTCTTCATAGCAATCTTTACCTATATTAAAACAACAAACGAATCATATTTTTCAAAGTTTGATGAATTCTTTCTAAATCTCATTTACTTTTAGGGTGATGGACAAAAGAATTGACTTGTTGGATGCCTAGTAGTACAACACTTGCTGGAATATTACAGCCATACCATTGAACCTTGATACAATTGAACAGATTTGCGAAAGGCGCAGAAAGTCGTTATCAAAGCTTTTACTATTGTGTTAGTTTTAATATTCCTCAAAGGATTTTCCTCTGGGAATTTTGTTATGCTCAGCAAGTATTGGTTACGTGACTTGGTCTTAGGTAAGGGACCAACATAATCTACCATTATTCTGCTAAATGGTTCGTCAAATGTAGGAGTAGGCTGCAAATGAGCCTTAATTATGTTCTGATTATTGTTCATTATTCAAAAGCCTGATCAGTACATATGTCAGTTAAAGGAATACTTTCCTGATGAACATCATCTTCAAGAGCTTTCGTTGCCATATCTCTAAGAACTGCACAAGCTGGATATAAATCAGGGATTTCTTCCAATAGGATCGAATTCCTGATCCAAACAAGGGTTTTCAGTTATAAGTCGATTAACCATAACCTTATCTACAGATAAGTCATTGTCTAGTAATAAATGAGGTAAAATGAAGAGACTCCTCCGACTGTTACGGGTCCTGAGACTAAGTCTGACGACAATGAAGAGGAACATTAACAAGGCCACACTCTACTCCCTAAATAATAACACTTACATTAGATGAAGACGTCTCAGAAAACGGTAAAGTATCTGATAATAATAAACGTCTCTGAGAAGATCCTGTGTCCGTTAAGTTTTAATAGCGATATGACAGGCACCTTTATCCATATCACCCTTTTCCACCAAATTTTGGACCGAAATATGTTTAGATCTTGCTTTGTCAAATGAGCTTTTGCGTCAGAAAGATTATACGTTCTGGCACGGCAAGGAAATTCACCTTTTTTCAATTATACATATTCATGGTAGGATTTGAAATAGAGGTTTTCACTTTAGATGACATTGCTAACAGCTTGTTGGTTTTACTAAATAATCCTAAAATGTGAAATAGTATCTGGGATTTAGTAGATTTCAAAATTAGTATCCTGGACGAGACCCCAATTTTCTATTGATAACCTGTGTTCTTTAAATAAGTAACAGAAACGAGTGAAAGAAACCAGATTTGTAAAATTGAAGAAATAATTCAAATTCAAAAATTGAAGGCAATGACGATGATGTGTCTGTTATAGATTATGGAGTATTGATGTGTCAGCTGTCTTTTGTTGATTCACAGTAATATAATTCCAGGTTTTTATACACTATCAATTCAAGTGAGTGTCTTTAACCAAGAACTTTATCAGGAAACGTTTCTATTTACAGAGAAAAAACTCACTTGAATTCAATAATTTCAATAAAAGGATTCCAGTCCGAAATGTAAAAAAATTCTTATCGCAACATATAATGCAACTTGATTGTGCTTAGACTTGAAGAACGAGTGACCAAGTCCTCAAGATTACAAGATTGTAAGGTTTTCTACTTAACTTCCGGTCACAATTACCATTTTTTACAAAACATGACCTACTGGATAATTCCAAAACTTTGACCCAAATAAACAGAAATTCTTACATTAATAATGCTCCGGATATTAAGCCAATAAACACTGCAAAAAAAAACGTTATTAGTTATTTACATAAAATGAAAAATAAAATAGTCAATCAGATCAAACAGAAAGGAAAACAGTTTTGGACAAGGTCAAGCCCAGTATACTATGATATAATACAGTAGCATGAAATGAAATAAATTTGTAAAACAAACAATTAAAATAAATATACATAACATTACCAAACCGCTATTTACACATATTTCACTTGATCTATGACCCGGTATTATTTTCTGAAAAACTAACGGAAAATTCCACTTAACTTTTAAGCAAGTTTAATTTGTTAACTCAACATTTAAGATTTTAAGATCGGAATTTCTCGAAACAATTGAAAGGCAAACAATCGCTCTGGCAAATTTATCCACTCGAAACAAAGAAGATGTCTGTTGGATAGTTCGATGTGAAGACACGGAACGAAGTTTAATGGCGGCTGTTTCGTTAATTCAATATGAAGTGGTACGGGGACGCACACGCACGTACACACACACACACACACACACACACACACACACACACACACACACACACACATGTACACGTTATCCCTTGTTGATGAAAAAAATATAAGACATGGGTTGGTTTGGACATGTTTACACATATCATAATCAAGCTATCGTAGATCGATTCAATCTCTCACTTGTGGTACGATAATTCAGAGATCAGTTGCCACAAAAATTGTTAATGAGTTCTTGGTTTCCGTGTCCTGGGTACGATATAACAATGGTGTCTCCTTCACATCGTTGCATATGACTGCAGTGTACCAAAATTCACATGGAACTAGTTTATCGATTTGCTTTTTATTTGACGTAATCTCCGAGTCGTCCGATGGAACGTTCAAACTTTCGAAGTCAACGCAGATGACACACATTATGATTGTCATGATTAAGCGGCATAACCAAAAGGAAATTGAGAACAATTTCCATTTTAACCTCAGAGATACCCATGCGCTGTAACGTTGAGATTATGCCAGGGCATACCTTTGAAAGAACTTATACCGTGTCTTTATCTGGCTCGTATTTTCTCGGTGCAATTGCCCAATACTTTTGTAAATGCGCCACGATGTTATGCAAGACCTATATATACAGGAATAGCAATCGTGGATAACCTTATCACACAAGGGAAATTGTTCCGTATTTCAATAGAATTGAAAACTAGTTATTACTGCTAACGACGAATCATTATTTATAACTCATAAGTGTTTACGACTTCCAAACACACACTCCCCTTTTACACCGGTACCTGTTTAAGGAACGAAAGTGTAATTTTTGCAATAAATATCACATCGGGATGAAATCCATTATTTGTCATCTGTTCAAACTTTACAAAGAAAGGACATATTTTTAAAGCTGATCTGTTACCATAAACCATCTTTTGGAGAGTTAAAAACCTTATTGCCATCAATAATGGCAAAATTCTCCAAAATGTTGCAAAATACTCAAGAAGCTGGATGAATTCTATGTCGAACTATTCTAATCTAGAATAGTGAACAGGTGTCATTAGAGCTGGAAGAAAGTAGTGAACTAATGATTGTTATTTTAACTGAACATTAATTCTTTTGTGATTGTTTGATATCGTGTTTTCCTTTAATTTCATCGTGAGTTAACTTTATTTTTCTTGTCTATTCGTATGACATAGCTTGTGTAACGTGATACATCCCATGGATCGAAATGTTCGTTTCGTTTAAGCTAATTTGTGCTTCGTTAAAGTTTGTTTGACTCACTCGACAACCCATGTCCAGTCTGATTTTACGCGGAATTCCCTTAAAATCGGGTCATGAATATCCGATCCTATCTTTTTACAAGGTATGGAATAGTTAAATTCGGTATACGTTGAAAATACATTGTTAATTATAAGATTTTCTTGGTAGCAAGCAAAGTATTAAGTAAGACAATACTTCAAGGGGCAATTAAAAATATAAAAGAAAATTATTAAATCCTGTTTCGTTTCTTAGTGAAGAACAATTAATCGTACATAATATCATATCGATGCAGATTATCTGACTAATACTGTGTTGTTATTCCTTATTTTTGATGATTAACGCCATTGTCCCGCTCATGATAAGATATACATGCAGCCAGTATATTTGGTGGATCAAGAATAAGGTAACGGCCATCAATATCAACAGTAAGCTATTGGCAATCTTCATCACATCCCTATATTAATTTGTACGGCATTGTATTTTCATCTTATTCATCTAAAGAGGTACATGAGAAGAACTACAATTATTTATCGAATTGTATACTATGTGCGGAAGAGAATGTACATACCGAAATAATGTTTAAGATGTCCCATATACGTAGAGCAAGAAGGTAAATTTGATACTGTAAATTAATCGTTAATGGTTGCTTATAAAACTATGTTCTGATTGTCTTGTTATAATAGAGGAGTTAAGGTTGTAAGCAATATATTGCACGCATTTATCTTTAGTACTTTTGAAAACTTCAGATATTGAAGAGACAAGTCACATTAAATCTATCGACGAGAGTCAAAAAGGTAACATACATTACTTAACGTGATCCCTAAAGCGCATCATATCTTATCTTGGGATCAATTTTTGGCAGAGGTGCGCAGTTCTGATGATCGACGCAATCTGCGAATCGTTCATTCGAAGCGTTTTCTGAAGATACCAGTTACTGTATTCCCACACAAATCTCAACTTGTGTAGAGTTAGAAATTTGTATAAGTGCAGTAAGATCGATATGCTCGAGAATATCATATGTCACATCTCCTAAGGGAAACGAATTCGCTGTCATGTCAGTTTGACTCCCGAAACTCTTACATTTTCACGTTGGACTGGGATATGCATATAACAATCAAAGCCTGGCTTTAAAATATCCTAGCCCACCCATTCATACATATACCTTTGCGGTACATGCACTACCAAACCTATGGCGACCATAAATATCTCTGCAACATTGACTGATTGATTTAGTCTGCCCCAAATCTGGACAGGAAGGTGACAATGGTTCTTGTGTGCGAATTAGCAGGGTGAACACGCATATTTCTTTAGTGACTTCACTAAGTAGAAAAAGATAAGGAAACACAAAAGGATATTGATACATAATGACATACCATAAATAACATATCCATTAAAATGGATAGATAATGGGTTTCAAAAATAGAGGAAAGAGGGAAAGAAGAGAAATAAATATCATAAATAAATGATGATGGTCAAACGAACACTTTTTAAATATTGTATCGGGGACGTGTAAAAGCACTCAAACGACACGTATATAAGTTGTATATTAGCTTGTCAGCTAGCCTGTGTTACTATTTTATTTAATTCATATCGCATTATGGAAATACGTGTTAGTGTCGTGGACTGATATATTTCCATGTTCTGCTCTAATTGGATGCTAAGAATAAATTTACATGTTGTATATGCAGTGTGTAAATGTTTTGCGTTCTTCCTTATTTCCAAAGATTCACAAAATTAATTTGATTCTCATTTGATTTGAGATCGATATATTTCTTGAAACAAAACTTACTTTTAATCTTCCAATAATTGCTCTGATAAGAATTAATTTTATATGCTTCTCAAATGCTTATCTAGAGTGAACTTTTAATAATAAAAAATATCACAGCATCAACTGATACTGGTTGAAATATAACAAGGTGTTGACCTACTATTCTTATCGATATTTTGAGGTACACGCATTGCAGCAACTCATACCCTCCTGCTTTATTGATTGCAATAATGTATCATAATTTAATATGTAAATTTGCAATATATCTTTCCTTGATGCTAAGTATTTATTGAAATACGCATCTAAACTTTACTCTCCCTATTTTGATTCCAATCAATAGTGAAACATTTATAGAATTTATGGAACATTGGAAAATATATTATTTAAATGCAGATCCAACAATGTCAGCTGTTGGCAGTATTTCTTTGGGCAACAGTAAACAAACAAGAGTCAATAGTTGGACCAATAACAAACCAGCAGTATCTAGAACTATATTGTTGTGCCAATATACATTCTTCATGGATTGTGACATTATATGACTGTTGGGCCAATGTTGTTAACATTGTCTTCGGTTGGCAAACATGTTGAAACTACAAGGAGTCATCTTTTTGGTCATACTAAGCGCCTATCAACACTAAAATTGTTGAACGAACATTACATAACCTACATTTAGCTGACAAAACCCCAGCATGTTATATACCAACGTTGGTATAAAAAGTATTTGCTATTTTGTGACCAGAAAATACATTTATCCTTGCATACCTAATCCATCTATCCCTCAATCGCAAACTTTTAACTTACCCAACCCCTTTCGTTTTTACGTATTTCCTGCTTTCTGCGAACCGCGGTTAGTGCATTGAACGAAACGTAGCTTCATAATGGATTGTATTAACAAATATTATAGGTTTTCATGCTATCTATCCACCCTTAAGTTATGCGGATAAATAAGCAGCGCGTGAGATTTTCGTTAAGTGACCTACACTGTACCAGTTTAATTATACGGGTGATCTAACTCCGGTGCTAGGTGAGTTTTGTTCCTTAGATACATTATCCAGCCTCTTGAGGATTAGGAATATATTCTGAAACATTTAGTGTACCATCCTATCGACCTAAAATATACAATTGTTAAGCGTTACACCTTATGACAATATTATTTTTATGCCATTTAAATGTCATTATCTTAGCAAGTTACAAGGCTGAGTAGACAATGTTTCTAGGTATATTTACCATCCACCTCTATGCAGAGAAAATGGAATAGACTAAACCTTTCCTTAACAATGATGTGATGATGAAAGATTCCATTTGAAAATTAATGTCTTTATTAAAATTTAGACACAATTTTAGTTGTTGTTGTGATGCTGATTACATCTTGTAAGAATTGTGCAATCTACTTGGAAACCAAATTCTATCTAATACAGAATTGCAATTGCAAGTGGCGTTGGCATTTCGCTTAAAATTATTGCTTCCACGTTGAACAAATAGGACGCATGCTAAAGAAGATGAGAATATATCTGAATTACCATCTCCATTTTAGTATATTGGAATGTAATACAATTGTTTGAATCGCAGACAAAGTGACTCTGTATGTTTGACTGTAACTGACATTTTATTTAAATACTCTACATAAAAATCACTGATAATTACCGATGAACTTTAAATAAAAATCGATCATGTGATACAACATAACATATTCCACAAAAACTGTGTTGAACGTGCAATATTTTCCATGAGGGGATTTAATCTTACTGCAAGAGATATCCCTATTACACCGGTTTAGATCGTTGTACTAGAGGAATTGAAAATCAACAGCATACAAAGATGGCGGAAATTACGGTATAAATTCGTTTCAACATTCTCTTCTATATTTCTAAAAGGCTTGTATGCATTTCTGTATGGTCATTATACTATTTGCATGTTTATTTTATTTTTATCCGTTAATCCTAATCTAATTAGAAATGTTGACTTCACAAATCTGAGATTCAATAGAACTTTATTCTAGACATCAATGCTGGTGTTGTAGAAAAGACAATGTCAATATTATCTGAAATGTGTACCCTGTACCACAAAAGTTTGAGACATATTATTTCTCCAAGTATGGAATCAATTCAAGAGACTTTATCCATATCTATCAAATTATTCCTATGATGAAACATTTGTGAAAAATTTAGAGGGTTTTAGATATTTACTTACATCAAATTTTGTATTTAAATTAATCTTCAGGTTTTAAGCTAATAGTGGTTGTGTAAATAATAGATGGAGAATCAAGATTTATTCGTCAAATCATACATTTCGTTGCCAAATTTAAATTCCCGAAATCATTAAATTATTATCTCAGTTTGGATTAATATCTAAAAAAAATATTGTTATTTATCCGCAACATCTATGAATACCGAGAAAATTAAGAAACTTAATTAACTTGCCCTGTTTCTAATGATAATCTCATAAGTTATGATTAGAATGAAATATAATTTGTCATGACAGATAAATGTTTTAGAGGTTTGTTGAACGGTTATCGCGTTGTTGTATCAAAATGTGGTGTATGGCATAAAATATTGAATTTTAAAAAGTTATAGTAATTTATGTTTTTACTATTGCTTTTTTGAATATGTTTAGGGTAAATTTCTGTGCTTTCGCAAACTATTAAAATAAACGCAGAGCAAAAATGTTATAACTCTCACTGTACTTGTGTAAAGTACTCCATTGTCGATAAAAACTAATGAAAATCTACGTAAAACCATTACTAATTTTAAGCTTCTACTTTTCGAAGTACGATTTAATTTACTCTTTATTTACCTCAAAATAATGCACTTATTAATGGTTACATGAATTTGTTTTACGAAAATTGGAAACACAAAAATCTCTCATGGGTAAACTGTTGACCGTTGAACATAATAAATGATTTCATAATCAATCGTATAATTCTCAACAAATCTGTTTTCGTTAATCCTTTAGTAATTCTGTACATCTTGTAAACACATTAAAGTAGACATGGGTACAAATTTGTCTCATAGTAAAGTCTGAATCGAAGATCTCTAATGTTAACGCAATCAGCGAAAACATACAACAAAATCTAAAAATATTGTGAATGTCAGCTTTTAATTAAACAAATAAAATAATTTTTCCGCGATTATAATGTCATGATCATTCAAGAACTAGAATTTAAATTCATAACGTGTACTCAAATACTATGGTATCGTCTCAAAAACAGGATTATTATTAGTGTTAGCAAATTAGAATCAAAAAAGAAAAGTTTTAAGAAAGCATAAGAAAATGTTGAGTCACAATTAATTATAAATAGACAAAAAATATTAAGGCTTTTCGTTTTACCATGTAGCTTTTGATATGTCCAAAACGTTTTTCCAGTGTCTTTGCAAGGTATATAAATCATTTGGAAAGTCCGTACGTCCTGGAGGTACGATATCAAGATCTCAGACAGTCAGAGAAAAATCAAGTTTTTTCATTCTCTTTCTTTCTGATTATAACATAAACGTAATAAAATTGTATGCTGAAACAGTTGTAATCAAAAAGGAAAGCAGTGTTTAGTTAAGCAAATCTATTCTTAATTCACAAAACAATCAATAAAGTCGAATTATTAACAAAAAAGAAAGGACAATTAGAAATTAAACTAAGTTATTAAAATGTATACCATTTAAATCCAGAATATCAGCATAAAGCATTTAATTTCCAATCAAACGTTTTCTCTTCACCCTTTTTAAACACAGCCTAATTATTCCTTAGTTATGGAGTCTAAACGTCCTGGTTAGACTGTTAAATGCTGCGTTAAAATGTGAAATAAAATATATTATATACTCAATACAGTCCTTCAGACCCGCAAAATGTCTCATGTATCTGGACTTTGGTTTGCGGTATGGATCTTATTACTTTTTAAATATTGTTAAGGCTTGACCTTGCCCACGTGAGTAAATGAGCATAGCGTTAAGTTCTAAGGTATACAAATGCTTCAGCTGTCAGGATTAAAGCTCCATATATAATCTAGCATTCATGATATCAACAAAGTAGAAGGTCAAATAAAGAAATAAATAGTTTAGTCTTACTGATGAGTGATCATTTCAATCGACATTTTACAATCGCAATTTATCGAGCACATGCACGTTTTCATACCTGTATAAAAAAAAAAGGTGACGGGCAATAGATGAAGCTGTGGTATACCATTCTAGAGACCATATTTATCTGTCTGTCTCTTCATGTATATATCTGTAATGAGTTTCAATAATAATTATTAACAAAAAGAGAAGCGGCTATTAACCTGTTCTACACGAATGAATAAGATGAAGCTACAGTTACTGTATAAAATCTCAGGACATCACTGTGATTGACACAGTATTTATCACATCGTGTTTAAGAAAACATTCACTTCCTTTGGTTTCGTTTTATTCAGCACTCCTTGGCACTTTAGTATTTTCTAAATGACCAACATTCAATGTAAAAGTTAGAACTGAACATTTTCAAGGGATATTTCTTTGCTTCTCGAAAACCAGTGTAAGACCCATGACGAACCACTCCACTACTAATGATACGTATGGTGATGCTGACAATTTTAGAACTTTGTTATTTTCGCTATCCTTTTCGTTTTGTTGCTGTTTTATCCTGACTCTCCCATGTCTATATTTTCTTTACTCTAATTGTCGAATGTGTAGCTGTTCAAAACCTTTCTTACAAAAGGATTTATATTTCTCAAATAGCAACTACTTTTCTTGCAGATTTCCGAAGGAAGTATTATACAATTGTTCAACAACGATACATATCTGATTTCCATACATCCTAATATAAGGTCAGAAGAAAAGATAAGAGTCCTGTTCGGATCCTCGGAAGAGACAAATTTTGTACTTCTTGTCGCAAATCGTTTTACCGAAAAGCGTACCGGATCTATAAACGTACGCGTAAGTGATGATAGCACTGTTGAAGTCAAGAAGCAAGGAGATGATATATTTCGCCTTGTGGAGGATATTCCAAGTGGCTCTGAGGAAACATATACTCCATATGACGATATGCCTGTTATGAGAATAAACTTTAGCTGTGGAATCAAGGAAACTCTAACGGCAGAAGCACTGGTCATAGGAAATACAAAGAGAATATAATCATGACCAATTTTATTTTGGGTAGAAAATATATGTTCTAAAAGAATGTATATACACACCCGTAAATTCAAATCTTGGAAATTTAGTTGTATGTAAATGGATTAAGATAACCTGCAAGCAACCATTCAGTTATATTTAACAAACACAAATATATCTTGTTCTTTCCGGATTGCAGTTATACTGATTCAGTTAATAAGCAAGTTTCTTTAGAGCATTAATTATGCAGAGTTTTAATCATACAGTGTAGAAATCGACGACTAGTGTCCATCTAAGAGTTCTTAAGCATCAATGTGTTTTTAAAAAGCTTATAAACAGGCACTTGCATTCTGGTAATCAAAAGTTTATTTCCTAAACGTTAACAAATATAACTTACTCTACATCTGGCCAACTAAATTATTTTTCCATTGCAATATTTGACACTTTGAAGCCGTTTTATATTAGTGGTATAAGAATTGCATGGCCATTCCTGTCCTCCAGTGAATTCCAACAGTGAAAATCTCAATTTAATTCACAACGTTGTCAACAATGTCAAAAGTTATTTATTTGTGTATTGAAAAAAATATCTGGTACTTAAAAGATGTGTTACTTAAAAAAAATTGTTTTTTTGTTAGTGTTTGTTATTGGAATAAAACTGTTGTGTTTTGAAACAAATGCGTTTGTTTTGATTTTTGTTTATTTATATAGATACTCCCTGCCTTCTTTCTATCCCTCACATCAAACTATTGTAACGTTTCCAACATTAAACCGTATAGGGATATTTTATATCGTGTCCGCGCTTGAACCATATAAAGCAGGGGTAATATCCAGTCTTACCAGGGGATGTGGCACTATTCCTTCCCCCCGGAGTAATTAAATAGCCAGCTATGCTGGCATTAAACAGTGGCAAATGTTCCAGTAGCCGATTGCACTTTAAGTCTACATTTCGTTTCAGTCTGACTATCTATAGTTGACGCATCCTCCTAAGAAAATGTGCTCAAGACTAGACAAGCTGAATGAAGCTTACGTCAATCTGCATCGTATCAGACAAAGTCTGATACCGAATTATGAAGAGATAGAGAATGTTAAATTGTTGCAAGTGACGTTAGACCTAATAGAATACCTCTTCAGAAAGGATATTAAGAAAGAAAAAAAGAATGGTCTGAGAAGTATAGACTTCAGAAGCAGCAAAGAGAACATCAGCAACAGCAGCAGCAACATCAGCAGCAGGAAACAGACAGACGTTTCGTCGACTGTTGTGTCGACACGAAAGATTTATCCATATCTTTCCAAAGAAGCATGCCTTCTCCTGTTGCCAGAAGACGCAATCTTAGACGATAAAAGATTGCCATCACTCCTCGTGCACACAAAGCAGCCCTTTCCAGTGCTGCCAAATACTCTCGAAAAGACATAATAATTCATATTGCTAATGGTATGTTAGGAAGTTATAAACAAAAATAGAAGTGAGACCGTAATCACATTCTTTCTTTACTTTTTCCCAGTAACTTCTTAAATTTATAATTAATGTTTGTAAAGTAAAAAGTGAGCGAGTGTTTCTTTCAAGTCCGCGGATAACCGGATGTTTTCCTTCATGTCCCATATAAAAAGAAACGCTCGTCAGTGTGGCTATCGTCCGATCTGATGGCCTAATTAAATAGTGTTCTATGAACTCATTCAAGCCTGAGGAATATGGCACCATGCCTTCCACCAGGAGGAATTAAATAGCCACATGCTGGCCTTAAATAGTGCCAAATGACTCTAGTAGCCGACTGCACTTTAAATTTCGTTAAGTCTGCCTACCCATCGTTGACCTGTCAACTGATAAGAAGTTAAGCAACAGACTCGCCAAATTAATGGAACTCCAGATGCACCAGGAATATGCCAGGCGACCGTGGATGAGCTGACTATGGAGGCTAATGCCGAAGAGACCAAAAGTAAAGAAGAGGAGGAAGAAGAAAAGGGTAAAGGAGAATAAAATGAAAAGAACAATTTTGCCTCACCTTATCATGAAACCGACCAGTAAAGTCACACCCATGGTGAGGACACCTCCACAGGCACCACCACAACCACAAAAGCCACAACAACCGCTACCAGCACACCATCGTGTGGATGATAACAGGAGGCCACAAGATTCACACATGTGGCATAGGAGAAGAGAGAGAGAGAGAGAGAGAGAGAGAGAGAGAGAGAGAGAGAGAGAGAGAGAGAGAGAGAGAGAGAGAGAGAGAGAGAGAGAGAGAGAGAAAAAAAGAAAAGAGAGAGAGTTTTCACTATCCCTCAAAGTGAAGATTAGGAGAGTCAATCTACTCATCCGCACTCCCAAGAACAAAAGTAAATTGGGAGAATGATTGGAAAAAGAGACGTGTGTGTGGGGCTAGACATAAGAAGCGCCCATGTACAATTTGGAGTTGTTTTGAAAGAACCAGCCCTTCGCAAGGCTACTCAATACCCTAGAAAAGAATCTATTTAAGTTGCCAATTTTGTAAACGAGGAGTATTGTAATTATAAACACTCACTATTTTAATATTATGAGTGTTTGTGTGTGTGTGTGTGTGCGTGTGTGTGTGATTGAGTGAGTGAGTGCGCTCGTGCGTTTGTGTGGATAGTAGATTATGTTTGTTTTGGTTGCTTTCCGGTGTGTACATAGTATATTTGTGGTTTGTTTTCAATCGTTTCTGTGTTGATAGTATATGTGTGGTTTGTTTTTCGCTTCCTTCTGTGTGAATGGTACATTGTATGATTTTTGATCGTAGATTGTGTGGTTTGTTTTCTCTCCTTCTGTGTGGATGGTAGATTTGTGGTTTGTTTTTGCTCCGTTCTGTGTGGATAGTTGATTGTGTGATTTGTTTTCCTTCTCTTCTCTGTTGATAGCAGATTGTATGTGAAATGAGTTAAATGGGTGTTTTTCTTCATGTCCGTACTTGAGACAAAAATACTCAATCGTCCGTCCCAATTTAATCATAATATTTAAAAAATAATAAAACCACAAAATATATAATAACAAAATAAATACTAAACAGTAAGAAAATAGCAGAAAATTTTAATAATAAGGTTAAGATAGAAAATAATCCATACCCACTAATCAAGGAAAACCAGTATCAATTAAAACTCTTTCTTCTCTTACCATCAGAACATTAAAAATGATAAATTCATAAAAATGCACATGGATAACAAAAACCTCAACAAAAGGTAAATACGTCTTACCTAATTAACATCGGCCACATACATTTTAAAATCATAAGGTGACATAAGCTCAGTCATCAGGCCCACCGCACATTGCGAAAGAAAATAAAAACCAGCATATAGTATAGGTCCAGTCATCAGGAACCCCCGCATAAGGCGGAACTAAAACATAAACCAGACAACAAAAATATGGACCAAAATTAATAATACATTACACTAAGTAGTGACACAATTTAGGTTTCCAAAATACAACACCAGCAACATATATTGACAGCTCAAAGAAGACAGAACACGAGCCAGACGACAAATGACAAGAAAAACAGCCGAAGGGGACACCGGTGAGAAAGAAAACAAGAGGACAAATAAAATCAAACGCACACCACTCCCATTTTTTGGAGGAAATGACACGGATTTTTAAAACTGGTTCATGGTTTTATACTAGCAACACTATGGTGAACTCTTCATAACAACAAGTATATGTTGTTCACTGGTACTCTTCACTAAGGCTACCGTTCCCCCACCAGCCCTTTTTCTTTTTTTTTGTAAACAAACACAGGTCTTCCTTTGGCTTGAAGACTATGTTCGATAAAAGCTCTATCCAAACACAATCTACCTTGATCATTTTGACACCGCAATTACAATTCATACTAGAAATAATAAAGTGCATGACCAAAAAAACACCCCACCCCTTAAAAAACCCATGGGAAAACTCTTTTTCCCACCGATTGGCAAACTTTTATTAAACAACAAGTACACTATGTACACTAAATTCTAAAGCAAATAAAAAAATAATATAATAAAAAATTAAAAATTCTAACTCTTAGATCAAATACAAAGGTGACTTACACATTATTGGAATTTTAATCGTCCATTAGTACAACTGGACTAAATTTGACAATAAGGCTTCTGGCGTTTTGGAGCGTAAACATCATCGCATCAGCTTCTGACGTCCATCGCCCCACTAGGCACTTGCTTCCTTTGCCGCGCCCGGACATCAAGGCGAGATCGACACTTAACACGGGTGCTGGGGTGCCGGCGATAACACAGCCTAGTGTTGTCAATGATATCTACAGCCAAGACCAATTAAATAGCCCGACTAGCAGGCATTAACGGTCGCAAAAGAACATAGTGCGTAAGTGACCGATATTCATAAAACTAACTAATTCGAGCCATTGAACTTTGAATAGATCAAGACATCCATCGACTTGTTTAACGAACTCCAACACAGCTGGTTTTGGATAATGGATGCAGAATATGTGGAAGAAACGAATTAAAATGTAGCATGGAATTTGTAACCAGTTTGAAATAAGCGAGAAATCTGTTAGAAGGAATCATACAGGAGGAAGGCAAGAAATTAAGAAGGGATGATGATGATGATGATGATGATGATGATGATGATGATGATGATGATGATGATGATGATGATGATGATGAAGCAGAAGAAGAAATAAGTCATTGGAAACATCAAAAGGTGGTGAAACAACGGCAGAAAATAAACGAACAAGAAGAACCCAAAGTCCTTTTTCAGGGACACTCATATTACCTCGACAAGATATTAGCTTTCTTGCCTATATAAAAAAAATACATTTAGTGTCGTTTGTATCAAATGATTATGACAGGTCAGTCTAGTGCATACTTATTAGGGTTTGGCCCATGATTGAGGTCAGACTTTCCCTTGTCCCTATACAGTCATAATATATATAATATATAGCTTCCATGGTACCTGCATATGTCCCAAATACCCTATATTACAACTGGCTGTTTTCCTTATATATTTATCATATGCCCTACGGAATCCCAATCTATTTCTAGTATAGTCGATCTCGTGAAAAAGAAATACCCCACAGACACGTATGGATTATACATTTAATGGCAAGAAGTGGATTTCTTTTACAATAAAACTTGGAGAAATTGAACATGAACTGTTTTTCTGCACATACTGTTTGCAAATATTATGTCCAGCTAGTCCTTAACACTTTGTCAGTAGTTCCTAGAAGAAAAAGTTATAAAGACCTGTATTGGCCATATGCAGCATTTTATGATGAAGACAATAATACAGATAATTCTCCGTGTAATTTGGTATTAATAATCATAATAAGACCTTGAAAAAGTTCCCTGTAAAGACAATGTTCATAACTGTGTATTGGCAGACGTAATTCATTTACATAGTCTGTGGCTTCTTAGGTATGTCAGAATTTTAAAAAAAATGAAATTAAATCTGAAAATTGATAGTCTGACACATTATAGTGTACAAAAAAAGAAATATATTGATATAATACCTTGTGTAAAAAGTTTAAAATAGTGGGACTCACATTGCATTCACTATGTAGTTAATGTAATAAACATTACACCACCAGTTTCTTGATCTGGCTTGGCAAATGAAGAATCACCAACAGCAAAGGGCAGGTTTAAAATATTTGCAGCACAAGTAAGGTCTTGTATTACTTGCTAATGCTTTGATGTTACCTATATGAATGTTTACAGTTGATTTCAACTGCAAACTGGATAGACCTGAATCTGAATCACATAATGGGCAGGCATATCTGGATTTATGTATTTTTTGTTTGAGCAATTACTAGAACGAACAATGTAGACAAAAATATGACAACATTTTATACACTGTAGCTCATTTGGAGTTATTCTTGACTAGTATCTACATTAGGATGTGAAAGAAAAATACGATTTGTGCGCACTTCCATAAAAATCTCGATTTCTGGCAAGAAGCATACAAACTGAAAATGTGAATATCAAGTATTAAATGTATAGTTTTACAACATTATTAGGCTAAATTATTGTATGCTGAGTCACTAGATGTAAGCTATAGATGGCAATGCTAAAAATCCTGGATTGATAGCTTAGTGCACTGGCTATAAATCTTACTCAGGCACCTTGTCTCAACCTTTCACATGAGTAATTGAAAAAAATAATATAACGGATACGTTTTGCTATGGCCCAGTCTAAAGCGCTCTCCGTTACGGCTCACTGTCATCTCACCTCTGACTGTGTGGAATCAAGTCTCAGATTCGTCTAATGTGGGCATGTGAGAAAGCTTGCCAGTAGCTTCTCGTGGGTCAAGGTTTTTTTATGGGGATTGTTCTGGGTTCTTCCTCCACCATTAATACCGGATGCCATGTATAGCCTATCGTGTGTCGAAAAATGGCATTAAACCCCACAACAACGACATTGTTTTGCTAAAAAGATTTTCATTAAGAGACTTTGTAACATGCATGTAATTGAGATATATTATTAAAGTATTTATTATAAAGTAAACAGCTATATTTGTGAGGCAAAAGCCACCTAATGTGTTCCTTCAAGGTTGAAGACAAATTGATATAAATCATTAAGATTTAATAGATATAAACATAATATAATTGCCTTTGTTACAGCCTGCAAGAGTATTTTGTGCCTGAATTTGATTTTTTTTAAAACAGAGAGCACTAGTATAATGGGAACTCGAACGTCAAAGATATCAGATTTCGAGAAGGAGGATGTCTACCAACATAAGCCAATGGGGGATGGAATAAATCAATATCTTACTAAAACTACTCCATACACTTTGAAGGAATTTATTTGCTTCTGTTAATGCAAAACAAAATTTCTTTATGATAATCCTAACTACGTTGAGCAACCTTTGGACACCACATTTGAATTCCTACCCTTGGTAATTTCTACTCATTGTATAAAAGATGAAGGGAGCAGAGGCATATCTAGAGTGCTTGGAACCTGGGGACAAGATTCATTATTACCCCCTTCCACCTCTGAAAACAATTACTTTGATGCAAAAAAAATCAACAAATTTCAAAAAGATGAAGGGAGCAAGTTTACATTGTATGCAAATGTTACATCAAGCGGATTGAAAATTATAAGTTGAGTTCGAACAAACAGCGTGGTGCAGCAAAAACTGCTTTTTTAGTGTTTAGCAATGGCAACAGGTGTTTCAAACAAGCCGGACGCTCTAACTACTAGGCCACCGGAGTGTTGTTTTTAGTGTCTAGCAATGGCAAGAAGTGTTTCAAACAAGGACGACTTGAGTCAAGAGCATGGTATTCCTACCAAATTATAAAGCTACATTAGAACATCTACAGTGGTCACCTCTGATACGTCCACTCCTTCTGAGCTGTGAAAGTGGCCTTATAAAACAAGTGGCCTTTCCAGAGAGGGGACTAAATTTTGGTGAGATCTCTATGTAAAGTATATAGAAAGAAAGCTTCGTACTTCATAGCACTTACAATCTTCATTTAATATCTTCGTTTAAAAGTAACATTAATTATTCAAAGTTTTTTCTTGTAATAATAATAGACCTATTTTCAACTGAATATACAACTTATTAGTTCTTATTCTTTGCATAAGCATGATATGCATGTGGGTATAGTTGGCATGTTCATTGCAAATTCATTTAAAGTTTGGTACATATATAATCTCTTTCCATTTGCTCCATTTTCCCACTGCTGCTGAATAACCTCCTTAACGGTTATGACATTGTTTATTTGAGCTTTTTCTACACAAAATTCTTCGGCAAATCCCATCCCAAGCTCAGCGAATGTCGTCGATTATAAAAACTGACTTTATTTTAAAATAATATGTTTTCGTTTACGTGATGATATGTTAATGTTTGGTAATGATTTATATGGTTGTTGCTGACTGTATGGGGTTTAATTATGTGTGGATGAAATGTCTTCTTCATAAAGGAAGTGATACATATGCTAGCACATTATTTTTCAGTCTTTGTCTGGTATCCTATTTTGTTCAAGGTTCTCTGTGTTTATCCACAAATCTATTTTTTGCCTATGCTGACCCTTGTTAAGATCTTGAGAAGTATGTCCGGTTATAATCATTCTTGAGCCCATTTTCTGTCAACGTCAGCTTTCTTAGTGTTACATGTACTTTAGTCAACACCTTTTCACTAATGGAAAATTTACATTGGGAGATATGTATCGATAACAGAGACAATCTGATTACTTACCTTACATTACATATAAATTAATTATTGGTTCTGGATACATTTGAGAAAAAAACTGGCTGTACGTGAGGGGAACATTGTACATTTTTGTTCTAATATGCTGGCTGTTGGTCGCGTTAGAGGTGTGAGTATTCTTGAGGGGTACTTTTAAATTCAAACTCGTCGGTGCCAAGAGATTATGTCCGAAAAATGTGGATGTCCTTTGATCAAGGAAGCCGTGCAAGAGGGAGACTACTTTATTATGTGGATTTTGTTTAGGTAATTATTTGCATGGTAAAGAGATCAATATATACATAATAAATTGTATATCACAGAGAAACTAAAATGGTATGTGTAATTGAAAAGTTCTAAGTAAAAACAAAATTATGTGTTTCCTGTAAGCTGACCGACTATTCTCTAATAATGCAGCTACCATTTTGATGTTTAAAAAATAACTATTAACAAATGCTTTTTTCAGACATTATCATGCCTAATACTTGTTTACAGATGTCAAATTAAGAGCTGAATTAGTCATTTTTATAAGCAGTTTTTGAAGGAACTGTCCTATTTAAAGATGCATGAGAAGGAAATTTTATCGAGATTAAGTTTCCGAAATAGTTGAATTTCAAAATTTTTATTTTTGCAGGTTGATTTCTGAGGGGAAAAGAAAAGAGCTTGTTCAATTGATACTAAAAATAAGTTTGGAAGGGAGAGCTGTAAAACAAGGATCAATCCTATTTTGCTTGGCCATGTGTGCAAGATCAAATGATCAGGAAACCAAGAATACAGCTTACGAATGTCTGAATGCAGTCTGCAGAATTCCCACCCATCTTTTTATGTTTGTCAAGTATGCTGAAAGTGAGAGCAATGGGACCGGATGGGGAAGAGCACATAGAAGAGCCATCAACAAGTGGTATGAAGAACTTGCAGAAGAAAAACCAGTGAAATTGGCCGAGCTCATCACAAAGTACAAAAAAACGTGAAGATTAGTCACACAGAGACTTATTTTGTCTATCTCACATCAAACCAAAAAATGACTGCTTGAAAGTCATCACCAGGTTTGTCATCAAAGGACTAGAAGAGGCAAAGAAGTTACAAGAAGACCTTAAGAAAGATGTAAATATAAAAGAGGTCGTTGAATTTTTGGAGGCAACGGAAAAAGCAAGAAAAAGTACAGATGATACAACTGATTGAAAAGCACAATCTTGTCCGAGAGCATGTTCCAACTGCGCTCTTGAATTCTAAAGCAGTTTGGGACGCCCTTTTGGAGAGAATGCTATCCACTGCAATGATCCGTAATCTTGGAAAGATGACATCCATGGGTCTTCGTGATAGTGGTTCTCAGTATGAGAAAGAAATTGTAGAAAGGCTGAATGATGTAGAAACATTGAAGAAAGCCAGAGTCCATCCCTTCAATGTTCTTGTGGCTTTGAATCAGTACAAAAAAGGAAAAGGTGACAAGGGACACTTGCAGTGGACTCCTAATCAAGAGGTGACGACTGGGCTTGACAGTGCTTATTACCTGTCCTTTAAAGCTGTTGAACCTACTGGAAAACGGTATATGCTGGCTATAGATGTTAGTGGATCGATGAACGTACCATGCATTGGGACACAGAGCCTCACATGCCGCGATGCTGCATCAGCCATGATGATGGTTATCCTTCGAAAGAAAATTGTGAGATTGTTGCCTTCTCACATGAACTTCGTCCTTTTCAGGTTACAAAGGAAGATCGCCTTGATTTAATCATTGAGAAAGCATCCATGATACCTTTTGGGAACACTGACTGTGCTCTGCCCATGCTGTATGCAATGTAAAGGCAAAAGAAGTTTGATGTTTTAACTCTGTACACAGACAATGAGACATGGTATGGTAAAGTCCATCCCTTCAAGGCCATTCAAGACTACAGACTCAAGAGCGAGATATACAATGCCAAGCTGATCGTGGTGGGCATGTCCTCGAATGGATTCACTATCGCTGATCCAGATGTCCCCAACATGTTGGATATTGTTGGATTTGATTCAGGGGCCATTGCAGTAATGAACAAGCTGATTCTTGAAAAAGCTTGAACCACAAAACGGCTACAAATTGGTATGGGGAAAATTTGAGGAAACGTCGAAGAACATGATATTCTCGTCCACACAAAAATATGTGGAAACCTAAGAAGCATTTTTTTTAAACGTTGTTGTTTACGAGTTATATGTATTACAGTTTAATTTCTGTGCCTCAAGGTTTACCATTCTTGTACATGTAGAACGTTGTACATTCTTGTTATATACTTGCTTTACTTTGTATTATATGTACTGAATAAGAAATCTTTTGTTAAATACCCTCAGTATGTATAGGCTGCCGGTGAATATGATTGCAAGAATCGTGCAACTTTGAATGAATTTGCACACTTAAAGACCATTGATGCATGAGAACTCCTATTTAATTAGTTTAAAGTCACGTAAATGAAAATGTACTATGTGCAGTATACAATTTGTATTTATGGTATTCATCCATAATATGATTGTTTCAGATCACACGTCATGCCAGTATATTTATTATAGTGTTTTCACGACTTGTCCTTGTTCGTAGCTGTTTGCACATATGGGTTCTTCTCCTTGATCTGAATGGTTGTTAAACCAAGTTTGATGGTAGACCTATTTTGATTGGTACATTAGTTGGGCCGTGGTATAGGCATTCTGTCATCGTTTGAACGTTCCATCAATGAAGTTTTAAAGATGTGCGTTTATAATATAGGCTATCTAGAAAACTCCAAATGACAGATTCCTTGCTTGGTTCATCTTGAGTTGATTGTTTCAGGTGGCAAACACCGGCTGATGATTGTGATAAAGGTAATTTATGTTATGGTCAGGAAGCGTATCAGGTAATTGGGGCTGGGAGCTGTAAATGGAGATAATGAGGAGTTATTTTGAACCTGAAAATGGCCAGCCCCCTTTCCCCATCTCAGCAGTATTTTGAAATTAGATGTCGACATTTTCAAGTAAAAAATGCAGGACAACAAGCTTAATTAAAATATTGGCTGTTTAAAAGTGTAATTTTAATTTCATTTCTCAATTAAACCATGCTGGATCTTGTACTGTAAAACCAGATAAGATTGCTGTGAAACTCACCAAGTGGAGTACCATAGGGGCCGAGGGGTCAATAGCGCACACCGTTACGGATCATTGCCATCTTACCTGTCTGCGTGGGTTCGAGTCTCGGGTTTGGCCAATGAGGGTATGCGAGAAAGTTTGTCAGTATCATCTCTGGGCTTGAAAATTCTTCCTCCACCATTTATACTGGTCGCCATGTATGGGCTATCTTGTGCTGAAAATGGCATTATACCCTTCAACAACAACAAACTTGACGTGCACATTCATGCTATCGTGCAGTAGGTCTTAAATGATGCTGTTTGCCTTAATCTAACAGTGGCATATGACACGGTCTGGCATGCAGGGCTGTTGTTGCAAATCACCAGAGTATTGCCTCGCTGGATAGTTGAACTGATTCTAAGTGATAGACACTTCAGAGTGCACATCCAAACGATCTGCAGGTCGTGGAAACGTCAGAATAATGGAAGGTATGTTTTTTTGCCATGAATTTAAGTTTTTTTTATAAATGATTCACCTAAAACAGTCACACAAGCTAATGCGGGTAGGTGAGAAAGTTTGTCAGTAGCATCTCTGAGTTTGGAAGTTTTTCCTCCACCATTTATACTGGTCACCATGTATAGCCTATCTTGTGCTGAACAAAATAGCATTAAACCCTTCAACAACAACAAACCTAACTTGCACATTCATACTAACGTGCAGTAGGTCCTAAATGATGATGTTTTCCTTAATCTAACAATGTCATATGACACTGCCTGGCATTCAGGGCTTTTGTTGAAAATCAACCGAGTATTTACGCGCTGGTTAGTTGATCTGAAGTCTGTTCTTTCGCCATGACTTTCAACGTTTGTATCAATGATTCGCCTAAAACAGCCACACAAGTTTATGTAGGCAGGGACCCAAAGTCGCTCGTAAACACTGATAACACTCTAGCGTTTCTTACTCTCAGTAACGTAGCTTTAACAAAATTCAGTAATATCGCTACAATGTTTGCAGTGAGGCAGTTGATAGTGATGTCTAGCAATGGGTCATCATGCCGCAGACATGTAACATGCTGTCCCACCCAGTCACATTATTCTGACACCAGGCCGACCAGTCCTAGCACTAACCTCTTAATGCTGAGCGCGAAGCGAGGCAGCTGTTAGTACCATTTTTGTAGTCTTTGGTACGACTCGGCCAGGAATCGAACACACAACGTCCCGTTTCCGCAGCGAACGCTCTAACCATTAGGGTACCGTAGCGGTATATATTGGAAATTCTGGTTCTTTATGGGTGGATGTCTGGGTTCTCCATCCACCATGTATGAAAGCCGCTATGTATAGCATATATTGTGCTGCAAATAGCATTAAAAGTACAACAACAACAATTCATAATAACCAACCACCACTTCTACACGAAACGTGATAGTGTATTGTACACCACAGTCATGTCGGTAAAGATGATAAAATCATGTGATATTTTCTCCATGTTTATATTCACCACATCCAGGAAATATTCATAATTGGATGAAACATCTTCCAAACTGGCATAGTGATAAGCGCCGAGAAGACAAAGCTGCTGACAAATCGTGGCAAAAAAATCTCAACCAAGAATAAAGTCAGAGGACACGAACTGGAAACAGTGGAGAGACAAGAATATCTGTCTGAAAACTAAAAAAAGACTACTGAGAACACTAGTCATCTCAATTTGTTTGTATTCTTGCATGTCCTGGACCCGACAGCAGAATTACAATGAAGAATCCAGGCATAACTCCATCTCACAAAATGAAAAGAATACAAACGAACGAAGATGCTTCTGACTCATCTACATTAGCTAAAGTTGACTCTGTTTCTGTCTTAACTACATCTGCTGTTGCCTGCATTGCACTTACATATTCTAGTTGGTTTTCTTTCAAAGATAACTAATTCTGGACTTGCTTCCATTTTTGGAGATGTATATGTTGTGAAGGTGGAGAAAAATATTAGGACTGTTGTTGTAACTAAAGAAATCGAGAGCTGCAAGGATCGAGATTTCATTCATCTTGCTCAGAACCCATTACATTGGTGGCGGGATCATCAACATCAATTTTTGTATGTGGTATCAAGTTATACAAGAGAATTGATCTGCATACCAGCAACATATGTCCGTTCTAAAAGAGTCTTCAGTACTGCAAGAGATATTGTTTAAAGCCAAAGGGCAGCAATTAGTGCAGAGAATGTTGATATATTTCTGAAGAAGAACATGACTATACATTAATGTCTCTTTTTAGTTTTCAACAGATATTCTTGTCTTTCCAGATAGGTCTTAGCTTTGACATAGTTGTCGTTGTTTGTCCTGCTCGTGACAAACATTCTGCTCTTGATCCCTTGTCGGTGATTAGGGAACCAATATATCTGAACTGGCTTACTGTTTCCAATTCCTGTCCTCTGACTTTAATCTTGGTTGAGATTTGTTTGCCACTATTTGTCATCAGCTGTGTCTTCTCAGCGTTTAACTTCCTGTCAAATCTTGAAGAGGTTTCATCCAGGTTCATTACTAACGTTGTAAGCTCGTCTTCACTTCCTGCCAGCCCACCAATGTCGTCTACAGAGCGGAAGTTAGTGATATTACGCCATCAAATGCAGACTGTTCTACAGTACTTTTTCAGGGCTTTGCTCATGATGCGCTCTAAGTAGATGTTGAAAAGCGTTGTGACCGGAAACAACCTTTACCTACTCCGACTGTTGTCTGGAACCAGTCTCTCACAGAACCTTGGGTAATTACTGCACTGATAGCCTTGACGTACAGCTTCTGAAAGGTATTGGTGAACGTTTCAGCCATGTTGTGCTTCTTCAATGTTGGCCACAATGCCTCAGGCCACACTCTGTCAAATATCTTTTTTAAGTCTATGAACGTATGATTGATGTCTTGTTGATGTTGCGAGTACATTTCACACACAACCATGAGAATGAATATTTGGTCTGATGTGCTTCTTTCACTCAGGACTCAGGAACCCGGCCTGTTTTTCAGCGATTATTACTTCTTCTTGTGGTTTTAGTCTGTTCAAGAAGATCTTCAGCATTACCTAATTAGCATGGCGTATCAAACCTATAGTTCTGTAATGTTGGAACAGCTGCATATTGCCTTTCTTGGAGAGTGTAATAATCAGTGGCTGGGTCCACTGTGTTGGTCATTCACATGTCTGCCAGATATTGTTAGAATTTTGTTACTAGCTCTATCACTGATTACCCTCCCCCCTTGATAATTTCGGTAGGGATGTTGTGTACTACATCTGCCACCCTATTCTTCAGTGTTCGTATTGCTAACACCACCTCTGCTTAGAAAATGGGGAAATCAGCATCATTTGAGGAGTTTTGAACTTCAGGCAATTATGGGTCTCATGTGGACTGATGGCTGTAGAGTTCTTCGCAATACTCAGTCCATCTTTTTGCAATGTCACTTGCTTCTGTGATGCATTTTGCATTTTCGTCTGGAATGATACTGACTTTTGGTTACTTCTGTCTGGTGAGTTCTTTCACAATTTGGAATGCCTTTTTTCTGTTATTCTTTATCAGACTGCTCTCTATTTGTGTTCATTTTCGCCACATCTAATTTTCTTTTGCTTTCTCAAGGTTTTTTCCCCTTGATGTTCTTGTTTACTTCTCAATACTCCATTGTCCCTAATGTGTGTCTGGTGTTTTTGTGGTCTCTGTGAGCATCACACAACTTTGAATCTCTTCTGTTACCCAGTTTTTTTCATTTGGCGATGGAGGCCAATCATGTCCTTAGCAGATGTCGTCATAACTGTGTAGAATGTGTCTATCATCATTATAACATCAGCGACCATCATAACGAGGAAAATGTACCTACAATTGACTTGCAGATGTTTGGGTCCTTCAGTTGTTCATGATTGAATTTGAGCTCGATGTTCTGTGGCTTGTTAATGTTTTTCAGCCTCACTGGGAAGTTCATAATGACGAATTCGTGATCACTTTGGACATTACAACTGGGGAATGGCCTTAGTTTTGCTCCATTGATGCCAGATTGGTAACGGTTTTGATCCAGTATGTAGTCGATGTAATTGTGATGGGTTTCATTTTGTGCATGCCATATACAGCATCGTAAAGCTTTATGTTGGCTCAGGGTATTAGCTAGTACCAGGTTGTTTTTGCTTGCGAACTGGAGCAGGCGACTCCCTCTTTCATTGGTACGTTCATTGCAAGAAGGTCCGCAATGGTCTTCCAAGTCTTTTAGAACATCTGTGCCAACTTTGGCATTCCAGTCTCCTTGGATGACGAGGATGTCTTTTTTTACTGACCATGTTTCAAATACTCTGGAGTTTGTTGTAAAACTCCTCTATTTCTTTATCATCATGAACGATATTTGGAACATAGACTTAGATAATTGTGATGTTAAAGGAAGATGCTTTAAGACGAATTGGAATGATTCTGCTAGATATTGGGCGGCATTCAATCACAGATTCCTGTGTGTATTGGGCAAACGTCTTCTGGCAGAGTCCATCCCTCTCTAGACCAAGGAGTTGCCAGAATGGGATGTAGGACATTGTGCAGATTCCTTAGGGTCTAGACTTCGGAATTTCTCATGTGGTTTACTCCCTTAGTCTTTGTCTGACCAAAACTGACATGCAATGCAGCTGGAGACTCGTGGATTGGGTGGTGCCTCCGTTTCCCGAGCAGATAAAAAACATCTAGCACTGCCCATACAAGAAAAATATTCAGTGCTATTCCATCTTTATACAAACCTTGTCCGTCGTGTTCAAACCTCCGAAGGGAGGACAGGCCTGTCAGTCTAAACTACTACCATGCTAACAGTGCAGAACACCTTACTAAACAGAGCTCTTGTAGCCATACCATTAAAAACTTCTGCCTAGTTCTCAGACTTTTATATGAACTTTTTTTTAGAAAGAACTTGCATTAATGCGAATTAATATCTCACAATAATATAATCCAAAACTGTTATTGTCTGAAATCACTATAAATCCAAATTAATGTTCCTGTAAAGTAATATTATCGATGAACACGTATTTCCAGTTACTTATACTTTGAATAAATGATTCCACCCAAATTAAATACTGAACAAAACTTTTCGACTGATTCCCTCTGAGGAGTTAAATGCAAGCATTCGTAATCTCTCAATTAAAGAACATTATATAAAAATCTAAGACGCAAGGGTAAAAAGTTCATTTCTAGAATATTCGAAGTTGTTAATAATATAGGTCTCTTACTGAAATTTAAAAAAGAACACGTGAAACGCACTTACAACTGTTTTTTCGTAAGGAAATTGCAATGTCCTAGACCCAGACCAAATAAACATATTTATCTCCATTGATAAAAATCCTAATATTTACGCCACTCGTAGCGAAATATCATCTATGTGTTAACTAAATAAAGGTTACTGGTCATTTACACAATGAATTTGATTTTAGACAATATCATGTCCAAAATACACTTATAGATAATATATAGTCATGGAGAAAAACTAACAAATAAAAGTAAACATTCATAACAACATAATGTATCAAACATTTCGATTTTCTGGTCATCAAGCTTGTCCCAAATGTTTTGAAATACTCTGCTCGTAATCGGAGCATGTTCCATGCATATTCTAAGCAGTAATGGTTATCTCTCACAACATTGTCAAATGAAACACTTACAAACTTTAACATTTTACTATGTTCTTGAATGAAAAAAGGAATCTTTAGCGTACAGCTCTATGTTCCTGTCTTACGTGAATTTACTATGTCATTCGTGATCCATGTTTTTATATCCTACGTATCTATCTCTTATGAAGTTTTCCAGTATTTGTACCTAATTTACACGTTTATTTAATACATATAGGTTATATACAGCGACCCTCGTCAAATCAGCATTTGTAATAATTTTATTTTTATTACTTCAGTCAACTCCTCCCCAATATATTCTTCAAAAGATTCAAACTATGTTCCAGAATTTTACTGGTAAATGTCACGAATCGTAATTTTAGCAATTTACGATGGAATCAAAGTTTAAAGTTTACAAATATTACATATTAAGGGGCCAAGAGATGTTAGAAATGATCAATATTGAGGCTAAGTTTGAAACACCACAACTGCGTGAGCCACAAGTTCACTCACAAATACCAAGTAAACCAAATGGGGATCACATTGTTACCTAACAATCACCTGATTGGGACATGAGATATATTAGTATCGCTAAAGTGTAAAAAAGTACAATATCATAGTTTATGCTATTTAATTATTCTTGATCAAAATGATTTTAAAATTAAATTTCAATTTAAACAAACTGATTATTGTCAGCGGCATGCAGTATTACATTTCTCGAAATTTCAGCCACGTGGAGACATTTATTTGCAGCAGAAAAGTAATCCTTAATACACTGTATAGTGAACTACATTATCAAATTTTCATCTAGTGGTAGTAGTTGTAGTAGTTTTGACAGTGGTATTCAAAGGCAAGCATATACTAGCATTCTTGTTCAAGTCGCCAGTGTTACGTTTCAAACGATACAATAATTTGTCCCACCAGGTTTGGGATTTCGTTCGTACCTGCATACGCCTATAGTAAATGTTTCATTATTTCAGTAACACTCAGTCGATTAATATTTAAAAACATCTTTTTCTCATATTGATCTATAAACAGTTTGTAATCTTTTTATCCAGTCAGTGCATTAATTTATAATAATTAATTTTTATATTCATAAAGACAGCCTTCAGCTTTTTAAATTTCTAATGACCCATTTGCTGAATTTTTAGCTGTGTCCTTTTGGTGATCATATACCCGAAAGCCATTATTCACCAACAAAACTTTAAAATCCCATCTCCATTCCTGTTCCAAAAAAAAATACAAAATCAACTGTTATGCGAATGTCATTGCTACATGTAATTGGATAACTTGATTGTCCGTGCAGCCACGGTTGTAACATACCTATATTATTAACGAGCAGAACATTGTTGAATGTAAATTTTGGTTCGTGTCGGCTTCCTACATAGATAAAACATGGCCTAATACTTAAGAATATCAATGTCCTACATTTCACGCAGGTGACACACGATACAGTGTCGGTTAATCTTGCTAGTCCTTACGACTGCATGTCTCTACCACGTGGTTTACGACGAATATGACTTTTTCAGTAAAGACAGTAATATGACCTACCAACATAAATTAGATCAACTCTCTGCCCATACCTTTAAGCTTCAGTTTATTAACAGTGAATCTAAAGGTTACAAAAAACGTAGCTGATTTTATCACTAATGCACGTGGAGGAATTCTTCATGAATTCTCCCCTAAACAAACAAGCAATATCTTACATAATTCAAACAAATCTTTCAGGATAGTTTGACAAATATCAGTCTCATTTTCTAAAGTATTGCAGATTTTTAGCAACCCTCCTCCGTTCCTAGTGAATCTGCTCCAGATTAATCTATTTTTTTTAAAAATGACGGCAAGAAAAAAGCAAGAATTGCAAGGTTATTTTGAAACTGAATAGTGTTATTGAAATTTTTGTGGTTAAACACAATATTGTAGATAATAATCAATTTACGGTAATTTCAAGAATGATTCAGCTAATTCTATTGAATGTTTTGATGCATAAACTAAACTACATTTCAGCATGATTATTTAAATAATATAGGAAACTTTTGTGACAGCAATTTCCAAATTTAAAAGTGCATTAAATATTACTCTGGAAACAATGCGTGAGGCTGAATATAAAAGCCCATTGATTATATATTCTAAATAGATGACTGAGGCTGAATATAAAAGCCCATTGATTATATATTCTAAATAGATGACTGAGGCTGAATATAAAACCCCATTGATTATATACTCCACAAGAGAATACTGAGGCTGAATATAAAAGCCCATTGATTATATATTCTAAATAGATGACAGGCTGAATATAAAAGCCCATTGATTATATATTCTAAATAGATGACTGAGGCTGAATATAAAACCCCATTGGTTATATATTCTAAATAGATGACTGAGGATGAATATAAAAGCCCATTGATTATATATTCTAAATAGATGACTGAGGCTGAATATAAAACCCCATTGATTATATACTCCACAAGAGAATACTGAGGCTGAATATAAAAGCCCATTGATTATATATTCTAAATAGATGACAGGCTGAATATAAAAGCCCATTGATTATATATTCTAAATAGATGACTGAGGCTGAATATAAAAGCCCATTGGTTATATATTCTAAATAGATGACTGAGGCTGAATATAAAAGCCCATTGATTATATATTCTAAATAGATGACTGAGGCTGAATATAAAAGCCCATTGATTATATATTCTAAATAGATGACTGAGGCTGAATATAAAAGCCCATTGGTTATATATTCTAAATAGATGACTGAGGCTGAATATAAAAGCCCATTGATTATATATTCTAAATAGATGACAGGCTGAATATAAAAGCCCATTGGTTATATATTCTAAATAGATGACTGAGGCTGAATATAAAAGCCCATTGGTTATATATTCTAAATAGATGACTGAGGCTGAATATAAAAGCCCATTGATTATATATTCTAAATAGATGACAGGCTGAATATAAAAGCCCATTGATTATATATTCTAAATAGATGACTGAGGCTGAATATAAAAGCCCATTGGTTATATATTCTAAATAGATGACTGAGGCTGAATATAAAAGCCCATTGATTATATATTCTAAATAGATGACTGAGGCTGAATATAAAAGCCCATTGATTATATACTCCACAAGAGAATACTGAGGCTGAATATAAAAGCCCATTGATTATATATTCTAAATAGATGACTGAGGCTGAATATAAAAGCCCATTGATTATATATTCTAAATAGATGACTGAGGCTGAATATAAAAGCCCATTGATTATATATTCTAAATAGATGACAGGCTGAATATAAAAGCCCATTGATTATATATTCTAAATAGATGACTGAGGCTGAATATAAAAGCCCATCGGTTATATATTCTAAATAGATGACTGAGGCTGAATATAAAAGCCCATTGATTATATATTCTAAATAGATGACTGAGGCTGAATATAAAAGCCCATTGATTATATATTCTAAATAGATGACTGAGGCTGAATATAAAAGCCCATTGATTATATATTCTAAATAGATGACTGAGGCTGAATATAAAAGCCCATTGATTATATATTCTAAATAGATGACAGGCTGAATATAAAAGCCCATTGATTATATATTCTAAATAGATGACAGGCTGAATATAAAAGCCCATTGATTATATATTCTAAATAGATGACTGAGGCTGAATATAAAAGCCCATTGATTATATATTCTAAATAGATGACTGAGGCTGAATATAAAAGCCCATTGATTATATATTCTAAATAGATGACTGAGGCTGAATATAAAAGCCCATTGATTATATATTCTAAATAGATGACTGAGGCTGAATATAAAAGCCCATTGATTATATATTCTAAATAGATGACTGAGGCTGAATATAAAAGCCCATTGGTTATATATTCTAAATAGATGACTGAGGCTGAATATAAAAGCCCATTGGTTATATATTCTAAATAGATGACTGAGGCTGAATATAAAACCCCATTGATTATATACTCCACAAGAGAATACTGAGGCTGAATATAAAAGCCCATTGATTATATATTCTAAATAGATGACAGGCTGAATATAAAAGCCCATTGATTATATATTCTAAATAGATGACAGGCTGAATATAAAAGCCCATTAATTATATATTCTAAATAGATGACTGAGGCTGAATATAAAAGCCCATTGATTATATATTCTAAATAGATGACAGGCTGAATATAAAAGCCCATTGATTATATATTCTAAATAGATGACAGGCTGAATATAAAACCCCATTGATTATATATTCTAAATAGATGACAGGCTGAATATAAAAGCCCATTGATTATATATTCTAAATAGATGACAGGCTGAATATAAAAGCCCATTGATTATATGTTCTAAATAGATGACAGGCTGAATATAAAAGCTCATTGATTATATATTCTAAATAGATGACTGAGGCTGAATATAAAAGCCCATTGATTATATATTCTAAATAGATGACTGAGGCTGAATATAAAAGCCCATTGATTATATATTCTAAATAGATGACTGAGGCTGAATATAAAAGCCCATTGATTATATATTCTAAATAGATGACATAGGCTGAATATAAAAGCCCATTGGTTATATATTCTACAAAAGAAGATTGAGGCGGAATATAAAAGTCCATTGATTATATACTCGAGGAGCAAACTTTTATAATGAGGATGAATACAACAGTCCATTTATGAATTACTCGAAAACAGAGGATTGAGGATGAATATAATAGTTTAGTAAATGTTTAGTGATTACTACTCCAAAGGAGAATACGGGGGCTAAATATAACAGCTCAATGATTAAATGTGTGTTCTAATTGTAAGTGTTTGCTAGGTCTACAACTACTATGTATTTTTAATTTCACTTTAGTTTTAAGATCTATAACAATTGAAAAGCGCTGAGGATAAACCGTCTACTCTTAATTGGTTCGAAATCAGAGACGTAGCTGGTGGGTGGGTTAGAGGGGGGACAGATGTCCCCAAGCTGCAGACTAGTGGGGGCGCCAAAATATGACTTTAAATAGATTGTATGTGGAATGATGGGTTTCAGATTTGAGGGAGAGAAGGGGGACGTAAAATTGAATCTTGTCTCCGGGATCCAAACACTCTAGCTACGCCACTGTTTGAAATCAGCTTATATTCTCATTAATCAGAATATGTGTTGACGTATCTTTCTCTCTCTTAGTCCGTGTCTCAGGTGATGTACATGTATTCCTTCTTATGACTGAAGAGAATCAAAGTGGTATGATGCTTATAAAGAACTCACTGGTGATGTTCGAGGTGGGGAGGAGGGGGGCGGTAAGTCTAAAAGAACGGCAGAATTACACAATTATATCTTATTAAAGCTTCAACGACAAAAAAAACAGTATATATGTCCAAACAGTTATGTCAGTGACATATTTGTGTGTATTACGAAAAAACAAAATTAATTTTTTTTAGAAACTTTAGTTGTTGCATAACCACAGATAATGAGTGTGGAAGTAATTTAAAAGACCTAAAACGTATTTATCATATATAATGGGTTTATTGGAGATCAGTGTATAATTTAATGTTCTGGGAACAAAACATTTTCTTGGAACTATACAAATCTGAATGAAGAAATGGCAAAGCCTTATTTTGATGAGACTTAATCGTGTGTTCGGAATATATGCCTCTCATAACTCGTTATACCCGGTATATAGTGTCGGTGATTTTTCTGTATGATCATTTCACTGAAATAGTTATTAGGGCTTGACCAACCCGATAAATATATATGGAAGCATAAATGATAATTCTATCGTATGCATACACGGACATACCTTCAAATCGACTTGACTACCCCCCTCCCCATTCTGTTGAAATACCCAACAACCAGATAATTCTAGTCGACCTTTACCTTTGTTTTTCTGTTGGCTTTTATTCTTGCATGCGTTCATGAGCGAATATAAAAGAATGTTAAGAACAAGAAACGATAACCATCTCAATATATTTTTTGGTTTTCTATTTATGTTATACTTGGTACGCATTTAGTATGAAGAAAAGAAGAAAATAATTGAAGGCTTGAATATAAATTTGACAAATGCAGCTAATGCCATTTTTAAAAAAAAAGATTGTAATGTAAACGTTTTATTTAACTCCAGCTGCTAATTGATTTTTAATAATTCTCTAAAAAGTAAATGTTCGATTTGAAAAGATTTGCTCAGATATCTAAACTTCTAAAATTTAAAATTCAATATTTTTTTTTACCGAAAATCTAAAAGAATATTTAACTATTTAGATTTTTACCAAACTTCTACAACCTATTTAAAAATAATAATATATACATATATGGTCTCTACAACGTCCTCACTAGTTTTGCATATACACACTTTATGACCGAGTGTTCCGACCTGCAACCTACGCGTGCTAAATATTATAATGTACATGACATGAAGGAACTTTTTGATACAATACAAATCACTTGTAATTTAGATTTCCTAAAGGAAGTAAATCTCTATTTTAAACTATAACTTGTATGCCATCATCTAGAATATTTTTAATGCAAATATCACCTCTTTTTTACAACATCTTATCATCAACATACACCATTTACATCTCCCGTTGATTGGGAAGCTTCATATTTTCCTGTCACCAACATCTTACCATTCTATATTTAACTAGTATGGTTTTTTATATCGCTGGTCGATGTTAAACCTTTCTTATTTTTGAACATCTAACCTATTGTATGGCGCTAAATAGCCTAAAAGTGCTGGTGCGCCGTTAAAATTCAAGCAAACAAACAAACAAGCATATACACGCCTTCCAAAAGATTTTGGTCAGAAATCCTGACTTTTTTCCCCCGGAGATTTGCAAATAAGAAGGAATTACCGATAAATCAGTCATAAGTATTTATTCTTTTGATTGTTAGTAACGAAAACAATGTATTTTTGTGTGTACAGGAAATAGAAAATGGCCTGAAAACATCTACATGGAATTTTGATTGGTTCATGAAAATACGTTAATCGAATGAAACTTACTATTATAAACCTACTTGAAATGTTGGTGTCCTGCTTTCGTTTAAACGCTCACAAAGTCGAAAACAAATCTAATGTGTAATCTGTGCCCAAATAAGTATTCTTAATTTAGGAAAATAAAATCCGGAGATTTGTTTTAATGCAAACCCAAAGATCCTAAGACGGAGCTAAAAAGCCTGAGAATCCGGTTTTATCCGGAGTTTTTGTAGGCCAGCATATAGTTTAGGCTCATGCCATTGTAAATAATGCATCTGTGAGTGTGTGTGCGTTGACAGAGAGAGAGAGAGAGAGAGAGAGAGAGAGAGAGAGAGAGAGAGAGAGAGAGAGAGGATATACACTTCTTTGTTCACATTAGTCATATTTTTACTGGTTTGTTTGTCAGTTTAATCCTTGTTTTGTTCGTTACTTCCGTGGGGGGGGGGGGAGTGGGGGGGAGAGGGGCGGAGCATAGCCGATAGGCTGGTTATCGACATTATTGAAGATTTTTGGGAAAACTATATTCATGTACACCAACAAACGTAAGAATCAGCTGATCCGCCAACGTGATTCGGAAATATCTGGACCTAGATTCGTTCTATTTTATTGTTTTCACATATTTACAAGGCAATTGAAAGCAACCTTTTTCAAAATATATTTCAGTTATACATTGAGAAAATGGTTTAATACATTTAGGCTGTTTTTTTTTATCAATAACAAAATTAAAATGCTAAATAATTGCAAGAGAGAGTTTTGCTTTTGAATTATTACTGAAAAGTAATTTTAACAATACAATATCATATTATTTTAAAATATAGATTTTAAGAGGCATCAGACATAACCATTGTATTTAGTGCATAAAATCTGAAAGTTTGAAGGTTAATACGGGTTTTATTTTTAACGAAAATGCGATCAAAAACTAGATTCTAGTCGTAACATGAACAGAAATTTCAAAAGTAATTTAAATATATTGTCATTCTGTGTTCTTACTTTCTATCTAATTCAGTTTTATTTTATCTTTCCTTCTGACATAGAGTCATTATTTCCATAAGTGTGAAATGTTTTAAAACGTCCTTGGAAACGTTTATCAAATTTCCTATTTTCACTTTACTTTGTTTGACCCTTGGTCTAGTGTAATGTACTTAAAAGCTAAACATGTTTAAAGAAATATGAATAATTTCTGAAATAACTAGTTGGCGGTTTTTCATATAGCATTTTATAAAGTAAGATTTAATTGTGGTTAAAAGATTACACAAATTGTGAAGTTTTTAAACAATGGACCAAGGTGATACAAAAACAGTTCATGACATAAAATGATAAGTATAATAAGTAACACAAATAATATTTACATTCTTCTTATCCATTTATAACTACTTTATGATAAAGAAAAGATTGTAGAATGTTGATAAAATACAAAGGTTATGTTAAGGGAACTGTTTTAAAGAAATTTCAGTAAACCGCATATTTTGGTACGAGATTGCAAAATTTCTAGAACAATACTTTCGAGCTTTGGAACCTGTCGTGGCAATTAAAGTTAATCGACGTTATTTTTTTAAAGATAGCTTGTGTCATTAATTATACGATAATGTCGTGTGCTTTATACGTGTCCGATATTGTGCGTAAGAATTAAGTCTTGACATATGGAAGAAAAAACAGTGCAAAGATGAACAAAAAGAAAAATAAAGAGGGTGAAGAACATTTTGCTATGTATCGAGACGGTTGTTTCATGACAACAAGCAAACCGTGAGAAATTTCACGAAATCTTGTTTTATTTTTTAGACTAAATTTAATGTAATTATTCTTGCTATATTTATTATTATTATTATTATTATTATTATTATTATTATCATTATTATTATTATTATTATTATTATTATTGTTGTTGTTGTTGACGATGATGCTATTTTTATTATTATAGTTATTATTATTGTTTTATTATTATTATTATTATTATTATTATTATTATTATTATTGTTGTTGTTGTTATTGTTAATTTGTTCGTTTCCCTGGTATCACTGTTTGTTGCGGAAGGACTCTCTCTTTCTCTCCCTCTCCCTCTCTCTCTGTCTCTCTCTGTCTCTCTCTCTGTCTATCTCTCTGAAGTGATGGTTCGTTATCTCCAAAATATATGTCACACTGATAACTGTATACCGTATAAGGCAACTTGGAAGACAGTGGAAGTGGTACTACAGACCTTGCATTTCCGTCTGTGATGTAAACAGACTCAATGTTGAAAATAAAAATAATGTTCAGAGATGTAAGGCACTTAAAGAAATAATCTTTTTTCAAAGGTCAATTTAATCCGATTTAAAACACAGACTTCCGATTCTAAACGACGATATCCTAATATACTTATCAGATCATAAAGCTATTTTCGGATCGTGATAAATCACCAGCACATTACCCAAACTAGAGTACCGTGTGCATACATATATAAGTGATCGAGTAAACATTGATCAGATTCACAATTCACAGTGCCGGGTTCATATGTTTGAAAATTGCTGTGTGTCCCATTAACTCATTAGACTTTGGATTAAGATACCATACCATCAAACCTCTCTCTCATCCAAGAGTAAATGAAAACCCATGCCCTAAATCTTATTTTGCATCCTTATTTTGACTCTTTCTTCCTCATTGTGTTTGGAGTTTTTGTAACGTAACTTTTTTTAAAAACAATTGTCAGTCATATCTCGATGATGTCTGCAGTGTGACAGTTTATCATGATGTCAAGCACTGAGGCATCATGCAACAGACATTTAGCATCATGTCATACCAGACCACATTATCCTGACACCAGGCTGACCAGTCCTAGCACTAAGGTCTTAATTCTGAGCACCAAGCGAGGAGGCTGTTTGTTCCAGTTTTGTAAGTCTTTGGTATAACTTGGATGGGGATCGAACATACGACCGTGTCAGTCGCTCTAACCACTAAGCCACAAATAATCTGTTATTAATCTCTTAATTGCTGTCCGGTGTACACACACACATACACACACTCTCTCTGTCTATCTGTCTGTGTCTGTCTGTCTGTCTGTCTGTCGCTCTCGATCGATCTCGGCAAGGTATGTTGGTATTATCATCTTCATACAGAGTTAAATGTTTACTGGACAACATATGTACTTATAATCTATGATATACAGTGTGAAATGATTCCTGGACATTGTATGTAGGTATACTCATTGATATGCTTTTTATGCCACCGCTATCGTAACACAAAAAATTGTAGTGAAAATATAGCACACAGTCTATTTAACTTAAAGCCATGCAATTTGACATGATATATCATAGTTATTTGAGGAAGGCATGCAATATCATGGTCATTGGAGGATGCCATGTTATATTATGGTAATTAGAGGATCGTATGCGATATCATGGTTATTAGAGGATGGAATGCAATATCATGGTTATTAGAGGATCGCATGCTCTAGCATGGTCATTATATGATGGCATGTTCTATCATGGTCATTGGAGTATGGCATGTTCCATCATGCCATATCATTGTCATGCGAGGATGGCCTTCTATACCATGGTCATACGAAGATGACATGCTATAACATGGTCATACGAGGATGATATGCTATAAAATGGTCATACGAGTGTGACATGTTATGCCATGGTCATATGATGATGACATGCTATAACATGGTCATAAGTGGATGACATGCTATAACATGGTCATAAGTGGATGACATGCTATAACATGGTCATAAGTGGATGGCATGCTATATCATGGTCATATGATGATGACATGCTATAACATGGTCATAAGTGGATGACATGCTATAACATGGTCATAAGTGGATGGCATGCTATTTCATTGTCATATGATGATGACATTCTATAACATGGCCATAAGTGGATGACATGCTATGGCATGGTCATAAGTGGATGGCATGCTATAACATGGTCATATGATGACATGCTATAACATGGTCATATGATTGTTCCGAAGCTACATAGGTGCTACCTTCGCATCCCATGATATATTTTAAAACAAACTCCGGGCCATTTGGATGTCATATTTTGAAATTCCAACCCCCAAGCGCATTTTTAACCTGCTTGCGGTGAATTTGCACCTTTTGAATTTGTTTCGGACCACGCCTTATTGCAGATGGCTTGTACTGGTAGACATCATAGTCCTCAGGTTACAATTCCCTTAACAGTACACTACCCATGTATAAACTCACCTAGAAAGAGACTAACATTAATTGTATATATATGTTACAGGATATAACATATATGAGCACAAAGCATGCACAATTTGTCGATGTATATGTTAATCTGCTTAACACTTCTGAAGTTTTCTTCAACAGTTGAGGAAACAAAATTACATGTTCCTTGCTAGCATTAATACATTTTATCTTAATAATGATGCTGTAATTAAAAATTATCATTTATAATATAAGCATATTACTATAAGACCTTTGCTTTAAACTTAAAGCTTCATGATAAGACTACCTTTTCCATTATCCATCATATAATAATAACAATAATGAACCAAACAGATTTAATTTAAAAATAAATCCACAACATCCTTTTTCAGACTATTTAAAATGTTATAATGCACATTCCAAGATATAGTAGCTCCTGCAGAAAACGTGCGGCTGCTCTATTTATAAAGCTCTTCTGTTTTTGGAGCATTTCATGCTCATTGTATGTCACGTGATGCTGTAATAACAACATATTTTAGCGATATCACAAGATTATGAATTTGATTTTTTGTTTGTTTGGAGTTTTCAGCACAAACTCAAATATTTGTGCTAAACTACTTCATAAATATGAAGACACAGGGATGGAATAAACCCTAACGGTTTACTTGCCAGAAATCTAAAGTTCTATGAAAATGCATAAAAGTCTGATTTTACCATTTCATTCTATGGAAAATATTGGTAAGGTAAAATATACTTACTTTCCGAGCAAACAATTATAACGTTTTGGGATGATAAAGTCGCCTGCCTTGGGCACTTATCTTATGTACAAACAACGTATCGTATATATGGTATGGATAAAAAGCTAACCAGAATGACTTGCATAAAACTGCAAGGTAATTTATGCATTCCACTATTTAATGTAATACAATTACTGCACCAAAGTCTCTTGCCCTGACCAAGCGGTGGAAAAATCCAATGTAAAGCAATATAATCAGGCGACTTCGGCAAATACAACACCAATGTACATCATTAGAAAGATTCTTATAAGCTATTTTATCAGAGCAGTGATTTTATACGACCCAAACCTTTCATTCAAGATTAAATACAATCTTAGAAGACATAAAATGGAGTGAATAAGAATTAAATTCAGTCATTTCAAGCACCAATATAGAAACATATCATGAAAAAAATGCTTCCATGTCTGAAACTTTAAAAGTTTTTGAATGTCTGTACAGTTTTAACTTTTAAGGAAGGAATACTATGCCATGGAATTAAACGAAGTACTTGTTTACCTCCGTCAGATAGTATTGAAGTAATTGTACACACAATATGTATCTTACGTACTTGAATTTGCTGAGACTACATTGACTTTGTTGAAAAAGTTGTTTGGTGAGAATTTTATTTTTCTTCAAAGTATATATAATTCAAGAAGAAAACTATGAAAAAGTTCCATGGTATGATCACTTGGCATAGCCCATGTTTTTTGGACCGAAGTCCGCTTGTAATCAGAGCGTATTCCACGGGAAGTTACGGCATCCACAGCAAAACGGATTTTCCTCATAGCATTTTTAAATGAAACACGAAGTTTACTGTAAAAATATATTTTTCTGTTGAATAAAATAAACGAATCTGGTTCGCTGTTCCCTATTTTCTGACTTGAATTTATCTTTCATACTTGAACCATTAATTTTACATCTCTTTTATCTATCAAGACTTTTATTTGTATTTGTAATTAATTTACATTGGTTTTTTTAACGTGTCGTAGTCTTTTTTATTATTAGCGACTGTCCTCTATTTAGCATTTGTAGTATTTTTTATGTATTGCTTTGGTGACTCAGTCAACGTGTTCCCTACATATTGTTCGAAGATTCAAAACATGGCTCAACATTTTACTGGTAATTACTACGAATCATAGTTATCACCCTAACCCGTAGATTAAAACTTTGAATTAATTTGTTTAACTTTATGGAACCAAGCAGTGGTTGAAATGGACAATTACAGCTTTAATATGTTATCCACAACTACACTCACAAACAACAACTTAACCTGCCGGAAATCACTGCGCGCGCACGTTTCGCCAACAAGTAGCCGTCTATCGCCTGCTAAACCTGTCTGTACATTGCTGTAGTGTTAAAATAAGTAAACATATCATAATTTCAACAAGTTACTTTACAAAGATCAACTATATATTATTTTTTTTAACTGTCGCAAAAGCAAACGGCATATTGTCAGCATTAAAATGTATTGAAATGTCGGTCACGAATGCTTACAAAAAAAGGCAACGGTATTGAATTTATATATATGTGGTACGACATAAGATTTATTTCCAGAAAAATGTGATCATGAAAAAGTATTATTATTATTATTATTATTGTTATTATTATTATTATTATTATTATTATTATTATTATTATTATTATTATTATTATTATACGAGGGAGTGTATAACATTTTCCTCAAAGTCTACTGATGTTACATTTTCAGTTCTTCACTATTTGTCCAACTATTGTAGCGATTTCGTTTATTCCCAAGCATACCCGTTGCAAATGTTTCAGTTGTTTCAATATATTTCGTCGGGTAATGTCTAATATCATTTTTTTCTTACTAATATTGATCTATACACAAATTGTAATCTTTTATCCAATCAGTGCATATTTGGACGACTGTTTGTAAATAGGTTTGATAAAATATCGTGTACTAGTGTAAATGTTACTTTAAATTACGTTATGGGTATTTTGTGATTCATGAACAATCTCCTTTTTTACTTTGCATTTTTTATGCATGGATGGATGAATATGCAGATTGGTGAAAATAATAGAACCACAAAGGACACCAGCCAGCCTCAAACTTGTCCGTGCACTAGACAAGTGAACATTGTGGACATTTTTTACTTTGGGAGATTTTTCTAACAAGCTATAATATCCGCTATACTGACAGGATGATTAAAATTGCGGACGGAGTTGTTGTTTAGTTTAACAATTGAAGGTGAATATACACCAGTTGCACAGGTTTAAATATCTGGTTATTTACCTTATTATGGAAGTTTAAGCATTTTGATGGAATGGAAAATGGACCGAAAAAGTCGAAGTTCATTAGAAATTCAAAAGTTTAAATTCATTATTTTTATATAGTACTTTAACTTTTTTAAAATTGTTCCCTCTCTTGAATTTATTGAGATGTTTTTATATGGTGAGCAAACTCTGACAGCTATTTAACTTTTAAAGTCTCAACACCATCCGCATTACAGTCACAGAGGTAACAGACTAAATGCTCGAACTTCGCCAGCTCATTAGTAATTCAAAATCCATCACTTCCATGAAGGCAATATTGCATTGCGGGTGACATGGAAGATTTAGCTTCCTCCAAACTTTAAGAGCTTGACGTTGAAAATTACTTCTGACAACGGAAGTGCTCCAATGAGCATAAACAATTATTCCTTTCTGGAAATACACACGTTATCTCGCTTTTATGAAGAGTTGTATTTATTTAATATACAATCAATTTCTATATTAGATTGCATTATTAACAGATTATAATAAACAAAAGTAAAGAAGTGAAATGTTTAGATCTATTTTGTTGCACATTTAACATACATACATGTCTGCCAAGCTCGTTAGCGTAAGGATAATATTAAAAATTGAAAAGTTAACTTGCCTGATAGCAGAGGCGGTTGCTTAGTGGCATCGGTACATAATGACTAAATAGTATGCGGTTGTCATGACTACACATACCAGTTGACTTATCACTGCTGCCAAGGTTGTAAGACACCTATATAAATTAGCGAATCATTGTTTGAGGTTAATTTTTTCTCGTGTGTCGGCTTACATAAAAGGTGAAGTATGTCTATTGATCACTCGGCAATTATTTGATCACGGAAATTCTTACTTCTTAATTACTTTTCCGGAAAGGAGCGGTGCCAGAAAATACATTTAAGACCCTTAGAAAGTCTGTAAACAATTATTATATCCGTCTTTATTTAAACATTTACATGCTTTTGTATCTAGAAAGAATAACCGTTACAAGTTTCTTAACAGCCGACGAATGATCAAATTAAAAAACCAAACTTTATTTTGTACCAAAATAAACATTTTAAGCCTGTTTAATATAAGGGAATAAAATATGTCCTTGACTAATAGTGAATGACACCTTTTGAAAAACGAGTCCAGGTAGTAAAGCTTGTTACGTTCATCTAAAGAAAATGGACAACTATTAAGAACTTTCAGCTATCTTAAGATACAAAACCTTGATACTTCACAACAAAATGACAAAACTTACGATTATTAACATGGATTTGGATACGAGTCGTTTTGCGGCAATATTTAAAGTTTATTTTAAAGCAATTTATTTGACACCACCATCTTCCCCATTCCTTTTGTCACAACCATTTTGTTTTAAAAGCGATAGTGCATTGATCCTATAGTCACAGAAAGTATTTTTTTAAAATAACTTTTCAAAGAATTTTAAATGGATTTCATAAGTTTGGAAACATTTTCTATTACCAAAATTTAACTTTCTGCTATGTTTAATTGTTGTCGTCTGCATAAATCTGTTCAAAATTAAAAGACAAAAATGGAGCTAGTTAGTACGCCACTACATCAAAAGAGACGACACTCGTATATCATTTAATCCACACAATTGTATCCTATTTTATATACTCACATATCTATTAATTAATTGTAATAAGTTCGTGAATAACGCAAATTATTAATTTATTATTATTTCATTCCATTAAAATATGTGTATTCTTCATCCAATAAATTCAGTGAGTTTTTGGAAACTATATACGAGGTTTTCAGCATATGGAAGGCCATTTCAAGGATTAAACAAACCATATCAGGATTCAACGATTTTTCAATGGAAACCTCTCAAATTCAACGAATATCCAATGGTTCATGAATTGTAGAGGACATGAGTGGAGTTATATGTTATTCATAAATATCATTACCTTAATTGAAACGCTAAATAAGCATAAAATAAATACATTTTTGCCAAGATTTCCGGATGGAAGCTGCATTGACTATAATAATGAGTATAATTGATAAAATATTTTTAAAAATTCGGAGTTATAATTAAAATAGTATCTAGAGCTGAAAGGAATCGAAATCTCGATTTTTACTGAATAATTGTAAGAATTTCAAATGTAATTTAAGTACATTACTTTTCTTGGTTCGTACTTCTGTTATGTTGTATCCTATTCTTTTTCGATCTTTTCTTTTGGCTTATATCCTATATTTTCGTATCTGTTAAATGCTTTAAATGACCATTGAATGAAAATGTCGTTTTTTCATTTTACTTTTCCTAGGTCACTTGGAAACTTCACAATTATAAACTTTTCAATTATGCAAAATTTACTTCAATATAAATTAAAAAGAATATTTTAAAAAAATTTAGTAACATTATTATGAAATCTTTTTTGTAAAATATAAAAAAAGTTGAAACACTTGCTTTATTATTAATCAACATGATCAAATGTATGGTACATACAATTAAAAAAAACTCCTATATGTATGATGTTTTCCAACTGAACACATTATCAACACTATTTTTTGCAAGCTTTATGCTCGGCGATCTAGAAGCATTACATGTTTCAGCCTCGAAATGTGTTACAGTTTCATCCATCGATCGATCCTTTATTATTGAGTTCTGTACGGTCTTTTATATCTCATCCAATTTTGTCTCCGTAACTTGTTTAACTGTGACTTTTCAGTTTCCCTGGCCTTACTAGTATCTTGAGGAAGGTGTTACTTTTTTCTGCTTATCCTATACAGTATACACCAGCTACTAATTGGCAGAGAAATTCGTTACAGTTCTCATGGTTCTTTCTGTGATGTAAACAATCTCATATCAAGTAACAAAAATGTTCATCTAAGGTAACATTAAACAGAGGGAACACAAGTTTACTATTCTATAAATACAATCCATAAAAACCAGACTTTTCTATAATTAGTTCGTTACAAATACCCAGCTCTTACCTAAAATAGATTACCATCTATATACATATATATGTGACATAGTTTAATTGTTAATACTTATCAGGTTCACAGTTCGCAGAGATAGGTTGTTTCTATGCGTGAAAATTGCTGTGTCCCACTCACCCATTAAACTTTACTTTCCGATAGGGTACGCCTTATAATCACAATATAAACGAGAATCTGCGTGTTATCAAAAATGATTAGCACCTTTTTTTTAAAAAATTACTAACATCCTTCCTCATGGTGTAACATATGCCCTATATTTAATCTCTTCATTATTATTATTATTATTATTATTATTATTATTATTATTATTATTATTATTATTATTATTAAATTAACTCTTGCAAATTATCCCGCTACACTATTCTCTTGACATATTTCCTGTAGTACCTTCATACCTAAATTTACCGGACACAATTTCTTTCAATTTTTGTTATCCCCAAATTTGTGGATTCCTCGACGCCTCTGGTCATTGAAACGTAAATGACAGAATTTCTCTTGGCTTTTGTGCTAAGTGCCTGTTTTGTAGATTAAGATGTTGTTATTTTTTGTGTGTGTCGTTGTCCATAACCAAGGACTTGTTTAGCTCAAACCTTTGGGAAACCTTTGTATCTTCCTTGTGTGTCAAACTATATTTTACTTACAAATCAAGTTACCATGTATACATATATCACAAGACAGGATAGCTTGCTATCATATGACAAGGTAGGCAGGTATCAGCTTGTACATATTTTTAGGCTACCAATGTAACAGAATGATCATAATGTTTACTGATGCCTTTTCATACGTCATACATCTGTATCTTATCAAGGTTCTCCAGCCATCCCGGTTAAGTTGTAAACCGATAGCCAAGATCTATTTAACTTAAAACCATTCTCATTGACATGCTATATCAAGTTCATAAGTGGATTGCCTGACTAGATTTTCAGATATCTTTCATTTATTAAAATAGTTTGATGTTTTTGTATTATAATAATAATAATAATAATAATAATAATAATAATAATAATAATAATAATAATAATAATAATACTATTTTTGATAATAATAATAATAATTTTTATGATGATGATGATGATGATGATGATGATGGTAATAATAATTATGAGTTTAATCATGAGCAATTTATTTCAAGCAGCGCATAAGAACGTACATATTATACCACATTACTTGTTGTTTCTTTTTTTTAACTGAAGTGCGTTTCTACTTGGAATCAAATAGCGTTGATACTAATTGAAGGGATGAGCAAATACTTAGCCTCTATGTGTTGATGTGCTCTAAGTGCGTAGTTAGATCTAATCGGTAGTACCGATTTTCTAGTCTATATATTGCTAGAATGATACAATAGCTTATGACTTATTGGTAATCCTTTTGCAGAAGTTGTCCTTATTCAGCTTGGGGTGGGGTGCTCCCAATTTATTTAAATTATTACAGAAGACCCACCCTTACTCGTTTTTTGTCGGAAATTGAAGTAGTGATAGAGAGATGCAAAGCTCTGAGCCCCAGTCAGCGGTGGCGACAGTTAAATTACTGAATACACAAAATGTGAAATTCAAATAGCTACAATTTAATATAATTAAATAACATTCATCTCCCAAATAAAATTCAACTAAAACCCTATCACTCGAGCAAGTGACGGTCTATTATATCTTTTGAATTAGTGTGTTAAAGTTTCCTCCTGTCCTGAGTTCAACTCATCTTTATGATTCTTCCTTCTCTTTTCCTTTGTCTCCTTCGGTTCTTCCTTCTAACTTCTCCCTCCGTTCTTCCTTCTAACTTCTCCCTCCGTTCTTCTTTTTCTTTTGTCTCCCAGAGACTCGGACCAACTGCACTGGGCTAATTCCCTCTGGTCCCTACAAGCTTCTAAAGTTTACATACAAAGACATTGGCATAGCATATTCTCTTAGCTTTGTAAACTCACTGTAACATTAATATCATCAGATAGGCCAATACCGCTTTTGGTCACGCATTCATGCCCATCTAAATACACATTCTCCCTGATATGTGTACACGGTATATATATATATATATATATATATATATATATATATATATATATATATATATATATATATATATATATTGGAACACAATTTTCGATTGTATCCAGCTTTACCCCTCAAATCGCATCATTCGCATTTTACTGATAGTCACAGTGAATTCGGACAAGACCTACAAGAGTGGATGGGGCAACCGTAGATATATCCCTTGGGTCCTGGCCCGAAAAATGGCTTTTAAATTTTGTTTGAATAAGAGCTAGGAGAAGCCCAGGTGTTTCTTACCCCAGGGACCGTAATCGCTCTCCATGGCCCTGAATTCAGAGATGGCATTGATCTTAGCATCTATTGGATACATTTGTCCATGTCCCACGATGTGTCCTGGAAAAGTTGCACAAGCACAGCAAATTACGCACTCGAATTAAGTGTCAAATTTGCATCTCTCAGTCTGTCAAATAATGTCCGAATTGTTCCCTAAATGATCTTTTAGGTATCGTTGCAGATGATATCATCGAGGTAATAAGAATCACATTTATCTAGACCAGATGAAGTCGTGTTCATTAAATTTTAAAAGTACTAGACGACGCTTTCATCTCTTAATATTGATGAAGACATTCTGGAGTCAAGAATGCCGAAATATATTTTGCTCTTTCCGTCAGTGGGATTTGCCAACACTCGTTCAGAAGGCCAAATGTGGTGATATATTTTGTATTTCCAATTTTATCAATGCAGTTATCGATTCTTGGTAATGGAAATAAATCTGCTTTAATCACACTGTTTACCTGTCATTGCACATTCGGAAAGTATTATCTTGTTTAGGAACAAGTATACATGGTGAACCCCGACCACTTTTACTCGGCTCTATAAAATCATTATCCAGCAAATACAAAATTTCTTGTTTCAAACATTTCTGTTTAAGAGGATTCATCCTGTACGGGTGTGGTGTCACAGGTGTGAAATTTAAAATTTCAGTGTCATAGTAGATTTTATTTGTTCTTGTAGAAACATCTTAAAATAAGTGCTCATATTCAAGTAATAAATGTTTTAGTTCATTCTTTTTTTGTGTCGCAAATGTGACAGTTTCTGGTCCAGATTATTCGAAAATTTATTACTCCAATGTATATAAAAGCCCTTCACTTAAATCTTCATTGTATTGGACAGGTGCAATAAAATTAATTGCATAATTAACCTGGCTATATCTATCAATATACTCCTTTACGATATTTATAGAGTAAGGTTGTTTTTCTTTTCTCCTCACATTATTAGTTATCATGTAATTAAAATCATTTACTTTCTTTTCAACTGTGTTAGGACCATACAGTTTGGCCGAAAGAGGATTTTGTGGTACGGTGTGAGGGCTTAAACTATATCACGAGGCTGCAAACTCCTTTCTTTTGTATTGTCATGATACCTTAATTTCATTTTTGACTGCTTAGAATGCATATAAACTCTTGCAATCTCACAATCCATCGCAACTTATACCCTTCCCCCCCCCCCCAAACAAAATGGAATCATAATAGAGAAGAATACTATCGGTAACCTCATTAGAAAGACATTTCTCTTTTAAAACTCAGTGGTTCACGCAAGTATGTCTGAAAATTAGTTCAAAGCGATTGCATCCTAACCGATTCCCTATCAGCAAACAATAGTAAATGAACGTCTTCATCCCAATTTTTACCTATATTAAAACAACAAACGAATCATATTTTACAAAGTTTGATGAATTCTTTCTAAATCTCGTTTACTTTTAGGGTGATGGACAAAAGAATTGACTTGTTGGATGCCTAGTAGTACAACACTTGCTGGAATAATACAGCCATACAATTGAACCTTGATAAAATTAAACAGATTTGCGAAAGGCGCAGAGAGTAAAAGTCGTTATCAAAGCTTTTACTATTGTGTTAGTTTTAATATTCATCAAAGGATTTGCCTCTGGGAATTTTGTTTTGGTCAGCAAGTATTGGTTACGTGACTTGGTCTTAGGTAAGGGACCAACATAATCTACCATTATTCTGCTAAATGGTTCGTCAAATGTAGGAGTAGGTTGCAAATGAGCCTTAATTATGTTCTGATTATTGTTCATTATTCAAAAGCCTGATCAGTACATATGTCAGCTAAAGGAATACTTTCCTGATCAACATCATCTTCAAGAGCTTTCGTTGCCATATCTCTAAGAACTGCACAAGCTGGATATAAATCAGGGATTTCTTCCAATAGGATCGAATTCCTGATCCAAACAAGGCTTTTCAGTTACAAGTCGATTAACCATAACCTTATCTACAGATAAGTCATTGCTTAGTAATAAATGAGGTAAAAAGAAGACACTCTTCCGACTGTTACGGGTCCTGAGACTAAGTCTGACGACAATGAAGAGGAACATTAACAAGGCCACACTCAACTCCCTAAATAATAACACTTACATTAGATGAAGATGTCTCATAAAAAGGAAAAGGATCTGATAATAATAAACGTCTCTGAGAAGATCCTGTGTCCGTTAAGTTTTAATAGCGATATGACAGGCACCTTTATCCATATCACTCTTTTCCACCAAATTTTGGACCGAAATATGTTTATATCTTGCTTTGTCAAATGAGCTTTTGCTTCAGAAAAATCATACGTTCCGGCACGCCAAGGAAATTCACCTTTTTTCAATTATACATATTCCTGGTAGGATTTGAAATAAAGGTTTTCACTTTAGATGACATTGCTAACAGCTTGTTGGTTTTACTAAAGAATCCTAAAATGTGAAATAATATCTGGGATTTAGTAAATTTCAAAATTAGTATCCTGGACGAGACCCCAATGTTCTATTGATAACCTGTGTTCTTCAACTAAGTAACAGAAAGAGTGCAAAAAGCAAGCTTTGTAAAATTTAAGAAATAATTAAAATTCAAAAACTGAAGGCGATGACGATGATGTGCCTGTTATTGATTATAGAGTATTGATGTGTCAGCTGTCTTTTGTTGATTCACAGTAATATAATTCCAGGTTTTTATGCACTATCAATTCAAGTGAGTGTCTTTAACCAAGAACTTTATCAGGCCACTTTTGTATTTAAAGAGAAAAAAACTCACTTGAATTCAATAATTTCAATAAGAGGATTCCAGTCCGAAATTTAAAAAAAAACTTATCGCAACATATAATGCAACTTGATTGTGCTTAGACTTGAAGAACGAGTGACCAAGTCCTCAAGATTACAAGATTGTATAGTTTTCTACTTCAGGTCACAATTACCATTTTCAACAAAACATGACCCACTGGATAATTCCAAAACGTTGACCCAAATAAACAGAAATTCTTATATTAATAATGCTCCGGATATTAAGCCAATAAACACTGCAGAAAACGTAGCTATGTATTAGCTATTTACATATAAATGAAATAAAATAGTCAATCAGATCAAAACAGAAAGGAACACAGTTTTGGACGAGGTCAAGCCCAGTATACTATACTATAATACAGTAGCATGAAATTAAATAAATGTTTTTAAAATCTAGCAAACAAACAATTAAAATAAATATACATAACAATACCAAACCTCTACTTACACATATTTCACATGACCTATGACCCTATATTATTTTCTGAAAAAATAACGGAAAATTCCACTTAACTTTTAAGCAAGGTTAATTTGTTAACTCAACATTTAAGATTTTAAAATCGGAATTTCTCGAAACAATTGAATCGCTCTGGAAAATTTATCTACTCGAACCAAAGAAGATGTCTGTTGGATAGTTTGATGTGAAGACACAGAACGAAGTTTAATGGAGGCTGTTTCGTTAATTCTATATGAAGTGGTACGGGGACACACACATACACACACAAACACGCACACACACACACATGTACACGTTATCCCTTGTTGATGAAACAAACATAAGACTTGGGTTGGTTTGGACATATTGACACATTTCATAACCACGTTATCGTAGATCGATTCAATCTCTAACTTGCGGTACGATAATTCAGAGATCAGTTGCCACATAAATTGTTAATGAGTTCATGGTTTCCGAGTCCTGGGTACGATATAACAATGGTGGCTCCTTCACATCGTTGCATATGACTGCAGTGTACCAAAATTCACATGGAACTAGTTTATCGATTTGCTTTTCATTTGACTTAACCTCCGAGTCGTCCCATGGAACGTTCAAACTTTCGAAGTCAATGTAAATGTTGGTATTCATTTTACCCTCTTTACCTTTGTGTAATCACTGTAGGCAAGCTGGCAGATAAAGACAAAGTCTTTGTATATTTGCACATTTCATTAATAATGGTTTCAATATTTTTACTGTGCAAGGGTTAGAAACTGAGATCGCTTCAATCCAAGTCTTCTCTATCGTTGACGTTTTCCGTATGGGTGACAAAGCTGATTATACAACTTGAAACCGATATCACAGATAAACAACCAGATCAACACGTCAATGTGAGGAAGGGTACTGTTATTATAAGTAAAGTGAAATTATTCACACAATTGTCCCTTGTTCATGAAAAAAAATTCACGTTTGTTCTTTAAATGCTTGCATCTACATTAAAAATTGTCTTTGTGGAGAAAGTGAAACTTTTGAAAATAATTACGGTAAATGTTTCTATTATCATGGCCATTGCAAATGCATAACATATATATTATGAGAACATGACATTTGGGAACATCAATTTTCAGTGCACCCGATGCTGTCTTACTTTTTATAGTCCAATAAATGAAGATAGTAGCTTGCTATAATTGTCATCCCTAAAATCTGAAATCCAAATGGAGTCACGAAACATGACATATCAACGTTATAGACATTGCTGATTTAGAAAGCGGCTTAAATTGGGAAGATCAGAAGCAAATTTCAATGACCAGTATATAAAGCCTATGTTAAATGTACCGGTAATCATGCGTGTTTTTATTCTACGTTTTCCAATATGACACGTTTCTCAAACTTTCACGCAGAATGTATAAAAAAAATCATTTTATTCTTTTGTAGGGGTTGGCACAAAAAAACTTAGATACAGTCCTGTTAGGAAATGATTGCACATGTGTGCAGCTACATGTTTCGGATCCCTCTATGTCTTTTTTCCTTCAAATTTGTGTACTGCTTTACGCTGATGACAGCGTAGGGGTTATAGTACTGACATAAAACCATTAAATCATAATTTCAATGCATTTTACTACTACTCAGAGCTATGGGAATTGAAAATCAATTTCACAAGGACTTATATATTATTTTTGGGCACATAAATGACGACAAATATAGATTAATAATTGGCGAAAACCTCATATACACGTAAATACATGTGTGTTTTTTTCCCTAAAAATCGAAGGTTTGTTAAGTCAATTAATCACAACGTTATAAAGCTAGAAAAGCTCTGCATCTACTTTACCTAAAAATCACAGGCTTCAGTCTACACATAGACCTGCTATACCCATTTTACTATAAGGACGTGAAGTTTGATGATGCGAAAGTACCATAATTTTTGAAAATGTGCATATCGAATGTTTTTTAAGCATCTTAATACTGACGAAATGTACTTAGACTTGCATGCTTTATTCAGAACAAGGAACGGAATTTATTTATATAATTATCAGATCACGAATGATAGGAGTTTGGATGGGTATTATCAATGGTAAATGGCCTAACCTATCTAGACTCTTTTATCAAATGCAAATGCTTTTAACGAGGTCATTGCTGACGCTGATATTTGAAAACTATTGAATAGCAATCATATGCATTTCCTTCCCTACGAACTATAAAAGACACAAATACACAAGTACCTAATCGTGTGTACAAAGAAGACTCTGATAACTGTTGGGAGACGACGCCCTATATTATGAATTGATTAAGAATCCGAAAGAAACAAAGCGCACGATAACATAAACTCTAAAAGACATATATATATATATATATATATATATATATATATATATATATATATATACAGGAAGAGCAATCGTCGGTAACCTCATCACCCAAGGGAAATTGTTCCTTATTTCAAAAGACTTGAAGACTAGTTATTACTGCTACCTAAGAATCATTATTTATAACTCATAAGGTTTACGACTTCCAATCACAGACTCCCCTTTTACACCGGTACCTGGGACAATACACTATGCACTACCAAACCTATGGCCACCATAAACATGGCTGCAATATTAATTGATTGATTTAGTTTGCCCCAAATCTGGACAGGAGGGTCACAGTGGTTTTTGTGTGAGAATTAGAAGGGTGACCACGTTTATTTCTTTAGTAACTTCCCTAAGTTAAAAAAGATAAGGAAACACAAAAGGGCTATTTATGTTATAGTGACATTTTGAGACAAAAGCCCCAGCTCTGCTGACAGAGCCGTAGTTCACTGTTGCTTGTGGAAATGCACGTTCAAACGTATGTAAAAAGAATCACAGAACCCATTTTTTTTCATAAAGGATTTAACGATAATATTATTTTTAATGCAGTATGAAAAAGCGTGGAATTTACAATTTTAAAATGTTTTTCTCTCTATGAGAACTAAATTTTTTTTATGATCGAGTCCATGTCACTTCAGCAGAATCAGCACTAGATGAGATCCATTATCAGCTTCTGAAACACTTACATTTCATTATAATAATATACTTTTCTATAAACTGCTATCTAATGATCAAAGTGGATTTAGGAAAGCATTTTTTTAGAGAATGACATATAGTCGGCATGTTTGTTACTTTGCTGATTGATATTGCAATGCATCTGTCTTCTAAATCTCCTTTAATTAGATATGCAACAAAATCACGTGTTACTTTGAATTCACTTTTGTAAATTGAATTTATCGTTAAATTAATACTGTTAAGACTTGCAAAAACTCAAACATTTCATGGCGCGTCAAGCAACTATGCATCTTTAAAGAGAATAGAACAGTCTTCTCCCTTAGATACATAATGGGATACATTTATTGATTGCAGTAATATATCATAATTGAAAATGTAAGACTTCAAAATATCTTTCCTTGACGCTGAAGTAGTTATTGTATTTAAAATTTACTCTATTTAGATTCTAATGAATAGTGAAACACTTATATAATTTATGGAACATTGGGAAATATATTATTTAAATGCAGATCCAATAATGTCAGCTGGTGACAATATTTCTTTGGGCAACAGTAAACCAACAAGAGTCAATAGTTAGACCAATAATAAACCAACAGTAGCTAAAAATATATTGTTGGGCCAATATAAATTCTTCATGGATTGTGACATTGTATGACTGTTGGGCCAATGTTGTTAACATTGCCTTCGGTTGGTAAACATGTTGAAACTTCAAGGCGTCAACTTTTTGGTCATACTAATGGCTTATCAACAACAAAATTGTTGAACGAACATTGCATAATCTTCATTTATCTTACAAAACCCCAGCATGTCATATACCAACGTTGGTATAATAAGTATTTGCTATTTTGTGACCAGAAGATATCAAATACATTTATCCTGGCATACACAATCCATCTATCCCTCAACCGCATACTTTTAACTTACCCACCCTCGTTCGTTTTTACGTATTTCCTGCTTTCTGGGAAACGTGGTTAGTGCTTTGAACGAAACATAGCTTCATAATGGATTGTATTAACAAATATTACTGGTTTTCATGCTATCTATTCACTCTTAAGTTATGCGGATAAACAAGCAAACCATGCGATTTCCATTTTGTAACCTGCACTGTAGAAGTTTATTTATATTACTGATGTAATCCGGTGCTAGGTGAGTTTTGTTCCTTAAATACATTATCCCACCTGTTTAGGTTTAGGAATATATTCTGAAACATTTAGAGTACCATCCTATAGACCTAAAATATAGAATTGTTAAGCTTTGCACCTTATGAAAATATTAGTTTTATTATGCCATTTAAATGTCATAATCTTAGCAAGTTACAAGGCTGAATAGACAATGTTTCTAGGTATATTTCCAGTCCAAATCTATGCAGTGGAAATGGAATAGACGATACCTTTCCTTAACAATGATTTGATGATGAAATATTCCATTAAAAAATGTAATGTCTTTATTAAAATTTAGACACATTTTTGGTTGTTGATGTGATACTGATTACATTTTGTAAGAATTGTGTAATCTACTTGGAAACCAAGTTCTATCTAATACAGAATTGCAATTGCAAGTGGCGTTGGAATTTCGCTTAAAATTATTGCTTCCACTTTGAACAAATAGGACGCATGCTAAAGAAGATGAGAATAGATCTGAATTACCATCGCCATTTTAGTATATTGGAATGTAATACAATTGTTTGAATCGCAGACAAAGTGTCTCTGTATGTTTGACTGTAACTGACATTTTATTTAAATACTCTACATAAAAATCACTGATAATTACCGATGAATTTTAAATAAAAATCGATCATGTGATAAGACATAATATATTCCCACAAAAACTGTAAATTGTTGAATAGCAATCATATGCATTTCCTTCCACATGCAACATGCAATACTTTCCATGAAGGGATTTAATCTTACTGCAAGAGATATCCCTCATTACACCGGTTTTATGTTTACATCATTGGTCTAGAAGGGATCGAAAGTCAACACCATATTAAGATGGAGGAAATTACGGTATGTATTCGTTTCAACATTCTCTTCTATTTTTCTAAGTGGCTTGTATGCAATTTCTGAATGGTCATTATACTATTGTATGGTAATTAGGTTTTAAAGATTTACCCAAAGTATGTTAGAAACTGTTGAGTATTCCAATCTACGATTCCTACACATTATTGCAGCTGTTGTGCAATATTTTCTCTTTTTAAATGCTAAGAATGAACCCTCAGAGAAACAAAAAGCCTTTTGTATAAATATTATTAATTACTTATATATCAGTTCGATAAAAACAAAATGTGTATAATTCTTTAGAAGAAATAAATCCTTGTATTATTTCTTTTACTTGAAAAGATTATCACAAAAGAATATATGCAACATATGTTATGTGAAAACAATGAAAATAAAGTCCGTTAATCCTAATCTAGTTAGAAATATTGACTTCACAAATCTGGGTTTCAATAGAACTTTATTCTAGACATCAGTGCTGTTGTTGTAATGACAATAGTATGACAATAGTATCTTAAATTTGTACCCTGTACCACAAAGGTTTGAGACATACCATTGCTCCGAGTATGAAATAAATTCAAGAGACTTTATCCATAACTATCACGTTATTTCTAACATTTCAGACACATTTAGAGGGGTGTATATATTTACTTATATCCAATTTTCTTTTTATATTACTTAATATTCAGGTTTAAAGCTAATAGTGGTTGTGTACAAAACAGATTAAGAATCAAAATTTATTCCTCAAATTCACACATTTCGTTGCCAAATTTAAATTCCCGAAATCACTAAATTCTTCCCTCGGTTTGGATTAATATGTAAAAGAAAATCGTTCTTTATCCGCAACATCTATGAATACGGAGAAAATTAACCAACTTAATTAATATGCAAACGTGTATATTCTGTTTCTAATGACAATCTCATAAGTTATGATTAGAGTGAAATATAATTTATCATGACAGATAAATGTGTTTTAGAGGTTTCTTGGACGGTTATCGCGTTGTCGTATTAAAATGTGGTGTATGACACATAAAACATTGAATTTTTAAAAGTTATAGTAATTTATGTTTACTATTGCTTTTTTGAATATGTTTGGGGTACATTTCTGTGCTTTTGCAAACTATTAAAATAAACGCAGAGCAAAAAATGTTATAACTCTTACTGTACTTGTGCAAAGTACTCCATTGTCGATAAAAACTAATGAAAAACCTTCGTACAACCATTGTTAATTTAAAGCTTCTACTTTTCGAAGTACGATTTAATTTACTCTTTATTTTTCCTCAAAATAATGCACTTATTAATGATTACATGAATTTTTTTTACGACAATTGGAAACACGAAAATCTCTCATGGGTAAACTGTTGACCGTTGAACATAATAAATGATTTCATAATCAATCGTATAATTCTCAACAAATCTGTTTTGGTTAATCCTTACTAATTCTGTACATCCTGTAAACACATTAAAGTAGGCATGGGTACAAATTTCTCTCATAGTAAAGTCTGAATCGAAGATGTCTAATGTTAACTCAATCAGTGAAAACATACAACAAAATCTAAAAATATTGTGAATGTCAGCTTTTAATTAAACAAATAAAATAATTTTTCCGCGATTATAATGTCATGATCATTCAAGAACTAAAATTTAAATTCATAACGTGTAATCGAATATCAGTTGATAACATTTACTATGGTATCGTCTCAAAAACAAGATTATTATTAGTGTTAGCAAATTAGAATTAAAATAGAAAAGTTTTAAGAAAACATAAGAAAATGTTGAGTCACGATTATTTATAAACAGACAAAAAATATTAAGGCTTTTCGTTTTACCATGTAGCTTTGTATGTCCGAAACGTTTTTTCCAGTGTATTTTCAATGTATATACATTATTTGGAAAGTCCGTACGTCCTGGAAGTACGATATCAAAATCTCAGACTCTCAGAGAAAAATCAAATTTTTTCATTCACTTTCTTTCTGATTATAACATAAACGGAATAAAATTGTATGCTGAAACAGTTGTAATCAAAACGGAAAGCAGTGTTTAGTTAAGCAAACATATTTTTAATTCACAAGAAAATCAATAAAGTCGAATTATTAACAAAAAAGGAAAGGATACATAGAAATTAAACTAAGTTATTAAAATGTATACCATTTAAATCCAGAATATCAGCATAAAGCATGAAATTTCCAAGGCAAACGTTTTCTCTGCACTCGTTGTAAACACAGCCTAATTATTCCTTAGTTATGGAGTCTAAACCTCCTGGTTAGACTGTTAAAGACTGCGTCTAAATGTGAAAGAAAATATATTATATACTCAATACAATAATTTAGACCCGCAAAATATCTCATGTATCTGGACTTTGGTATGCGGTATGGATCTTATTATGTTTTAATGTTCCTAGGGTTTGTCCTTTCCCACATGACTAAATGCTAATAGCGTAGAGTTCTAAGGTCTTCAAATGATTGAACTGTCAGGAATAAAGCTCCACATATAATCTAGCATTCATGATATCGACAAAGCAGAAGGTCAAATAAAGAAATAAATAGTTTAGTCTCATAGAAAAATGATCATTTCAATCGACATTTTACAATCGCAGACACGTTTTCATACCTGTATAAAAGAAAAGGTCACGGGGAATAGACAATGCTGTGGTATACCGTTCTAGGGACCATATTTATCTGTCTGTCTGTCCATGTATATATCTGTCTTGAGTTTCAATAATAATTATTAATAAAAAGAGAAGCGACTATTAATCTGTTCTACACGAATGAATAAGATGAAGCTACAGTTACTGGATAAAATCTCAGGACATCACTGTGATGGACACACTATTTATTACATCGATTTTTAGAAAACATTCACCTTCTTTACTTTCGTTGTATTCGGCACTCCTTGACACTTTACTATTTCTTAAATAAACAACATTCAATGTAAAAGTTAGAAATGAAAATTTGCAAGGGACATTTCTTTGCTTGTCGAATACTAGTGTAAGAACCATGTCGAACCACTCCACTACTAATGATACGTATGGTGATGATGACGTTATCAGATTTTTGTTGTCGCTATCCGTTTTCGTTTTGTTGCTGTTTTGTCCTGACTCTCCCATGTCTATATTGTCTTTATTCTAATTGTCCAATGCGTGGCTGTTCAAAAACTTTCTTACAAATGGATTTATATTTCTCAAATAGCAACTACTTTTCTTGCAGATTTCCGAAGGATGTATTATACAATTGTTAAAAAACAATACATATATGATTTCCATACATCCTAATATAAGGTCAGAAGAAAAGATAAGAGTCCTGTTCGGATCCTCGGAAGAGACAACTTTTGGACTTGTTGCTGCAAATCGTTTTACCGAAAAGCGTACTGGGTCTATGAACGTACGTGTAAGTGATGATAGCACTGTTACCATAAAGACGCAAGGAGATGACATATTTCACTTTGTGGAGGATATTCCAAGTGGCGCTGAGAAAACATATCTTCCATATGACGATATGCCCGTTATGAGAATAAACTTTAGCTGCGGAATCAAGGAAACTCTAAAGGCAGAAGCAATCGTTATAGGAAATACAAAGAGAATTAAGTCATGACCAATTTTATTATGGGGTAGAAAATATATGTTCTAAATGAATGTATATACACACTTGCAAAATCCAATCTTGAAAATTTAGTTGTATGGAAATGGATTAAAATAACCTGCAAGCAACCACTCAGTTATATTCAACAAACACAAATATAGTTTGTTCTTTCCGTATTGCAATTATACTGATTCAGCAGGTTTCTGTAGAGCATTAGTTATGCAGAGTTTTAATCGTACAGGCCAACTAAATTATTTTTCCATTGCAATATTTGACACTTTGTAGGGTTAATCATATTATCCGTATTGAGTTTCGAACTGATCCATCAGATACTGTGTTACACCATTTACTCAAACATTATTGTGATATTATGAACTGAATACAATTATTTAGTCGTCTTTTAAGTACTGAGTAAAATGGAAGAAAATTGGTTGATATTAAAAATGTTTTAATTGTACATATGAATCTTCAATGCTTTAAACATATGGTGTATATTTACTGTATGGCCACCTCTCTGGAGAGAAATAAAACGTTGTACACCGAATTCAAAAGATTATATTTCTTTTCTTCAAGCCAAACGAACTGTTTTTAAATGATTTACTACCAAAACTGTTAAATCTTCCTTCCATCATTAAAGCGTTGTGCCTTCCTCAAGTTTGATCTTAATATGTCAACACCATTTATTGTACAATTGATGCAAATAAATATTGAACTCTTGACGACATACCTATTTGTAAAGAAAGTGTTTGTCTATGACAGATCAATTTGTGATAAAAGTGTACGCTTTTGACAGGTCGACTGGTTATGAAAGAATCCGTCTACGACAGATCGATTTGCGATGAATGTTTCCATCTACGACATGCAATTTATATGGCAGTTTAGATTTCTAGTAAAAATACCTAATCAACAACAGACAGAATGAATATCCAATTTAAAATAGGTCAATTATTATTGCATTTTCTTGTTTTTTTGTTATGCAAAATATACATAATTGTTATAAATATACAAAGAAATAAGATTATAAAGAACAAATGAAAACATTTTTGTCAAGTTCAATAAAATAAAAATCCAAAGAGTGATAACATTCTTTTAAATATCCAACCGCTTGAGGTTAAACTTTATTGGGCTTTGGTAATTACCAATTTGTAAGGACGTTTATTATAATGAATTTTGTTCAATATTTGAAATCCGTGGATTAAAAATAATCCTTTAGTCTAACAGAAAACCGAAACTAATTTTAGCCATCTGTAAAATTATCAGATAGTTTATGTATATCTTGTAAAGATATTAAATGATTATTTCATCCTTGATAATTGTCTTCGTTGACTGGATGGTATAATTTGTTTTATTTTTAAAAATTATTCAAGTTTGAAGGTCCGGTATATTTTAGAGTAATTTATTTATTAACGAAACTAGAAATTTCATGTCTTCACATTGCTCGAGGGATATGTTTATTAAAACATCGATTTTCAATTTCATTACGGACAAGTTTGTTAATATCTTTATTACTTTCATAAAACAGTAGTCATTTTGTAGACATAATATTTAATAATTCGCCGTTTTTATTAGAGCCACGAGAAAACTTAAAGATTTAAGCAAAGTTGAAACAGGAGGTACAAAAATCCCAATAAAAATTACAGTAATAAGAAAACTGTTATCATCATCACCGTCATAATCATCGCTGTCCTTATTATTATTATTATTATTATTATTATTATTAGTAGTAGTAGTAGTAGTAGTAGTAGTAGTAGTAGTAGTAGTAGTAGTAGTAGTAGTAGTTATGCAAGCGATATCGCATAGCTACTCACATAATATGAAATTTACTAGAAAGAGTTTTGGGATTTATTTTACACGTATTAGCACTGCTCGCTTCTAGAAATAAGTGACAGGCTATTATTTTCATTCCAATGGAAAGCAGATGGAAAACAAACAGAATGAAAAAATATATGTATTTTATCCACTATGGTGACTTCTAAAGACCAGCTAAAATAAATGTAAGTATATATGCTCTCATTCATGTGAAAATACTGCCTTTCTACTCAATGTCGTTAGTTGAAGTAGGGCCTCCATTTCTTATCGCATGTATATTCATTTCGATCCCGAAATAGACAGATACATAAGTTATAAGTCTGAATGGTCACACAAAGCAAAATGGTATCTGTGTAATTTAGTATGAAACGAATCAAATACTTTACCTCAAACTCATTGTGGTAGAAGTCATACACCAGCGATTTTTTCGACTCCAGTATACAGATATGTTTACTTAGATTGATTATATATGTATTGTTCTTCTGACATATGATTTGAATTTATGGTCAGTTGAGAACGTTTACTCATTTACACATATATTTACTTTTTTCTTAAATGTTCCATCCGTTTGCCAGAATCATCATTATTTATCTGTTTTAATTTATTTGAAACTCATTCCTAGCTCTAGTACGTAACTGACCATTGACTTCAATATATCTCCGTAAACAATGTTCTTAATTGAGTAGCAAATACCTCTATATATCTTCTTCAATGGTGTTCCTAAATAGCTAGGGTATAGATGGAGTTTCGCCTGTTTTGAGCGACAATTCCTCGAAGGTAGGAATCCTCCTCTACGGAGCTAATGGGAAGTCCCGATACTATTGGTGTAAATATACTTGTGAGGTCCTCCAATATCACAATTTACGTTCTGTAACATCAACATTTCCTCTATGCGTAAAGTCTGTGTTTGAGTTTCCCATTTAAAAATTCTAGCGGTAAATATTTCATCATCGTATGGTTGAAACGTTGTTTGATCCAAATACATGATTTGCACATATATGCAAGTCAACACGGAGATCAAACCTCTAGTCCCTCTTTTTTTCACGAAGAACATATTATAGCTGGTTAGCAATTTTAAGTGCACTTTGTTAATTTCCAAATTTGCATCATATGCCAGTCCTGTTAAACCATAATAGTTTATCGGCCATACCATGAGTTCAATTCTTCAAAGCTTGAAATATATCATACAGGATCATTGATTCTAAATGCAAAGTTGTGATGCAAGTCTAATATATCGTTACGATTCGAATGTTTCTTCAACGTTTTGCCATATTCAGAAATACCTCATCTATATATATATATATATATATATATATATATATATATATATATATATATATATATATAACATCCTCACGCTTAAATTATGTAATATGAGCCTATTAAAATTCGCATAATGCGTCTGTACAAGCCTAACTATATCTGTACCCATTATTGTATCCTATGTACGTTTGCATATCAAGTATGTCTATATGCAGTTGGACCCTCCTAAATAAGAATAGTTTTCTTCCTTGCTTGTGGTGTATGTAAGTAGATTGCTAGGTTAACCATTCATTTAGCTCAGCATATTTTATTTGCATTCAATCTTCTTTGATTTGTTGCCACATATTATTTACATTAATAAAGGCTACATCACTCCCATGTTATATCCTTTTAAAACATTTATTTCTGTACCGAAAAAGATGCTAATTATTAAATATACTTAAAGTTCGGATGCATTTAGCTCTAAAGTCTTCATCTCAGTACACAGTAACTCTGATATGTGACAATTTACACATTTAGATGTTACTTATTTATCATGAAAGGTGTACTGGCAGGAAATAAGATAGAGTACAGTATAGACGTGTGTCTGTTTATAAATTATATGTATGGCATCATGTATCCGTTCAAATAAGCTGAGGTTTTTCTAATTACATTGGTCTACAATTTTGTAGAAGTATTCTGCTTCAGAGATAAAATGTGCTATCAACAAGACAAAGAGATAAAATGTGTTATTTATTATGGATTCCGATGTACTGAATTCAAATACGGCATCAAAACAACTGTTTCCAAGATATTTAAGGTTTTGCCTTTTATAATGTGTAGATATCGGAGTTTCAATTACAAATGGTAAACTTCTGTTGTTCATGTATATCTGGCTGCTTTGCATAATATTTCACCTTTACTGTTATGTAACACTATATATATATATATATATATATATATATATATATATATATATATATATATATATATATATATATATATATATATATAGTCCGTATTCAGTGTCCACTTTGCGCTTCTTGACTTGTCTCTAGTATTCATTACATGGAGCATCTTGTCACAGAATTAGGCGAAAATTTGAACTGATTTTTGTTGTTCTTCAATTGCAAACGAAACTCACCATTTTTCTTGATTTCGTCGTACACGCATTACCTGGGGTGATTAAGTGGCGTGTAACGATTTGCATGTGCCAATTTGTAATTTACATGAAATCCGAAATACTCGTTTTACGTGGTGTACGGCAAGCTCGATGTGATTTATGTTCACCTATTGAGAGTATATAAGGCTTAGGATTTATCATAAATTTTTACGGGAACCCAAATATCTAATCGAAGGATAGATAACCTCGTCTTGCAAATCTCCAGCCAAAGGGGTGAGTGTTAAATTTACATTTCGTTTTATTGTGAATTTTATTCAGATTATCATTTCGTATAATGATGCTTTTATTGCAATTAAACGTGGAATATTTGGAATTACTAGTCACTTTTAGACTTTAAATACAATATCGTAATCTACGGCTTAGATTATTTTTGAGACAACTATTATTAGTCTGGTTTTGTTTATTATAGCTGATTCCGGAGATCTAATAACATCGTTGATTCCGTAGATCTGATAACATCTGACAATAGCTGTCACCGTTTAATTCAGTCTGATTCAGTCTGATTCCAGCTGATTCCGTCGTTGATACCGTAGAAGTTCATCACTGATAGCGCATCTAATAACATCGTTGATACCGTCTCTGATACCGTAGCTGCTAACATAGTTGTTACATTGTTTCTGGTACCGTAGCTGCTAATAACATCGTTGATACCGTAGCTGCTAATAACATCGTTGATACCGTAGCTGCTAATAATATCGTTGATACCGTAGCTGCTAATAACATCGTTGATACCGTAGCTGCTAATAACATCGTTGATACCGTAGCTGCTAATAACATCGTTGATACCGTAGCTGTTAAACACATCTGATACCATCTTTTGATAAACGTCTTTGATATCGTTTGATTTGTTGTGGGACATCTATTGTTTGTTCTGGAACATCTCTGTATAAATATCTGAATGTGCTTGTGCCGTTAATTTGTGCAAACGGAATTGAAGTATCTGTCTGTGTGTCGAACTGTCTGTTCGTCAACATCTGTGTAACATGTAAATATCCGGAAAGCTAGAAGTCCGAGTGTCGGAGCTGTCTTAGAGTTGTAAAACGTCCGGGTCGACATCTAGGGTAGTGAGGAACCGTTGGTTCTGGTAGATGTTGTATGCTGTCTGAACGTATAACTGTGGTGGATCCGTGTAGGGAAACGTCCGATAATAGTATTGGTCAACCCTCGGTTCTCGGGGAAACTGGGAGACGATTCAACTGTTGCTGAATCGTGCGGTTATACAGGGGAGACACATAGGTGTATTGAAATTGTGATATAATTTAATACATTGTTGTATTTGCATGCTTATGTCAGATCGCAATAATATTTCAAGTGATCACATAGATATCAATAAAAGCTAGCAACTTGATTGAATACAAATATATGATCGTGCTAGTTATCGCAATCCATCGTGCGATAGATAGTTTGTCGTTTGTGTTTATTTTTTTCGTGAATCATACTTGCATTTATTTAACTTTCGTAAAGGATTCTTGGATCTGTGTATAATCCAAGAGATCCCTTTACATTTGTGATTCCTTTTGTATTGTTATTTAATTTATTCATGTATTGTGAATGGTTGTGAGTATAATTGTGGGTTGAGCGCGTGAATTATTGTGTTGTTACATCTGTATTTTTTTCATTTATAATTTATTACATAAATTTATATTTTCTTTCACAAATTGTGTTTGTATTGTTCATTTAATCCACCCTCCTCTCGGTAACAATTCTGTTACAATGGTGTCAGAAGTGGGATCGTTGGATTAAGTGAACTGTCAATATTTTTCGTGAAGGTATACATTTAATATTTATATTTGAGCGTGACCTTCTGTTAAGATAATACTCTAGTTGGAGTTTATTTTTGTTTAGTTTACCTAGGTCCATGTGTCCAGTATAAACGTGTTTAAAGTATTGGTTTGGTTATATATCTATATTCATATTACAATTGTCATGTCATCCCTTAAGGACTTGGTTGCCTTAGGCAAAGAATTCGGTTATGAAGGCGAAAGTCTAAGGAAATTTATTCAGGAAGAACAAGCCCGGGAAAGGGAAGAAAGGGCAAGGTCAAGGGAATTAGAAAGGGAATCTGATGAAAGGAAACGGGAATTAGAAAGGGAATCTGATGAAAGGAAACGGGAATTAGAAAGGGAATCCGAAGATAGGAAATGGGCCTTTGAGAAGGAAAAGATAGGATTAGAGAAGGAAAAGATAGAATTAGAGAAGCAGGCCGAAAAAGACAGGATAGAATGGGAAATGGAAGCGGAGCAAAAGCGAATAGAGTTAGATAAACTAGCTAGAGTAGAAATGTTAGAGTTAGAAGAAAGAGCAAAACAACGGGATCATGAGCGTAAGGTAGAATTAGCGACATCTGGAAGAGAACACGATTCTGCCACTAACAAATTAAGGGGCCCCAAATTACCTCCCTTTGACGATGAAAAAGATAACATAGATAGTTATCTTCATCGGTTTGAGCGGTATGCCGAAAACCAGAAGTGGAGTCAAAATGACTGGGCGCTGCATCTGAGTGCTTTATTAAAAGGTAAAGCACTGGATGTATACTCGCGACTTCCTAGGGACGATGTGTTTAAGTACGACGTCCTAAAGGAAGCACTTCTCAAAAGGTACGAGCTCACTGAACAAGGTTTTCGAAAAAAGTTCAGGTATAGCAAGCCCGATAAGGGAGAAACCTTTGGTCAGTTCACCGTCAGAATTGCGAACTATTTTGAGCGGTGGATTGAATGCGGCAAAGCGGTGAAAACGTTTGAAGGGTTGACTGATTTCTTGCTCAGAGATCAATTATTTAATACAGTTGGGCGAGAATTAGATCAATTTCTGAAGGAGAAAGTCTTCACAAACGTAAAAGATATGGCTAAGCAAGCCGATTTATTTGCCGAAGCTCATGGGGGAACCCAGAACGTGGTTTTAAAAGATTTTAAGTCTGGAAACCAGTCTGTAAGACCTATGCCTAGGGAGCCTGTAAAATCAGCTGAGGTAAAAAGGTCAGTTGGGAATCCAGTTTTTCAGCGTGTGCGGTGTTTCTTGTGTAATGCATTGGGTCATGTTCAAAAAGACTGTCCTAAAAGAAAGGCACTTATACATAAGGTAGCAGTGGCTATACAAAGTAAAGGTATAACTGATAACATCGTACAGGTAGAACCTTGTATTCATTCGCTTGGCACGTGTTTATTTCCTGAAGCGCGTGTACCAACCGCGAGAGGGTTTGTCAACGGTCGAGAAGTCGTGGTATTGCGTGACACTGGTTGTACGGGCGTAGTGATCAAACGTAGTCTCGTGCAGGATAACCAAATGCTCGGGTGGGAATCCCCATGTATGTTACTTGATCAGACGATGGGTCGCATTCCCGTAGCAAGGATCACAGTAAAAACACCTTTCTTAACGGGAACTGTTGATGCCCTTTGTATGGACAATCCTATTTACGATCTGACGATCGGTAATGTTGAAGGTTCCCGTCTTCCAACCATGGCCGATTTTAAAATACCTTTGGCTCAGGCAGTCGAAACGCGAGCGCAAACACGGCGAGAGAAAACCGCGTTTCATAAATTAATAGTCCCTGAATCGATCTCAGGAATTTCCCGTGATGATTTCAAACAAGAGCAAGATCGTGATGAATCCATCAGAACAATTGTTGAGAAAATCACGTCCGGCGCGATTAAACATTGCAAGCGTGGGGGTAGCTCTAGATTCGTACGCAAGAACGGATTAATTCATAGGGAGTTTAGCGCTCGGGAGGGTAAGAAGTATTGGCAAGTGGTCGTACCCCAGAGATATAGATCTCAAGTACTTAGGGTGGCGCATGAGTCAAGCATGGCAGGACACCTAGGTAAGGCTAAGACCACTAGCAGGGTAGTCGCTGAATTCTACTGGCCAGGTGTTAATGGCGATGTCACACGGTTCTGTAGGTCGTGCGACGTATGTCAGAAAACCGTCTGTAAGGGAAGGGTCACAAGGGTGCCCTTGGGACAGATGCCATTAATAGATACACCGTTTAAAAGAGTGGCAGTAGATATTGTAGGACCAATACACCCAGTTACCGAAAGAAAGAATCGGTACATACTTACTCTGGTTGACTACGCAACCAGATACCCTGAAGCCGTAGCGTTACCAACTATTGAAACGGAAAGGGTAGCTGAAGCATTAGTTGATATCTTCAGTAGGGTAGGGGTGCCAGAGGAAATCCTCACTGATTGTGGTGCCCAATTCACCTCTGACCTCATGGGTGAAATAAGTAGGCTGTTATCCATCAAACAGCTAAACACTACCCCATACCATCCGATGTGCAATGGACTGGTAGAGAAGTTTAATGGTACCCTGAAAAGCATGCTGAGGAAGATGTGCGCGGAACGTCCGCAAGACTGGGACCGTTATTTAAACGCTGTTCTGTTCGCGTATCGTGAAGTACCGCAGGAAAGTTTAGGGTTCTCGCCCTTTGAACTGTTGTATGGTAGAGCAGTTCGAGGCCCGATGCGGATACTACGCGAACTATGGACTGGTGATGTCTCGAACGAGGAAATAAAAACGACTTACCAGTACGTGTTAGATCTAAGAAATAAACTTGAGAGTACATGCCAGATGGCACGTGACGAATTGATTAAATCGGGGCGCAGATATGCCAAGTATTACAACCGCAGAGCGCGTAATAGGAAATTTCTTGTGGGAGATCAGGTGCTATTGCTTCTTCCAACGAGTTCGAATAAGTTATTAGTCCAGTGGAAAGGTCCATATGAAGTTAAAGAAGTAAAAGGTGACATGGACTATAAAATTGACATGGACGGTAATGTAAAAACATTCCATGCGAACATGCTCAAGTTATATATTAAGAGACAGAGCGACAATGTTGGAAAGGGGGTCTTAAATGTCGTTTGTACGGCAGTCGTTGACGATGATGAAGCTGATTCGAATATAGAGAGTTCCCTTGAATGTCCCTTGGGAGTTGCGGGGGAGGGGATAGATAAAGTCGATGTGAGTGCGGAGTTGACGAAAGACCAGCGTCAACAGATTAATGCGCTCTTGGCTAAACACTCGTATGTATTCACAGATAGACCAGGTTGTACAACTTTGTTGGACCTCAAAATTAAACTGAATACGTCTGACCCTATTCGAATCAAGGGATATCCGGTGCCATACAACGCACGTGAAGCTGTGGACGAAGAGGTGAGTAAAATGTTGGATCTGGGGGTGATTGAACCCTCCAACTCACCATATTCGTCTCCAGTAGTGTTAGTAAGGAAAAAGGACGGGACGAACCGATTCTGTATCGATTTTCGGCAGTTGAATAAAATCACTGTGTTCGATGCAGAACCAATGCCAGATATGGAGGGTCTATTTGCAAAGTTGTCGGGAAACCGATGGATTTCCAAATTGGATATGTCCAAGGGATATTGGCAGGTTCCCATTGTCCCAGAGTCCCGAACTTTGACGGCATTTGCGACCCAGAAGGGATTGTATCAATTCAAAGTGATGCCTTTCGGGTTAGTTGGAGCCAGCGCCACTTGTTGTCGTTTGATGCGAAAGTTGCTGAAAGGTTTAACAAACGTTGATAGCTTTGTAGACGACATATTCGTGTACACGAATACTTGGAGTGAGCACGTGTCCGTACTGAGCGAGCTCTTCAATAGACTCCGCAGAGCGAACCTCACAGTGAGACCCACTAAATGCAGTATTGGTTATACAGATTTAGATTGTTTGGGTCATAGGGTCAGCGGTATGGGTCAGTTAAAACCTCATCCCAAGCAAATTGAAGCAATTAGAGACGCACCGAAGCCAACCAACAAAACGCAGGTAAGATCATTTCTAGGTCTAGTAGGTTTTTACAGAAAGTTTATACCGAACTTTGCAGCCATTGCTAGCCCGCTGTCTGATTTGACCAAGAAGGGGCAACCAAACAAGGTTGAATGGGGACCGCCACAAGATAAAGCATTTTGTACTCTGAAAGAGAAACTGGTTAGTGCACCTATATTGAAATTGCCGGATGTCAGCAAACCCTTTATTCTAAGAACAGACGCTTCTGAAACTGGGTTGGGGGCAGTTTTACTGCAAGAGCAGGACGAAAGTAAGTTACCCGTAGCTTACTCGAGTAGAAAATTGCTACCCAGGGAGAAAAATTATTCCGTTATAGAAAAGGAATGTTTGGCCGTAGTATGGGGAATTGGGAAGTATCACGCATATCTATTTGGGAGAGATTTCGTTCTTGAGACTGATCACCAACCCCTACTGTATTTGAACAAGGCCAAGGTCGCTAACGCTCGGTTGATGCGTTGGGCGCTAACACTACAACCTTATCGTTTCCGTGTAGAAGCAATAAGGGGAGTTGAAAATATAGGCGCAGACTACTTGAGTAGGGCATGATGGGAAATTTGTATGAATTTGCCCAGTAATAAAATCCAGTTTGTAGTATAACCAGTGTAAATGTTGTAAGATATCATCAATAGTTATTTTTCTTCTATTCTGTGTTAGTTTTAAAAATGTGTACATTTTTATTCTTAGGGGGGAGGTATTGTCACAGAATTAGGCGAAAATTTGAACTGATTTTTGTTGTTCTTCAATTGCAAACGAAACTCACCATTTTTCTTGATTTCGTCGTACACGCATTACCTGGGGTGATTAAGTGGCGTGTAACGATTTGCATGTGCCAATTTGTAATTTACATGAAATCCGAAATACTCGTTTTACGTGGTGTACGGCAAGCTCGATGTGATTTATGTTCACCTATTGAGAGTATATAAGGCTTAGGATTTATCATAAATTTTTACGGGAACCCAAATATCTAATCGAAGGATAGATAACCTCGTCTTGCAAATCTCCAGCCAAAGGGGTGAGTGTTAAATTTACATTTCGTTTTATTGTGAATTTTATTCAGATTATCATTTCGTATAATGATGCTTTTATTGCAATTAAACGTGGAATATTTGGAATTACTAGTCACTTTTAGACTTTAAATACAATATCGTAATCTACGGCTTAGATTATTTTTGAGACAACTATTATTAGTCTGGTTTTGTTTATTATAGCTGATTCCGGAGATCTAATAACATCGTTGATTCCGTAGATCTGATAACATCTGACAATAGCTGTCACCGTTTAATTCAGTCTGATTCAGTCTGATTCCAGCTGATTCCGTCGTTGATACCGTAGAAGTTCATCACTGATAGCGCATCTAATAACATCGTTGATACCGTCTCTGATACCGTAGCTGCTAACATAGTTGTTACATTGTTTCTGGTACCGTAGCTGCTAATAACATCGTTGATACCGTAGCTGCTAATAACATCGTTGATACCGTAGCTGCTAATAATATCGTTGATACCGTAGCTGCTAATAACATCGTTGATACCGTAGCTGCTAATAACATCGTTGATACCGTAGCTGCTAATAACATCGTTGATACCGTAGCTGTTAAACACATCTGATACCATCTTTTGATAAACGTCTTTGATATCGTTTGATTTGTTGTGGGACATCTATTGTTTGTTCTGGAACATCTCTGTATAAATATCTGAATGTGCTTGTGCCGTTAATTTGTGCAAACGGAATTGAAGTATCTGTCTGTGTGTCGAACTGTCTGTTCGTCAACATCTGTGTAACATGTAAATATCCGGAAAGCTAGAAGTCCGAGTGTCGGAGCTGTCTTAGAGTTGTAAAACGTCCGGGTCGACATCTAGGGTAGTGAGGAACCGTTGGTTCTGGTAGATGTTGTATGCTGTCTGAACGTATAACTGTGGTGGATCCGTGTAGGGAAACGTCCGATAATAGTATTGGTCAACCCTCGGTTCTCGGGGAAACTGGGAGACGATTCAACTGTTGCTGAATCGTGCGGTTATACAGGGGAGACACATAGGTGTATTGAAATTGTGATATAATTTAATACATTGTTGTATTTGCATGCTTATGTCAGATCGCAATAATATTTCAAGTGATCACATAGATATCAATAAAAGCTAGCAACTTGATTGAATACAAATATATGATCGTGCTAGTTATCGCAATCCATCGTGCGATAGATAGTTTGTCGTTTGTGTTTATTTTTTTCGTGAATCATACTTGCATTTATTTAACTTTCGTAAAGGATTCTTGGATCTGTGTATAATCCAAGAGATCCCTTTACATTTGTGATTCCTTTTGTATTGTTATTTAATTTATTCATGTATTGTGAATGGTTGTGAGTATAATTGTGGGTTGAGCGCGTGAATTATTGTGTTGTTACATCTGTATTTTTTTCATTTATAATTTATTACATAAATTTATATTTTCTTTCACAAATTGTGTTTGTATTGTTCATTTAATCCACCCTCCTCTCGGTAACAATTCTGTTACACATCTCTTGCGAGTGTCCAGTAATAATCTCTAAGCATTGATCGGTTTATTTTGCGTTTGCGTTTTTCCATTTTTGCAATGTCCTAGTGAAATAACTTGCTCACTGTTTGTTCACAGCAATTCAGTGAAATATCTAGAGCAGATTGCAATACTGTATCTTTAGTGACATGTTGCAACCTATGCTTTTGTATGGCTTGCAGAGGTTTACTAACAAATTTCTTTAATTGTCTGCTTGTTGAAGCCGAGAAGATGTGTTGGCACTAATTGGAAGGCTTTCCATGCCGTCTTTTCCTTGCCACACAGTGCACGGCCAAGTATATCATCTCGAAGAAGTTAAAAAATCTGAAAACCAACAAAGACACATTCCTGTATCTTATCTTAACCTTGGACATTTTCGATGGAGGTACTCGAAAGCTGTTTGTGGTTTGTCAATGACCATGAAACAATTCTTCATCAGACCCAGCTTGATGTGGAAGGGTGGTAACAAAATCTTCCTTGATTCAACAAGTGGTAGATGTTGAACACGTTTCCTCCCAGTGACTGTCGGAGTGGCCAATACATCTTGATGTAGTGGTAATCTCTAGCACGACTATCCCATTCTAAGGGAAAACAGCTGCTCGTTGTATATCTAGTCTATAAACCAAACAAGAGAGCACGAACCTTCAAATGGCTATGATGTAGGTCAGAGTTTATACATTTCAAATATTGTTTCCTGTTTTAATATGGACTGCATGACCAACTTAAATTCATGACAAAACATTGCCATTATGCAGCAAAATTAATTTAAGACTCGTATTTGATGATTCATTCAATTAACAGTTAATGCTCATCTGGACCAAGAACGAGTTTTAGGGCTACATCATACCATCAAGCTACATCATACCATCAATGGTTTTGCATGCTACAATATCAACTTCTATGACGAAGAATGAGACAAGATCAATTTGATGGGTATGACAGGAGATTCCGCTGCTGTATTCTAGAGCCCAACAGCTTTGCCGTACCCTCGGATAGTTCCAAATCCCCGAGAAGGTCATTCAGTTCACCTTGTGTTATGAGGTGTGGTTCAGAGGATGAGGATGGGAGAAATATGGGTCATGTAACATTGATGGTCCTATGCAGCCTCCTTTCTCTTTAGAGTTAGTGTCTTTGCAAAATAATTCTTGATGTGCCGATTCTTTTGTTATATACAACTATTTCCAGTGTCCTTATAGGGGTCCATAATCTTCAATTTGACAAGGTTGTCAAATGTAAATGTATACAAGGAAACGTCTACAATTAGCAGGGCAACTTCTTTAATTGATGTTTTTTTTGTGGGACTAACATTGAATTTCAGTAGCTTGATCAAGTGTAAAAGTAGCAAGCTACAAGAACAGAAGAAATGGTTTATGAAACAGTATGCTAATCAGAGCGACTTATTGACAATGGTGGATTTACGACATATGTTCTAGGGGGTTTGAAGTATGACTATATATATGTTGTTCTGACATATCGTGTTATAGAAATTAACTGCGATTGTCTTCAAAACGACCTTTGAATTATATTAAACAAAAGGTATGTTGAAATATTCAAACTTTCTTCAGAGCTTAGTTAAATGTCAAAACAGAGAGACACGAACTGCTGAAATAAACGGTTTCATTTTTATTGTTTTACAATTCAACATTTCAATCGATATTCTGCTCATTAAAAAGATGGTTGCAAACGTAAAACACTAAATCAATCGCTTTTATGTGTATGCGAACAAAATGTAAAAGTCAACAAAAGTTGAATTTTGACTTGACTTCAAACAAAATTAATTCTTTGAAACGAAGATGTTAATCTGTTGTCATCAAGTGACCGTTCGTACCAGAACTTCAAAACGAGTTGAACTTACTATTTCAGGTAAAAGGATTTAACCCTATCTCTATTTCAGGGGAGTCCTTTTTCTGTCTTAACACGTTTTCACACTGTTATAAATTGACAAGAATAAATTCAACTTTAATGTACAGTGTATTTTGATTTAAGTCAAGTCTAAATTTTATATTTAGCGTGATATTTTGAAACAATTGAACACAATAAATGTCACTTTTATCTTACATTTTTATTTGCAGACCAGTATCGAAAAGTTTGATATATTTTCTATATTTGTTTAATGTTGGCTGTTTTTCAAGAATAACATTTTATATAAAACTCGTATGATACTAAGTATTGCAATATACCATAGATATGTGCTAGTTTCATTTCCGTTTCCGTGTATAGCCTCGTTTGATTTTAGTGATTATTTATTGATTATGGGTATTCGTTTTTAGGAACATATTTCTCAGCGCAAGTAAGAGCCAATTTCTAGGAGCAGACATCATAACTTACAGTTTCTACGAGATTTTATGAGAGCATGGATAAGTTTGGTAAACTAGATCCTCTCTAATGTTTTTAAAATAGAAAATTCTCTACAATATGTTCATGGATACGTATTTAGTAACAAGAGATAAGAATAATTATTTGTATTGGTGTTTTACATTGCAGGGTGTGAAGTGCTAATAGTTGTTATTAGGGACGATATAGCCTCAATGGGAAATCCTGTCAAAAATGGCTTGGGACGATATAGTCTCAAGATTTATAGCCTCAATGGGAAATCAAGTCAAAAAGGTCTTGGGACGATATAGCCTCAAGATGGGACTATATAGCCTCAAGGGGAATTTAGCATAGTGGGACTATATAGCCTCAAGGGAAATTTAACATAGTGGGACTATATAGCCTCAAGGGAAATTTAACATGGATAATATTATTTGTATTTGGGCCTGTCGAGCGACAAGGGAAATGGAGGCAAAGAAAGCAAATATCTTTTCGAGGTATATTTGTGGCCCTGAAAGGGCCTTTGGGTACTTCTTGTTTTATTTTCTTCCGTTGTTCCACCACCTTTTGATTTTCCCAATGATTCCCTTTTTCTTCTTCTTTTCGTCCTCGGGAATCCAATCGGGATGTCCCATAGCTCTAAACGTTTCTATCTCTGATTTAGTTGATAAAAGTCCTCTTTCTTCTTTTTGTTGTCTTGTTCCTTTCTCTCCTTAGTCCAGTTACCTTTAATCTTGATCACCTCTTCTTCCATCACCTTTCTCATCATTGCCTCTGCTTTCTTTAGTCGGTCCAGTCCCCGCTTCACTTAAGCCCACTCTATCAAATTTAATGTTTATTCTAGAAAGAACCTGACGTTGATGACATTTTCAAGTGCCTACTTGAAGTTCCCTACTCTTACACATTTTGTTGTAATAAGCCTTCTTAATTTCTTAGCTTCCTCCTCAATTATACCTTCTTACAGATCTCTCGCTAATTTCAAATTGGCTACAAAGTCCAGGCTACACTGAAATTCTTTCTCAAGCCTTTCCACCGCATATTCTGCATCAATTTTCCAAAACCAGCTGTGTCGGAGTGGGTTGAACAAGTGGATTGTAACAGAATTGTTACCGAGAGGAGGGTGGATTAAATGAACAATACAAACACAATTTGTGAAAGAAAATATAAATTTATGTAATAAATTATAAATGAAAAAAAATACAGATGTAACAACACAATAATTTACGCGCTCAACCCACAATTACACTCACAACCATTCACAATACATGAATAAATTAAATAACAATACAAAAGGAATCACAAATGTAAAGGGATCTCTTGGATTATACACAGATCCAAGAATCCTTTACGAAAGTTAAATAAATGCAAGAATGATTTACGAAAAAAATAACACAAACGACAAACTATCTATCGCACGATGGATTGCGATAACTAGCACGATCATATACTTGTATTGAATCAAGTTGCTAGCTTTTATTGATATCTATGTGATCACTTGAAATATTATTGCGATCTGACATAAACATGCAAATACAACAATGTATTAAATTATATCACAATTTCAATACACCTATGTGTCTCCCCTGTATAACCGCACGATTCAGCAACAGTTGAATCGTCTCCCAGTTTCCCCGAGAACCGAGGGTTGACCAATACTATTATCGGACGTTTCCCTACACGGATCCACCACAGTTATACGTTCAGACAGCATACAACATCTACCCGAACCAACGGTTCCTCACTCCCCTAGATGTCAACCCGGACGTTTTACAACTCTAAGACAGCTCCGACACTCGGACTTCTAGCTTTCCGGATATTTACATGTTACACAGATATTGACGAACAGACAGTTCGACACACAGACAGATACTTCAATTCCGTTTGCACAAATTAACGGCACAATCACATTCAGATATTTATACAGAGATGTTCCAGAACAAACAATAGATGTCCCACAACAAATCAAACGATTTCAAAGACGTTTATCAAAAGATGGTATCAGATGTGTTAACAGCTACGGTATCAACGATGTTATTAGCAGCTACGGTATCAACGATGTTATTAGCAGCTACGGTACCAGAAACAATGTAACAACTATGTTAGCAGCTACGGTATCAGAGACGGTATCAACGATGTTATTAGATGCGCTATCAGTGATGTACTTCTACGGTATCAACGACGGAATCAGCTGGAATCAGACTGAATCAACGACGGAATCAACGACGGAATCAACGACGGAATCAACTATAATAAACAAAACCAGACTAATAATAGTTGTCTCAAAAATAATCTAAGCCGTAGATTACGATATTGTATTTAAAGTCTAAAAGTGACTAGTAATTCCAAATATTCCACGTTTAATTGCAATAAAAGCATCATTATACGAAATGATAATCTGAATAAAATTCACAATAAAACGAAAATGTAAATTTAACACTCACCCCTTTGGCTGGAGACTTGCAAGACGAGGTTATCTATCCTTCGATTAGATATTTTAGTTCCCGTAAAAAAATTATGATAAATAGTTCGCCTTATATACTCTCAATAGGTGAACATAAATCACATCGAGCTTGCAGTGCACCACGTAAAACGAGTATTTCGGATTTCATGTAAATTACAAATTGGCACATGCAAATCGTTACACGCCACTTAATCACCCCAGGTAATGCGTGTACGACGAAATCAAGAAAATGGTGAGTTTCGTTTGCAATTCAAGTACAACAAAAATCAGTTCAAATTTTCGCCTAATTCTGTGACAATACCTCCCCCCTAAGAATAAAAATGTACACATTTTTAAAACTAACACAGAATAGAAGAAAAATAACTACTGATGATATCTTACAACATTTACACTGGTTATACTACAAACTGGATTTTATTACTGGGCAAATTCATACAAATTTCCCATCACGCCCTACTCAAGTAGTCTGCGCCTATATTTTCAACTCCCCTTATTGCCATTGTCGCTTTGTCTCTTGATATACAACTTGAGCATATTCGCATGGAATGTCTTTACATTACCGTCCATGTCAATTTTATAGTCCATGTCACCTTTTACTTCTTTAACTTCATATGGACCTTTCCACTGGACTAATAACTTATTCGAACTCGTTGGAAGAAGCAATAGCACCTGATCTCCCACAAGAAATTTCCTATTACGCGCTCTGCGGTTGTAATACTTGGCATATCTGCGCCCCGATTTAATCAATTCGTCACGTGCCATCTGGCATGTACTCTCAAGTTTGTTTCTTAGATCTAACACGTACTGGTAAGTCGTTTTTATTTCCTCGTTCGCGACATCACCAGTCCATAGTTCGCGTAGTATCCGCATCGGGCCTCGAACTGTTCTACCATACAACAGTTCAAAGGGCGAGAACCCTAAACTTTCCTGCGGTACTTCACGGTACGCGAAAAGAACAGCGTTTAAATAACGGTCCCAGTCTTGCGGACGTTCCGCGCACATCTTTCGCAGCATGCTTTTCAGGGTACCATTAAACTTCTCTACCAGTCCATTGCACATCGGATGGTATGGGGTAGTGTTTAGCTGTTTGATGGATAACAGCCTACTTATTTCACCCATGAGGTCAGAGTGAATTGGGCACCACAATCAGTGAGGATTTCCTCTGGCACCCCTACCCTACTGAAGATATCAACTAATGCTTCAGCTACCCTTTCCGTTTCAATAGTTGGTAACGCTACGGCTTCAGGGTATCTGGTTGCGTAGTCAACCAGAGTAAGTATGTACCGATTCTTTCTTTCGGTAACTGGGTGTATTGGTCCTACAATATCTACTGCCACTCTTTTAAACGGTGTATCTATTAATGGCATCTGTCCCAAGGGCACCCTTGTGACCCTTCCCTTACAGACGGTTTTCTGACATACGTCGCACGACCTACAGAACCGTGTGACATCGCCATTAACACCTGGCCAGTAGAATTCAGCGACTACCCTGCTAGTGGTCTTAGCCTTACCTAGGTGTCCTGCCATGCTTGACTCATGCGCCACCCTAAGTACTTGAGATCTATATCTCTGGGGTACGACCACTTGCCAATACTTCTTACCCTCCCGAGCGCTAAACTCCCTATGAATTAATCCGTTCTTGCGTACGAATCTAGAGCTACCCCCACGCTTGCAATGTTTAATCGCGCCGGACGTGATTTTCTCAACAATTGTTCTGATGGATTCATCACGTTCTTGCTCTTGTTTGAAATCATCACGGGAAATTCCTGAGATCGATTCAGGGACTATTAATTTATTAAACGCGGATTTCTCTCGCCGTGTTTGCGCTCGCGTTTCGACTGCCTGGGCCAAAGGTATTTTAAAATCGGCCATGGTTGGAAGACGGGAACCTTCAACATTACCGATCGTCAGATCGTAAATAGGATTGTCCATACAAAGGGCATCAACAGTTCCCGTTAAGAAAGGTGTTTTTACTGTGATCCTTGCTACGGGAATGCGACCCATCGTCTGATCAAGTAACATACATGGGGATTCCCACCCGAGCATTTGGTTATCCTGCACGAGACTACGTTTGATCACTACGCTCGTACAACCAGTATCACGCAATACCACGACTTCTCGACCGTTGACAAACCCTCTCGCGGTTGGTACACGCGCTTCAGGAAATAAACACGTGCCAAGTGAATGAATACAAGGTTCTACATGTACGTTGTTATCGGATATACCTTTACTTTGTATAGCCACTGCTACCTTATGTATAAGTGCCTTTCTTTTAGGACAGTCTTTTTGAACATGACCCAATGCATTACACAAGAAACACCGCACACGCTGAAAAACTGGATTCCCAACTGACCTTTTTACCTCAGCTGATTTTACAGGCTCCCTAGGCATAGGTCTTACAGACTGGTTTCCAGACTTAAAATCTTTTAAAACCACGTTCTGGGTTCCCCCATGAGCTTCGGCAAATAAATCGGCTTGCTTAGCCATATCTTTTACGTTTGTGAAGACTTTCTCCTTCAGAAATTGATCTAATTCTCGCCCAACTGTATTAAATAATTGATCTCTGAGCAAGAAATCAGTCAACCCTTCAAACGTTTTCACCGCTTTGCCGCATTCAATCCACCGCTCAAAATAGTTCGCAATTCTGACGGTGAACTGACCAAAGGTTTCTCCCTTATCGGGCTTGCTATACCTGAACTTTTTTCGAAAACCTTGTTCAGTGAGCTCGTACCTTTTGAGAAGTGCTTCCTTTAGGACGTCGTACTTAAACACATCGTCCCTAGGAAGTCGCGAGTATACATCCAGTGCTTTACCTTTTAAAAAAGCACTCAGATGCAGCGCCCAGTCATTTTGACTCCACTTCTGGTTTTCGGCATACCGCTCAAACCGATGAAGATAACTATCTATGTTATCTTTTTCATCGTCAAAGGGAGGTAATTTGGGGCCCCTTAATTTGTTAGTGGCAGAATCGTGTTCTCTTCCAGATGTCGCTAATTCTACCTTACGCTCATGATCCCGTTGTTTTGCTCTTTCTTCTAACTCTAACATTTCTACTTTAGCTAGTTTATCTAACTCTATTCGCTTTTGCTCCGCTTCCATTTCCCATCCTATCCTATCCTTTTCGGCCTGCTTCTCTAATTCTATCTTTTCCTTCTCTAATCCTATCTTTTCCTTCTCAAATTCTATCTTTTCCCTCTCAAAGGCCCATTTCCTATCTTCGGATTCCCTTTCTAATTCCCGTTTCCTCTCATCAGCCTCCCCCTTTTCCTTTTCTAATTCCCTATGTAATTCCCTTTTCCTTTCTTCGGCTTCCCTTTCTAATTCCCTTGCTCTTACCCTTTCGTCCCTTTCCCGGGCTTGTTCTTCTTGAATAAATTTCCTTAAGCTTTCACCTTCATAACCAAATTCTTTGCCTAAGGCAACCAAGTCCTTAAGGGATGACATGACAATTGTAATATGAATATAGATATATAACCAAACCAATACTTTAAACACGTTTATACTGGACACACGGACCTAGGTAAACTAAACAAAAATAAACTCCAACTAGAGTATTATCTTAACAGAAGGTCACGCTCAAATATAAACATTAAATGTATACCTTCACAAAAATGATTGACAGTTCACTTAATCCAACGATCCCACTTCTGACACCATTGTAACAGAATTGTTACCGAGAGGAGGGTGGATTAAATGAACAATACAAACACAATTTGTGAAAGAAAATATAAATTTATGTAATAAATTATAAATGAAAAAAAATACAGATGTAACAACACAATAATTCACGCGCTCAACCCACAATTACACTCACAACCATTCACAATACATGAATAAATTAAATAACAATACAAAAGGAATCACAAATGTAAAGGGATCTCTTGGATTATACACAGATCCAAGAATCCTTTACGAAAGTTAAATAAATGCAAGAATGATTTACGAAAAAAATAACACAAACGACAAACTATCTATCGCACGATGGATTGCGATAACTAGCACGATCATATACTTGTATTGAATCAAGTTGCTAGCTTTTATTGATATCTATGTGATCACTTGAAATATTATTGCGATCTGACATAAACATGCAAATACAACAATGTATTAAATTATATCACAATTTCAATACACCTATGTGTCTCCCCTGTATAACCGCACGATTCAGCAACAGTTGAATCGTCTCCCAGTTTCCCCGAGAACCGAGGGTTGACCAATACTATTATCGGACGTTTCCCTACACGGATCCACCACAGTTATACGTTCAGACAGCATACAACATCTACCCGAACCAACGGTTCCTCACTCCCCTAGATGTCAACCCGGACGTTTTACAACTCTAAGACAGCTCCGACACTCGGACTTCTAGCTTTCCGGATATTTACATGTTACACAGATATTGACGAACAGACAGTTCGACACACAGACAGATACTTCAATTCCGTTTGCACAAATTAACGGCACAATCACATTCAGATATTTATACAGAGATGTTCCAGAACAAACAATAGATGTCCCACAACAAATCAAACGATTTCAAAGACGTTTATCAAAAGATGGTATCAGATGTGTTAACAGCTACGGTATCAACGATGTTATTAGCAGCTACGGTATCAACGATGTTATTAGCAGCTACGGTACCAGAAACAATGTAACAACTATGTTAGCAGCTACGGTATCAGAGACGGTATCAACGATGTTATTAGATGCGCTATCAGTGATGTACTTCTACGGTATCAACGACGGAATCAGCTGGAATCAGACTGAATCAACGACGGAATCAACGACGGAATCAACGACGGAATCAACTATAATAAACAAAACCAGACTAATAATAGTTGTCTCAAAAATAATCTAAGCCGTAGATTACGATATTGTATTTAAAGTCTAAAAGTGACTAGTAATTCCAAATATTCCACGTTTAATTGCAATAAAAGCATCATTATACGAAATGATAATCTGAATAAAATTCACAATAAAACGAAAATGTAAATTTAACACTCACCCCTTTGGCTGGAGACTTGCAAGACGAGGTTATCTATCCTTCGATTAGATATTTTAGTTCCCGTAAAAAAATTATGATAAATAGTTCGCCTTATATACTCTCAATAGGTGAACATAAATCACATCGAGCTTGCAGTGCACCACGTAAAACGAGTATTTCGGATTTCATGTAAATTACAAATTGGCACATGCAAATCGTTACACGCCACTTAATCACCCCAGGTAATGCGTGTACGACGAAATCAAGAAAATGGTGAGTTTCGTTTGCAATTCAAGTACAACAAAAATCAGTTCAAATTTTCGCCTAATTCTGTGACATGGATGGCCATCTTGATGTGTTCAAAATTGAATGACTCAAATGATGGACGATTGAGTATATATGTCTTAAGCACGGACGTGAAGGAAAACGTCCCTTACACTCACTTCTCAAATTATATACTATTCACAAACATTACAATTTACTATCCACAAACGGGGAAGTAGCCAAAACAAACCACATAATATACTATCCAATATCATACCATTGGCTTCCAAAGGTTATGTCTGAGATCGTTGCGTTCCATAGGTCCGTTTTATCTTCTGGAAGGATCATACATATTTCACACCAGTTACCATTAACACACGCGAAGCAGCCAAAAAAATCCACATAATATACTATCCAATATGACACAATCTATCATCCACACACAGGAAGCAGCCAAAACAAACCACATAATCTACTATCAAATATCACACAATCTAACATCCACACAAGCGCACGCGAGCACGCACACACACGCACACACACACACACACACACACACACACACACTATTATATCAGTAAAGAGTCAGTGTTTATAATCATTCCTCTCTCATTGGCAAGTTGAGCAATCTCTTTTCTAGACATTTGGTTAGCCCTGAGAAGGGCTGTTTTTTAAAACTCCAAAATGCACCTGGCTAATGCTGAGGGGTGCATTGCTCACTATACCAATGAATAAACGTTTGGGTAACTGTCCTTGGAACAGATGATCTTCAATCTTAGATCGGAGTCTAGTGGCAATGGTGAAAGTATTTACTTCCACGCGTCGTATCGGATATTTGGCTGTCGTTCTGCTCAAAGTGTGACTGATATCATTTCCCACTTTAGGTAACACTTCCACACGACGCACGTATCACCTGGTTCTTGAATAATGGTTGGCATTCGTTGGCATGAGCCATCCAATTGAAAGCAGCACTGCTACGATTCAGTCTCAAGCGAATATCCACCCCGTTTAGCAAATACTTCTCTTGAAACCACGTGTCCAAATGCAAACGATTGATCAGTTCTAAACTACGTCCTTGCAGAATTTTCTTTCGACGGTCGATAAAACCCACACTGTGAGGATCGTCATCTTCTGTCAATTCTGTGTCGTTAAACGTATCATCGCCTGCTGTGTCAGGTTTCCATACCACGCAAGCATCTAAATGAGTATTCTTGGCTCCTTTTCCGTACAAGAGATTTTCGAGGTACGCTCGGTAAGGGTAAGTATCCATGCTACTGCTCAACAGTTTGTTATTCATATACAAATCCACATCGCTGAACAAGGAATGCATGAAATTGTTAACGGGAGCTACTCCAGCATCGGCTGCAAGAATGGAGTTGTCCGTTTTGATAACTTTCACTTTCAAATACAAGTAACTGCTGTTTAGATCGATGTAATCTTCGGGTTGCCTTTTGATTTCAAACTCGATGGGAGTTGAATCCGCCAAAGAGGAGACGAGATGAAATTCAACCCACTGGGCTTCTTGCATGGACATCATAGTGGGTGGCATGGCAAAGTGATCTAGATCCGAGTTGGAACAGGCACAAGATTATTCGTGCATCATTGTTTTCTCAGTCTCTATGTTTTGCTTTTAATAATCTAAAATGGCTAAGTCTCGAACGGTTCTTATGTTTCTTAGTCTTTCTAGCTTTACAGGCGTCGCTTTCTGCCTTGTCCTTGATGTGTCCTCAGGGAAGCAGGAATGCCAGACGTGGTACCGTTCAGGGCATTTATAGGACTTTCTCGTCTGCCAAAAATCTCTTTTTCCGTTTGAAGCAAGACAATTTTGCCTGTTCTCAAGAAAGCTTTTTTGGGGTTTTGTTTGTCAATGAAAACATTTTGAAGAAATTCTTTGCCTTGAGTCAATGCGGCATCTTTTACGGCGGTCTATCTCTTCGTGTCACCATCGGTTTCAAAACAGGGACCAGGGAAGGAAAAGCTGATTTAAACAGATTTCCTATACCATGTCCTCGTTATCGAGCAACTTCTCAGTACACAGGATACATCAATTTTCTGTTGTTAGAAAATCGTTGTTGAAAATGTGACTTTCCCCTTGGTAAATGGAATATTTTGTTCAAGATCTCCTTTTACGACTTACTGACAGGTAAATAATGACGATATACAAATTCGCGGTGAACTTGATAGGTATTTCCACCTTCTTCGTCAGCGGACGCGGCAGAATCCACTTTGAAAGGAATGACAGGCAGTAACGATAGAGGTGTGTCCTTCCACGTTGTACTCCACCACATCGGAGCACACAAAAATCAAGTTGAGTCCTTGGTTCATTTCTACAGGGAATCGAAAACATTTCGCAAAATCTAAGTTACTGGTCATAGCTGGTATTTCTTTTTTCTTGAGCAACCTGAAGTCTCCACCCAATATATCTTACAATTCAGGACAAAAGATAATGGCCATGAGTTTGTCCTCTGAAAATTTGATCATTAGGTGACGAGCCACTTTATTGTACCCAAAGGTAACACTTTTTCTGGCTTTGTCCATGGCTTCACCAAACACAGCATTGAACCTGGTAGCAAGTGTAGCCACTAAATGTTGACCACTTAAATAATAGCCTGTTGGAATAGTTAACAGATAGTTGGACCCTTTCGTTTTGGGGTCTTGTGTTTTCATCGGGTCACTGATAGTGATGCGTTCGTCTAAGTGTTGTTGCAATTGCTCGTCATACACTTCTACTTTAAAACTGTTTTGATTTTCGACGATGTTTTTGATTTGTGTCGGGTGTATCATTTGAACAAAAGCCACTTCCCGATGGGTATCTTGATCCAAATGAATGGCTTGAGGTAATTTAGCCGTGTAACAGCACAACGTGTTGTTAGGAATCACCTCCATGGAACTGTCACTGGGTAACGTTAAGTAAAATTGGTTAATATTGTTGTTCATAATTCCAAAGTTCTTCTGTCCGAGGAGTCACTCGAGGTTAAAGGAGTGTCTAAAAGAGGATTGTGAGTGAAGGGGTCACTGTTAGGAAAATGACTGACGTTGGACGCAAGGCTCCCAATATTGTTACTGGAGTTCCCGTTGTAAGGGCATTTCAGGGAAGGATTGGGAAGAAAATAATCGATGCAGCTGCTGAGTAAAATGGTCCAAAATTATTTGTCTCCTTGTTGCAAACTCAAATTAGCAATAGCTGCACCTATGACACAATACACCACAAAGATTTGACAGAAAAAGACGATTTGCGTTTTAGGTACACGTTCTCCACACCACATTCACAAAGGTTGCTTTTGTATATCTTGCATAGAAGAACTTTGTGAAGGAGTAGGCACTGTGGTAGCTGAAGCTGTATTGAAGGCCATGATGGTCACTTCTGTTTATAGTCAATGACTTGCGAAGCGTCAATCCAAGAATCAAAACTTGGAGGATATCCTTTCCAATGTACTTTGAGTTCTTTGACACGACGTTTTCCAACATTACGGGTTCTTTTCTCGAGAATGCTTTTAATGTCGTACACGTCGTTTTCTTTGTTGGTGCCACGTTGTAACTCAGGCAAGTAAAACGTTCCTTTTAATACTTCTCCGTTCATATTTTCCAATATATATAGATGGTAGGATGACGATCAGGTACTCGTCCAGTAACACGAAACAATTCGGTGGTCCAGTTGGGTAAGTAACCTTTGTCGAAAGTGCGTTTGGTTTTGCCAATGCGAACCCAATCTCCAGTGGTTAACACTCCACCTTTCTTGGGGGACAGCGGGACGTACCAAACAGACGCTCAAAAGCAGTCACTTCGTTGTCGGGTGTAACATCTTGTGGGGCACGTCCAATGCTTCTATGGTAAGATTGGTTGTATGCTTGGACTAAGTGCGGTAAGACGTCGATGTACTTGAGAGTGTGTTGATGCGTAAAATATTTTCACATGCGTTCTTCCAAGGTACGTTGAAAACGTTCCATGATACTGGCTTTGGTTTCAGGATTTTCGGTGGTGAAAAAATGAATGTCACGTTTTTTTAATTCTCGTTGGAAAGCTTGGTTCAGAAATTCGGTGCCCTTGTCGGTTTGCCATAGAAGAAGGTGACGACCACTTTGTTTCAACAGCAGTTGCTGGGCTCGTATTAACTCTCTGCTCGATTTGGAAGTCAATGGTACGACCCAGGCTAATTTATTAAAGACGTCGATGACACAAAACAAATATTCGTAGCCACGATTGTAGGTGGCTAAATGAGAGACATCGGCTAAATTGGCTTGCCATTGATGATCGATCCCTTCCACTTGAGTGCGACTTCTATGAAATTTTCGTCGAATGGGTTTGTGTAAAGTGTACGTAGATTGTTCTTGTAACCATCGTTGTACTACAGGTAAACGGAGCTTTTTCAGGGCGAGTTTTAGCAGCACGATACAATTTCTGAACGCCTCCGTAACCTGCAGAATGGGCTGGATCGTAGTAAATGCTGGCTAATTCCTTCTCCATGGTTTTGCTAGTAAGGTCCCACTCTTCTATGATACTGCTTTGGGTTGGGCGAAATGTGGGTTGTTTGGAAACGGTGTTACGTGTCCGATGTGCCACAGGAGTAAACGACGAGTGCACTGGTGGTGGTTTTAGTTGTAGAAGTAATGGGATAGCTTTGGTCTTCCTTTCTTTTCTCACTTCTGGTTTCTTCTTTCTTTTTCACTTCTGTCGAAGGAGGAGTGGCCATCTTATTTTTAACCCAAGTTTTGAGTTATTCTCGTTGGGGAGTGGTGGAAGGGGTCAACAAGAAAGCTGCAATCGTCCTCGGGATGGGAGTGGCAGTAGGTGTTTGAAAGATATCATAGGTCTCTTCTTCCTTGTGTAATTGTGGGGTTACGTCTGTCTTGTCCGCTGTAGATAGTGAGGGCGACGGACTATTCATTAGAGCCTTAAAATCGGTCAGAGTGGGTAGAGCTGTCTGTTACACAGGTTTTCGATGAAAGAGGTCCAATTGTTTTAAGAGCTGACCGTAGGTTTCCGATTTTTCTATTTTGGACAAATCTTTGCGATGCATCAAGGATTGCAATTGGGACATCTCTGTCAAATGAGGATTGGGTGGTAAATGGGGGGTTCGTTGTTCTTGCCAACGATGGTATTCCATTCATCGTTTGGAAGGGACCAAAGTCAGTTTTCGTCCTTTCATTGGCTTCCAAAGGTTATGTCTGAGATCCTTGTGTTCCATAGGTCCCTTTTATCTTCTGGAAGGATCATACATATTTCTACCCATCCCTTGGGGTATCCTTTGAGTCATCCCTTGTATCACCCCTTGTATCAAACCTGGTATTAAGCCTGTTAACAAAAGAGCAAGAAAGGGTAAAAATCCTCCGCGTTGCACCAACATCTTTTTCTTTTAACGGACGGGTATTTTCTTTTGAACCATTTAACGAAAGACGTGCCGATGATTGGCGAAGCATTTTTTTCTGGTGTGGAGACAAAGGTATCGTGCCTTCCAAGACATTCAAACAACATTCGCACACGGTATCGATGACATCTTTGGAGGCTGTTTTAATGATTTGTTTTCGCATGGTCGGAGAGACTTTGGACAGGACGGACAACATGTTTCCGTGTTTGGCTAAACGAGGAGGTAGTGGGGTGAATAAGAATGTTTTCTGCGAGGTGACATCTTTGCTTGTTCGTTCCAGAAATACACTGACGTCAAAGATTTGGTACACACCCTCTTTTATCTTCTTTTCTAGCACTTCGTCATAAAGGTAACGGCGTGTTTTGCTAAATCATGAAAAGAGTCGCTAAAGACACCAATTCGTTTCTAAGCTGATTTGGCTAGTTTTTTCGCACCTTTAAGTAAAAATAATATGCCTCCTCTTTGGTGACTTCTCCTTTTCTTTGGATGACTGTGTCTTTTTAGGGGATGACGTCGATGCTTGGCTAAGCATTTTGTAGTATGACATGTCTTTTTCCTTTTCCTTTTTGGACAGCAGAACGCCGATGGTTGTGGTGTGCACGTTTTTGAAGAGACATCATTGGGTGTTCAGAAGTGGCACAGAAAATACTGATTCACGTCGTTGTCCTCAAGTCATTTTTATACTGGAATGCGACGTCACTGATTATCTTTCCGTCTTATCAACTTCATGACAGATAACACACGTTGTGAAGAGGCTCATAACGGGCCAAATCGAGACACTTCTTGTTTGGACAAATCCATTAAACTCTTTAACATGCCAGATCTTTCTTGGACTTTGACTTTGGGGGAAGGTACTTTGTGAGCAGGTGCTACTGCCGCTAATGTGGAAGAGGGTGTCCACGGTGGAGGAGACGTTATGGGAGAGGAAGAACGGGTGTCAAATTGAACTTGGCTGGTATCACCAGCAACGGAGAAGTGGAAGAACCTGAAGCTACTTGAAACTCGGCCTCTGGTGCTGAAGGTCGTGGTTTGCGAAGGTAAGGTTGTGTCCTGGCATAAGTGCTTCTTATATGGGTGACAGCTCTTTTCTGTGGACTTTTCTTTTTCTGTGTTTTGGTCTTGGCACCATTATTCTTTTTCTTGGGGATTCGTTTGGCTTTTTTCTTGGGGTGATCTTTGGGAGCATTGGGATCCCATTTTAAAAAGAAACGAATGATGACACCTCCTAGAGAACCGCTACCTCCAGGTTTCAAAATGATTTGCTTTTTGGCTTGACAAGACAAGAGGTTTTAATACTTTTTTCAAGACACGTTTATTTCAATTCATGTTTAAATTGGAACAACACGAAAGGCAACAATACATAAAAGCCAAATGGATAAGTACAGGAATAAAATACACATGGTAACGATTATCGTGGTATATAAACAAGTCTCTGTACAAAATCGTTTTGGTAACAAAGGTGTCCTAGATGTGGTGTGTAATGTTTTTATAGTCTCTACATTGGGTACAGTCACATTGGTGTCCTCTCGGGATGGTCTTTGTGGGGGAATGTCCATGACAGTCCTGTCCTGAAAGGAGAGATTGTCCTGGGTGACAGATTCTTCTTCTTCTTCTGGCACTGTCGCTAACACAGGTTAAAAAGTGACTTTTTTCACTCGACGATGGATTTTACGATCACAACGCTTGAGCATAATGGCATGCTTCTTTTGTCCAAACCTCAAAACCCCAACTTTTCCATTCACGTACATCTGTCCAATGAGGGTGTCAATCACAAATTACACACACATCCTCGTACACCACTTTCGTACGTAAAAGTTGACGAATCTTTTTTTCCTGTAGAGGTTAAGACGTATCCAGATGAAAGCGTAAGGCTTTTAACAGAATGAGTCTCTCGTGGACATTTAAAGGAGTCCCCATACTGCCTTTGTAGGTATTGTTCGTAAAGTGTCCACAATGAATCGACAGGTAAATAAAATCCCAGAAAGCAAGTCACCAAAGCACACACTACACGTCGACCCCAATTGATGGGACACAGTTCTCGTAATAAGTGTTCGTAATACTTCACCGTTTGAATATTCTCATTGATATCTTTCCACGGAATCTGTTCTATCACAAGTGATAAAGGTTGTGGTATGGTAGTTCTATTTTATACTTTTTTTGTCGAAGACCATAAGTGTATATTCTGCACAGAATTATTTAAAATCTTCTCCAGAAGCGAAATTGATTAACATAGCGTGTAATTTCGGACCACTGCCATTCAGGGTAACGGTCAAGAATGATCAAAAAATCTTCAGATGTAAACGGTCTAAATTGGAATCTGTGGAAAAAGGTACACCTGATCCAGAAAAATCTGACACGTTGGTTGACTTTTGTCACTTTCTTGTGAATTTCACGACACAAAAGTTCTACAGTCACCAATTGAGATTTTTCTTTAGCAAGTCCCTACCAAACGTACTTGTAGAACTTCTCTAGCAATTTGTGTGGTAATCCTTGAATATTATTTTTAGAGAGGGTTTATATACTGGTCTACGTTTGTCTCCAAGCCAAACTGGTTTGTTAAACGACATGGTACAGTATTGACACTTTCAATCACTAAGGCCCACTAAAAGTAGGTATTGACAATTCGGAGACCATCGAGCATGTTCCAGGTAAGCGGAATCCTTCTGTTCCCACTCGTAAATTGACACACCGCAACTGAAACACTTGACTTTATCCCCTTCGCCCAAGTAGAAAAATCCGGCTATGGCTAATTTTTCAGGAGTTGGTCCAGGCAGATATTTTGGCCATTTATCTTTGAAGGTTTTAAATCGACTTTTAAAGTGAAAGTATTCAGGCAAGCTCGGAGGGAACGAATACTCGACTCTCCTCACTTCAGTTCGATGCAGGTACGGTGAAATTCCCAGGAGTCCATGATAACGTGTGGCACCGCTTTCGCATCCCACACGTTTAACACGCACAGCATCACATTCCATGGTAGATATAGGAGCAGTAGTCATAGCAAAGTTCCAACGATGTCCTGCTGAATCACTAAGGTCACAGCGTATGGCATATTCACTTGAGAATCCCCAAATTTGAATGATGTCTGTTTAAACGGATTCATCTTGTGTCGCTTGCAAATGAACTTTGGTCTTGGACAATATCCCTTTTTATATGCTGCCCAATATCGACGTGACCGTACGGTAAATTGAAGTGATTGGGAAGTCGTACTCTCTTCTGGTACAGAATTTGATGGACTTTTTCCAAAGGTCGGCTGACGATTTGGTGTGTGGGTAAACGGACAATCTTGTGCGGTTCATGAGTGGTCACTTTAAAAGTTTCATCCTGTCCAGACTGTAAGGCTTCTTATAGCATGTTAAAGTTTACTACTTGACTGGTGCGATAATTGAGAGTCAATCCTTTCACTTTACATTCGGTGCGCATTTCTCCTTGTGGGTCTTGGTATTCGTAGCCGTAATGTTTAGGACATCCACTTGCAAAACATAGAATCTTGTCGTCGGGATGTTCATCTATCCAGGCTCCTAAACGGTCTCCTTTGATGCCAGGGTTACACTGGTTCGGTCGGTGAATGTAGATGCAACTGTCTGTGTCAAAATACAACACACGATCGCCTAACAGTTCTAACACTTCGTACAAATTTAAGCGAGCGTGGGCTGTCACGCAAGCCGCAGTGATGACATTTCCAAATCTGTCGGCTTCTACAAGGTCTAGTTCTTCTTCGTAATTGACTAAGATCAAGTCTTCACGAATGACGTCCACGTGTTTTATGCATTTGGTTTTGTCGTGAATTATCTGGAAGCAGCGGGAAGGTTCTGACAAATACTCCATCTTGGGTAAAGACGGTCGTTGTGACATTTTACTCCACAAGAAATTTAACATCACTTTGGCAAATTATCGCCTTCCTTCGTTTACCTCGATTTGGTCTAAAGTGATGCCTTCCTGCTCACAATAATTTTCTTTGAATATATTTTGGTCTTCGGTAGTGTGGCACCAGGAAGGATAGCCGCTAGCTTCTTGTTTTAGTTTCAAAAAGGCATCTACGTAGTCTGCATAAATACCTTTCTGTATCTCGTCGCCCTTGTGGTATTGTTGTGTCCTGGGAAAGTAATAAATTTCGTACGCTTCTAACAGATGGTATCCCAGGTCCAGAGGTTTAAACAATTCCACGCTAACCCACGTTCCTGTCAAGGCACGTTCTTCCTGGGTGTGCTGACAAGGTTGGTCTTGGTTGCACGTTTCGGCACACGTTCGACACAAAGGAAACATCAGTTTCCCTTGGCAATGGTGAGGTAAAACGGGATGGTACAAGTCTGTGGGAGGCAAGATTGTGTACTTGATCCATCCTTCGTACTGGCGAATGTTGTCCAGGTCAGTATGTTCTGTCATCAATTATGGGTGCCCTACGGGAAAGTCACAATATTTGCAGACGTAAGGATACAGGGAGCACACGTCCAAGTTTTTGATTTCTTCTCCCTTCTCCTCGTCCGCCTGGTACAACAAACAGGCGGCATTCGTCCGTCCTCCATACAAACTATTAACTTTCTACGATGCATTTAAACTCGGGATCGGTTTTCAATCGGTGATCGTACTCGTGTTCCCACATTTCCACCACCTGGCATCCTTGCTGTTCTAACTTCAATCGCCGTTGACAAGTAGTCTGGTACAAGTCTTCCATGGTCCGTTGTAAAAACTGATTTTTGGTGTCACGTTGAGGATAGCACATGGGACATCAGTGAAATAAGCATCAATTAAGCTCGTACACGATCTAATGATTTTCTAAGTCCCAGCCATCCACCGAATATCTTCCGATGGTCTTTTCGCCTCTTCCACTGCGGGCGTGTTGGATCCATTTGTCTTCCTTGTCGCACAAGTAATGTAGCCAACGTAGGGCTTTGACCGAGTATTGACGTTTGACAAAGTTCGTTGTTTGAGGGCTGATGACAGTCAGGGTATTTTCAGGCATGAATCGTTTTCGGTACACTAAGGAACACGCTTTGGCGATGGTACAAGCCTCTTTGAAAGGATCAATCCCTCCGTTCTCCATGAACAATTCTCAAAATGTTTCCACAGCAATGTTGTAAAATATTTACGTCAGATCGACAATAATTTAACATTTCTTCTTTAAAGTCAAAGGGATCCGAGGCGTGGGTCTGGTACGAAGCGTGGAAAGCTTCTCGTTGTTTGGTGCGCATGTTATCCGGGTCGTAGTCGTCAGCCTCAGGCAAATGGGGTAGAACGGCATGTTGATTGGCATTGGTATTGAAAAGGTGTGGAAAATAACCTTTGGCCATTTCTGTCATTTTAGACATGCGACTCAAAGCCATGGCCAAGTGACTCATTGAATCTTTAAATTGTACTTGTCCTACTTGCATAGAAATAATTTTGGCTCCTTTTAAAGTCACTTTAGGACGTTCGGTACTTTGTTCCGTATTGTATCTGAGCAGAAATTGCCCATCGTATCCAGAACAATTGTGAACCATTACCGTGTCATGGTGATAACAATCTCCGTAAAGTTTGATGTCGTCTGGACTCCACGTGTCGTCGATGGGGTCTAAGATCAATTGGGCAAAATCGGCAAACGTGTTTGACCCTCGAAAGATTTTTTCACGTCCTCCAGGAATATTGCTGCAGTAAAGGCAATGACTAAAGATGGGCTCTTGGATACACTGCTCTCATGCTCGATGAGCCACACAGAAATCAGGAATGTGATTACCGGTCTCTTGCATGCATTCGAAATTTAAAAAAAGGATAAAATTCCCTTTCTTCAGTGTATCTTCTTGTTGGGGTTGGTATTTTTTTTTTGAATGTAACATTCGTGTTCCAAGTCCACGATTTGGCGACAAATGTGACATCGTTTCTTCCCTCGACAAACGTGAAACTTGGCACTATTGGTACGTATGCCTAGTCCACAAGTAGGGCACAATCTCAGAAGCTGACAAGTACTTTTCTGCTGTGAACCTTGTATCTTCAAATATTGTTGGTAACAGGTAGGACTGACAAATCGCTGACAAACAGGGCAATGCACTCGTTCTTGTCCTTTGTCCAGATAGGGTTGAGAGACCAAACATCCCTCACATTTCGATCCACAATGTTTGTGTTGTTCTCGATTGTTATAACCATAGTCACATTTATCACAGTAGTAACCGTATCCCAGGAATCCAGTGATGTTGGTAATGGTATCAAAATGCCCATCGTGATGATAGACGTGAATGTATTTTCCGTCTTTGAAATCGTTGCCTCAAAACAAAAGAGGACCACGCACATCTTGAGGGTGTACTTTCAAGATGTAACGTGGTGGCAACAAGTCTTGCAATTTTTGCATTTCTGGAATGCCGCAAGTTGTGTCATTGGATATTCCCGATTGTTTGGCTCGGTCCGATTGTCGAATACTTTTCCATGCTCTTTTCCATTCTACAGTTTCGTTCTTGCTGGCATACGTTCGTCCCACGACGATGGCACGAGCTAAACACATCTGGTCTTTAGGATTGTTAATTTGGACGTGGCTTTGCTTAATACTGCGAATCTTGTCGACAAATAACACTTTTTTGCATTGTCCGGTCCATTGAGGAAGAGAAACATGGGTTATTAACAATGTGGCTTTTCCATCGGTGATGTGAAACTTGTCGTTGGATTGTTGCACATGTTGAATTTTGTCGATGACTTTGGAATGTATTAATTGTGATGGGCTACTAAACTCGATCCAAACGGGAGACTTCAAATTATCGTGATGAATAGAAAGTGTCAAGCGATCGTCTTCTCCAAAGGTACATTGGACTTGAAATCTTTAAACTTTACTGCGTACGTGTCAGCCGTTGTTCTAAATTTTCGAGTGGAACCCTTTTCCGTCTCTTGAATGTGATAGTACTTTTCAGGGTTTACTAAGGGTGGTGAACTTTGCTTGCACGTCGATTGTCTGGGCCTGGATTCGGGCTCACTCATGTCATCTTCAAAATCACTGGCATGAATCTGAGCCAAGACTTAAGCTACTGTGCTAGGCGATACATCAAATTTCTGTCTCTTAATGTCTTCTCCTTTCTCGACAATATGATGCGGTCTTTTCATCTTGTCTGCAAAAAGTCAAATGATTACATTTTAAAGACCATGATACCTATATATTCATGTCCGATTAGTGCATATATATAAGAGGCCAGTGTCTAACCTTCCATTATGCATTGCACTGTCACATTGACCAGAAAGATGGAAGAGCCTACACAAGTTGAACTTCTCATCAGAGCTTTGCGTGGTGTCATACAAAAGTTTTCTTCAGACAATCCAACGGACCACTCTCCCTCCTTTCGAGATAAAAGTCAAGATACTTGCTATATCTGTAAGAAGAAAGGACATTGGGTTACAGAATGTCAAGATCGTGAAAAAAAGTACCAGAAGAAACAAAAGTCAAGATACCTGTAACCTGTTATCATTGTAAAGAGAAACACATTGGTCTCCAAACTGTCCTAAGAAACAACAAGAGCAGGAGGACGAGGGGACAAGAATTCTGAACAAGAGGAGGAAGATGTACCCTCCCCCAAGGAACCACCCCGACACGTTCACAAAGACAAGAAAAGGAGACGAAACGAAAGTGAGGAAGAAGAATAGGAAAATCCTGTGACAGTAAAGAAACTAAAGAAACAGAAAGAGTGAACAGAAGATGTCTATGAACTTTTTAAACTGGTATTGTGTTTTGTTATGTTGTGATATTGGATTGTAACATTTGTACCAGAATACACCAGACGGAAAAAACGTAAGTGTCTCTTGGGTTTGATTTTTATAGAATAAGAACATACACTCACACACATAAAAAAGGGACTTTTGAGTTTTCATTGAATTAGGCAATTGTAATAGTATTTCTTTTCGAAAGATCTGAGTGGCCCTGAAAAGGACCGTTTGGTATTTTTTTTTTTGTTTAAAACAAAACAAACTCAGAAACGGGACGTAACCATCTTTAACTGTCTTAAGCCTTTGTCACGGCCAAGGCCTACTTCTGGACTGGATCTTGTCAACGATTTGGTAGAAATCACTAAAGGTGGTATGGCGGACGTAGTCTCAGTTAGATTGGGTTGTTTAGCTCAAAAAGGTCTTTTTTTCTTGAGCCGTGATAAAGAAGTCTGATACATTTGTTTTAGATTCCTTAACTCTGCTAAAATATCTAAAAGTACCGTGACCGTTTGATTTTCACTATTCTCTTTCTGTCCTTGGTCTTCGTTCTTCCCTGATGCTGATGCTGTTTCTTCCTGGTGTTTCCTTCTTGTTTCTTTTTCTTCCCGCTGTTGAAGGAGAAGAGCTGTTTCTGCTTCTTTTTGTTGTTGTAAAAATCGCTCCAATCCTTCTTTCTGTTTTTTGTTTAAAATCAACGACGTGCAAAAATAAAGCAGAAGGTGACGAGGGTTCCGGAACAAATTCTTGTGAAGTTAGAAAATCCACAATATCCCAGTTGAAATCAACTTCTTCTGGATGTAGATTTGTCATGACTTTTTTAGTCACTGCTGTACCATTACTTGCTGTCTCTACTACTGGCTCACCCCAATTCATCGTCTTCCTAGTTTCTGACATGATTGACAACTCTGTCGCATCGATTGACTGCGCACAGACGCTAGTACCAATACATAGGGAATGTGACGTCAAAGACTGTTCTCTTCCAATTGGACCGCTGTGACAGACTTTGCAACGCGTGTTTGGATTGGTGAATAAACTCAATCCGTTTTGATCCGCTCTTCCCATATAAATAACCACAGTATACTGCATTCGTTTCACCTGTTCTCATCACAAGATGTGGACCAACGTAGAATCCTCTACCCTTGTTCCATCCATGCTATTTCGTACTGACTTACCCATGTATGTCAGATCATCATGGGCTATCCCTAATATGACTGATACAGCCCTTTGGGAAAGAGGAATATATGTGGAGAGGCAAGGTTGTTTAAAGAGAGTTCTCCTCTATGGACCAGAAGTGAGGAGAAGTTTAAGGAAGAGAAGAAGATCCGTGAGATGTCTTCTGTGTTAACAATATAATGTTAACATTACACATAACGGCTCTTTTCAGGGCCACTCATATACTTCAAAAAGATATTTGCTTTCTTTGCCTCCATTTCCCTTGTTGCTCGACAAGCCCAAATACAAATAATATTCCCCATGTTAAATTTCCCTTGAGGCTATATAGTCCCCCCTTGAGGCAATATCATCCCAAGCCCTTTTTGACTGGATTCTCCCTTGAGGCTATAAATATTGAGGCTATATCGTCCCAAGCCCTTTTTTGACTGTATTTCCCATTGAGGCTATATCGTCCCCATTAACTACTGCTAATATTTGGCTTGGAGAAGCTTACTAATAAGCCATGGCAAAGGTGGAATAATAGTAAGCCATCAAAATGTGAAATTAAGTCTTCGTGTTGTGTTTTCATTGTGTTATTATGTGAAATTATTTGTATAATCCACACGTTTAAGAACGCTACTTTTGACAGCGACTGTTGTTTGGATGCCCTAGCAGCAAAGGAGGCGGGCTTCACTTCTCAAAAAAATCCGACCCCATTTTGCAACTTTAAGTCTCCATTCATCAATCTGAGCATTAACAAAAAATCGCTAACTCGTATTTTGCCAATCTGACACTTTATCATTTAGGCAAACATTATTGTTTTCTTCACTTTTTCCAAAAAAATCCGACCCCATTTTGCAACTTTAAGTCTCCATTCGTCAATCTGATATTTTATCATTTAGGCAAACATTATTGTCTTTATTTTTTTACAAAAAAAAATGGGTAGAAATCACCATGAATAAATCAAAATTCTAAGTGGATTTTACAAACAGACTAATTTGCAAAACCTCACCTCGTAAATCAATTAAATTATTAGATTGGTCGGTGAGTTTAAAATTAATTCTCGTTAACAAATTATTATGACATCGCATATAGACTAGATTAGTTGGGTCTTCAATAATTAGAAATCCTGGAGGAACCGTTGGTGCAAAGGAGTATAAAATATATCCCTGTTGAGCTTGATTTGATTTTTCAAGATCTATTTGATAGCTTCCTTCGATAACGTCACATACTAAATTCAGCGCAATAACCGAGGATATATTTACATTGTTCGGAGCAATATGTCTACCATCACCATCTGGGCTGTTATTATGTTTAAGAATATAATCTTGTTGTTTTGGTAATTCAGGCCATCCTAACACTGATCTTATAGAACTCTGATAAATATCTACAACGTATCCTTCTGTATTTATCTCGATAATAGATGATAATGTTGGTTCATGAACCGTTATAGCGATTTTTGATTCTTTTTTAGTAATCAATTTTATTCTTCGTTGTAATTCATTATTAATTTGTTCGATTTGATATGACCCAGTTGGTATAGAAACAACCTGCCAATCTGGTGTTCCGTCTTCACGATTCTTGTTTGCAAATACCAAGGAATTATTCGGTTGTTGACCACCAAATGCTACCGATCTAATATTAGGCCAGCTATGATACACTCGTAGTTTTGCTAGTGCGATCTCGCTCACGGGAACAGGACTTGGGAAATTCACACTAAATTCGGGACGTGTTGAGGTTACTGATATCGTGCTTGTTTTCACTGGTGTTGTATTTGTTACTATTTGTTGAAGTAGTTCTTGCGACGACATTATTATTATTATTATTCTGCTCTAATTTCAGCATTGTTGATTTATACAATTGAGCCATAGTTGAAAATTCGCTATCTGATATTGTTGTGTCATCCAACGACGATGATATCAACGAGGATAATTGCGAGTAACCGGCATATGCAATATGATATTTAATTAAATAATCATGTAGTTTACTCTGGCTACACGATGATAGTTTTTTTGTGATCCCAGTTAATATACCAGCAATTGTAGCCACTGCGGAAATAGCGATTGGAACTACGACCGGAGCAATCATTGTAACCGAAGATAGTATTATTCCAGCAGCAGTGATTACTCCTGACACCGAGTACACGGTGATATCAACTGTGGTTATTCTTCGTTTGTATTTTTTGATTTTTATTTGATATTCTTCACAGAGAGAACTGAGTTTAGTTTGAAACTCTCTGACTTGATCATAGCGATATTGATTCGATGATGGAGTCATTTTATTTTAAAAGCGCTAGTATTTTCAATTTAACTGTTTACTTAAATTCGCTACGAATTCTACGTACCACGTTACTGAAGCCTTGGCTAGATTTTTATCTGTATTCGTTATCGTGAATTGTTCAGTTGTATCCTTGTCGATGATCGTTGATATCGTATTATTGACTCCAAATGAACTACTTGATGATATTTCAAACTGGGATTTAATCGGTGATACTATTGTTAATCGATAAATACCCTTAACTGCTGCGGCTATGTTTAAAATATTGTTTGTGGGAGTCCACGTATATGATCCGTGTTGAATCGTGTATACTACGTTGATGATAGATTTATCATGAGGAATTTTTACTTTTTCAATAATGTTTATTATTCTTATTGCATCCGTTAAGATGTTATTAGTGTTCGTTTTAAGTTCATCGATGGATTTTTTAATATCGGGAAGTGTTATTTCAATTTTATCAAATGGACTCCCAATAAACTTATCCATGAGGTTTTTACGAAACGTCATAAATAGTTTAGTGTGTTTTTCATATTCGGATTGAAGAGTTGCTAGTTCCAATATAGAATCTTTTATTGTGGTGAGTTTTGGTTCAGTCACTGGTGGATTTCCAAAAAATTCTAGCAGGGGTTTATCAATTTTGTCAACTATATTTCTTTGTAATGCAGTAAACTGGTCAAATACAATTATATGATCATCATACTTATCATTAAGCGATTTTAATGAATTCACTGTGTTATCATATGTTGTTAATTTATCCGTAATTGTTGAAACAAGTACACCTGGTTTGAGTTTACCCCCATCAGAAAATAACGCGATAGTATCCTCTGCTGCGTCTCTTTGTTTAACTAAAATATCATTAAGAGAGATATTACTACTTTTCAATTTACCCTGACGATCTTGAAATACAACTATTTCACCGGGATCAACATTTGTTAGGTTTAATATTTTAGTTATTTCATCTTCGATTAGTTTTTTAACATCCTTGTTATCAATGGTTTCCACTCCACTATCAGGTTTTTTCAGCGATGATAAAGATCGTCCCCAAATATCAATCATTATTATAGAAATCTTTTTTATTATTCAAATCCTATAGATTTTCTACCGCTAGTATACTCATTTACTACTATATGAGGTGGTTTCGAAAATCTTTTGGATATAGCATCAAGTACGTTTAATACTTCATTACCGCATATTGGTGGATCAAGCATTGTTTGTGTTGGTAACGTAGAATACCAAGTCTTCATTGGAAGGGTTTTAATATAACGCATAAATTCTTTCGGCGGCGCTAATCCATATGAGTCAAAATAAATAATCCCACGTGGATCAATTGCGTAACAAACCCAGTGAGTTCCAGGTCCGGAGCTGTTATCTAAATTAATAATACCGGTTTCAACATCATTTGGTTGTGCCGGTAACTGATCTCTCATAAAAACCCCTCTGAAATTTTTTATTTTTAATTTTTTAGCGGTATCAATTAAATCAAAATTGGACATAGGAATCGCAGATTTGGAAATCGAAGATTTCGGAACTATATCGTTCCTGGAATTCGAAGACCCTTTCCGCTGTACCATGAACTCGGGGTTCCTGGTAGTCTTAGACCCTTTCCTTTTTTTTTATACCCTTTTCCAGTTGCCTTTTTCAATGCCATTCCTGCCGCGGTACCAATGGCTCCTAATGCTGCTGCCTTCGCTACCGCTGGGGCTGCTGCGGCAATCAACCCTGGAATCAACCCTAACAACGGGAATATACCACCAGTCTTTTCCATATTACGGATCGCGCTCGTAGAAAGAGTAATCTGAACTCCTTTTTTTTCTTTCAGCGCTTTATTAAAATGATTAGTTTGAGTTTTCGTCAGCGATAGTTTATTTCCTCCGCCATTCATTTGATTAGGTTTCAGCGTTATTGTGGTCCCACATTGCTTAGCTGATTTAGATTGTAATTTTTTTATTTGACCAGGTGTCAATGTGACATTGATATTACTATACGACATTATACAAAATAGATTGATTCTAAATTCAATTATAGATTTTCAACTGGTGCATCTACCAATCTCATTCGTCCACCAACACCTTCAAGTATCATTGATTTATCACTAAGAATGACAGCAACCGCTCTATAATTATCAATACCAACAGGACGGTTTACATGAGCTCGGAAGTGTATATCAACTACGGACTGTTTCATCAAGTCAAGATGTTCCAACGAAAAGTAATAAATTGGATACAGACCTTTAAAATCTAATTGTGATATTTGTAGACCAGTATCTACATTTTGATCACGTCCCATAAATGATAGCAATCGATGATAAACTCGTGCAATATGGTTTTGACCGTAATTAAGTTGTATATCCTCTGATGGTTCTTGTTGTCCGTTTATTTTCAGCGAGACTTCACTACACCCAAGTTGATCAAATATCATATGGGAATGTTCTTGATTATCCAATCGCGCTCTATTCTGTAGCGCAATAAAAATATGCCGTGGAGCTGAAACACCCTGTCGTGCTGCCAAATGCCATGTAAATGTACCATCAATATTAGAATCCATGGTATCTGTGGACGTTGTCAACCAGCTTAATAATCTCTTTCCCCCTTGATCCATAAATGATAGCAACCGCGGTTCTACTGACAATGATGGAGTCAACACTGGCATCCACAGTGATAGTTTTGATAAATTTACTCTACCAGCGGCAACGCCAGCAGCGCGCCAGATTGCATTATTATCAGTACCCTTTCTCACTAGTGCTACAGTATGCTTTACTCCATAAATAACTTTTCTGACGTTTCTACAAAATCCAAATATGTGATGGAGCGGAATCGCACATGAAAACTGTCGACGAGCTCCCTGCAATGTTCCTTTTCGTGTTGCAAACCCTAAATTGAAATTATTATTAACGCTTCCGAGAATATCAAAGGCAGCAGCTGGTCTGTCTCTATATTCAGGAGTATCAAGTTGTGGATCAGCTGCAGTAGCTCTTGGAGTATGTATTTTAATATACGGAATGTGCTCAGCGTGATCAGTGATATCCTTAGAGAACATCATAGATGGACCAGCCGATCTAGTATAATCATCAGAATATCTCGCTAACCCGATTATTCCCGTAGCAACATCAACTTCACGTTCAATAGATTCGATTTCTTTTCCATCAATGAGATATCTTGCGCTTTCAAATAAAGCCATGATGCCATTGTTAACAAAACCAACTCGGATAGTTGGGTCATCTGCATATGGTGTTTCATCATACTGTAAAAGTTCACCTTCGACTTCAATAAATGCTTCTGCAGGTAAAAAGTATTTACTGGTATCATGAACTTGAAGTTCAATTCTTCCACGAAGATCAGGTTGTACTGCGTGATAAGCAAAAAATTGATAATCGCGTACAGAAGTATCTTTAAGTACTGGGGCTTCCATGTCAAATGCAACATCAGGGTTCTGTTTGAACATTTTTTATTATATATCCGATGGTCTAAATCAAAAATTCTGAAAGAATTTTGAAATTCTGAAGGAATTTTGAATTGAAAACCCAAGGAATTCATTTAGAGAAAATCGATTTTCATGAAATTTTGTCGACGGATTAGCCAAAAAACAATACAAAATCAATAAAAAAAACATCGAAAATTCGATGACAACAACATATTTTAGCCTCACAGGATAAAAAATCTAATCAAAATCGATTTTCTCTAAATGAATTCCTGGGGTTTTCATCCTCGATTTTCATGAAATTTTGTCGACGGATTGCATAAAAACACTAGAAAAATGAGTAAAAACACTAGAAAATCTAACAAAATTAGCAAATTATAAATAATTTTCAAAATTAAAAATTAAAAATTAAAAATTAAAAATTAAAAATTAAAAATTCTAAAGAATTTTGAAAAGAATTTTGAAAAGAATTTTGAAAAGAATTTTTAAAATAAATATTTAGTTGGGTGTATTTTAATAATGATGATGAAAATCTCTGATAATGAAGATAACGTTAGTAGAATCACAAGTGATTCTGACATTAATGATTCTGATACAAGTGATTCTGACACAAATATTAGAAACACTAGTGTTTCTACAATAACCATAACAACTGAGCATCCTATTCAAATAAATAGAATCACAAGTGATTCTGACACTAGCATTTCTACAATAACTATCATAATTGGAAATGCTGTTCAAATAAATATTTCTGGAAATACTTGTATCAGAATCACTTGTGATTCTACTAACGTTTCTGGCGAATCTTCTTAAAACCACTTCCCGGAAGCCCACTTCCCGGAAGCCCACTTCCGGCTATCATATTTGCTGTTATATTATCCTGGGCGTTAGTCATTAACGACTGTAGTTTTTTATCCACGGCGTTATTTATTATTTTACTAACCTGTGTAGGCATTACTGCAGTAGATGGCAGTGAAGTCATTCTAGAAACACTAGTGTTTCTAATGCTAGCATTTCCAGGTTTTGATTGGAAATTCGAAGAATTTCTACGAAAATCACTTCGTGATTTCACTAGCGCTGTTAGTTTATCCCGAGCGGCTGAAAACGCCCTACTAGCAAGATCACCAACAGTGTTAATACCCTTATCTCGGATAACATCAATTGCTTTCATTGCTGCCTGTTTTGCAAATGGAGCCACTTTTGGAGCCATTCTTGAAAATAATCCCATTATAGTATTACCGAGACCATCTCCATAGTATACTCGGTATTTTGGTAATCGTGAGTTTACCACGTAGACGTTAGTTGGTTTATCATGGTTGTAGTGTATGATCATTCTTCTATATAGAAGTATTATACTTCTAACACTAGTGTTTTTTCAAATGCTTTAGCATTTCCAATTATCTAATCGCTATGATAACCGTAGAAATTCGAAGAATTTTCGGCTAACTCCTCAATGAAATCTCTATATGTTGCAATATCCATGATACCACCTTGAAATAATCTCCTACAGATATCAGCTGCTTCATTGATTATTTCTGGTGAGTTATTCCCGGCTCGTTTTCCTCCTACAAGTACTTCTAATCGTGCTATATCACCGAGAATATTGCCAGGGCAGAAACCAGAAGAATTTCCAACTAAGCCACTACCTGTTTTTTTAGTTGTACCAGTTGCACCTTTCAGAGTTTTCAACTCTGGAGTTTTCAACTCTGGAGTTTTCAACTCTGGAGTTTTCAACTCCGGTTTTTTACTCTGGGAATCAGCCTCTGCCATTATTTGTATTTCATCAGGGATTGGGTCTGCTGTGTATACTGGTGGTGGTACTGTGATCCCCTTTACCATAGCTAGAAATTGGTCATAATCAGATCTTATTGTTTTGCTGATTTTCTTATTCTTCTTGTTTGCTAAAAACACCTTATTTGCCCAAAGGTCTTTATTGTTTATAAATTCTTTAGCCGCGTCGTCTATTAAATATTCATCTCTCTTCGCTTTTTTAATGTTGTCGTTGGTAAATTTAGCTAATCCAGCAAGTGTTGGGATATTTCTGATTTTATTTAACGCATCAACTGTAAATATATTTTCAGGATTATAGTCTCCCCTTGGAACAGCTCCCTCTTCTTCTTGTTGTTGTTCTTGAAATTCTTCAGGTGGAAATGCTTGCGTTTCTAGTGAGGAAATATCAACATCACCTAATCGTTCAATTTCTTCCTGAAGTTCTCGTTGTTGTTCTTCTCGTTCTTCTTGTCGTCTTGCAGCAGTTATTATATCACCAGGAAGTGTTTTTAATGATTTTTTCGTTTGTTTAGTTCGTTTTGATATTTTCTCTAACACAGGGAGAAAGGACTCTTTTTGTGCGCTTTCTTGTTTAGAAATTGCTGTTTTCACATCTGTAGTTGCCTTGACAACTGGTTTGAAGAGTTGTTCTGTATCCTCTGTGAAGTCAGTCTGAAATAATTGCCGCTGTTGAAGTTTTTCGCGGATTCTATCACGAAGTGGTAATAATTTCTTAAGAGCTTCAAGTCTTTCTCTAGCTAATCTCGTTGTTAATGATTCTCCTACCATTAATACAATACTAGTATTATATATATAATACTAAATTAATCATTAATTGTAAAAAAACAATGCAAAATTAATTTTATTTTATAATAATTTCAAAATTAAAAATTCTAAAGAATTTTGAAAAGAATTTTTTAATTTTGAAAAAAATTTTTAATTTAGATTTTAAAAAAACATATAGTATAATGAATCAATCGATCGTCGATAAAATCGTAACGCAACTTAACCGCGTCAATCAAATCCCAGAAATCACTACAATTGTATCACAAAAAAAAATACAACACTTCAATACTGATTACCTTGTAGATGAATTCCGTAAGATTGAATCCGCACGTGCTAAGGACTATCCAACTTATCGATCAGAATATCGTGTAGTTAAAACATTAATCAGGCAGCGTAATATGATAATTTATTATCTTAAAGAATCTAGTAATGATCAGTTGTTAGATGAATTCATTGAACTCAGTAAATTGTTAAATCCGCTATTGAAATCCATTGGAGATGTATTTGAGGAGGAGAAAAATATAGCTCAGTTGTTTGCCGAGCAATTTGATAATAGTTATTTATAACCATGCGAATGATACCCTACAATCGAATTTATCAGAGTATGATGAGGTATAATCGCTATCAGCACATCGTATTACAGATGTATTATAAATATTAAAAAACCTAGCAGCGGATTGTGTCGATGGAAATTCTGTGATTACGTTGTTATAAAATGCAATCACCGGTCTTGGAACACGATTTTTACTAGAATCCGGGTTTCTATTAAGACAATTTTCTTGTTGAGTAACAACCCTTAAATTTTCAACTCGATTATTTAATTTATTTCGATCGATATGGTCAACAACATATCCAGATGGAATATCTCTGATAAAAATTTCAGCAATGAATCGATGAACGTAATATTTTTTTAATTCTCCTTCAAGAGGTATAGTAATTTGTAAATAACCGCTATTACTAACCCAACCAATTGGTTTTCTTAATCGCTTATTTCTAATCGTTCCATCGGCGCTGGCCTCGTAGTTAACGTAAATCGGATGTGTACGGTATTCGTTCGTCATTATATATTTTATATAGGAATTTATTTATTTAATTGGAATTGTATATTTAGTTTTTTTAGATAATCCTCCGGGGTTTGTATAACATCTCCTCGATGTTTTATATGTTGATGTGTGTCGTAATATAATTTTATAGTTCTATAATTTGCTGCATGATGATCCGCACATAATTCAACCTTACCCCTTACTCCAATACCACATACGATACAAGGTCTTGGCCCTGTACTTCCTCGTTTAATATTTCTATTATGAGTATAACAGTAATCCCCGACGCAGCGTCGTTGACATTTTATTTTACTACCAATCGGCAACCAAATACACGTATTTTTTTCGTTTGAATCGGTTTTCGTATTCATATATAATATATATTTTAATTATTTTTTTTTCATTTAAATATAAAATTTTATTGTATATATTATAATTGTATATTAATGACAACATTAAGTAAACCATATTTTTCGCTTGATGCAAGATCTGGATTATCACTAAGAGGACTTAATAAAGACCTTAAAAAACTAAGAAAACTCGCTATGAAGGAATTTAGGAAAGATGGGGCTATATATATGTTTACTAGTTACCGAAATACTGGAGAAAGATTTTATGACGGCACAATAGATATAGTTCGCTCGATGAATATAATATCGTTGTTAGATAATCATATTTATTATCTTAAAGTGAAATGGGCAAAATATAATAATGAAACAGGTAAATGGACTATACAAAATAATAATCGTCCGATAATGAAAAATGGGAAAAATGTAATAATTAGTCGTGATATGGATCCTGGGGCGTTAGTTGGAATTGACAGTAATTATTATAACCGAGCTTACCCAGAAATTGTTGTGATGTATGGGTTATATAGAATTTACGTGGATATTGATCATGATCAAATGTATCCGATGAGAACTTCAGAGTTAGAATTACAAAGTAATTTGAATTGCGTTGCAGAACGTGTTATGGAACATTTTAAAAATAATTCGCGAGGAAATGGATTAACTAAACAACGTGAAGAAAAAATAATGATCTGGGGGAAGACAGTGGAAGGAGGAGCTAAAATCAGTGATGTCGCCAAGTTAGAAACATCTTTAAAATATCCAATTGTTGTAAAATCGTTAACAGGAGAAATATTAAAAAATTGTAAATATAAAAAAAATAAATTACCCCCAATTGAGATTATTGATCATAATGGGCATGCATGGAATTCTAGTATTACTGAGTTCCCTAAAAAAAAGATTATGAAATATATAGAAGGAAATATATTTGATGTGATTAAGGATCTTCATAAAGACGATCCAACAGGAGTTTGGTTATTTAAGAGTGATGAAGATCCCGAGATGGATTTTGACCAATTTGTGAGAAATAATGGTGAATTATACCGGACTGAAGAATTAAATAATCGTATGAAAAATATTACAAAGGATTTTGTTGATGAATTCGATGAAAACCTATTATGTAATTCTTTTACTGTACCATCCGTAACAGCTCATTACGCACGTGAAAAGAATTCTTGGAAAAAAACCCCAAAGGAATTATTGGATGATATAAAATCTAGTTGTGTTGAGTATGGACATGGCGGTTTATGGAATACTAAGTATGATATTAGTAATTTAATTTCCGCAGATATGAACGCCAGTTATCCAGGAGGTTTTTTAGGGATGGGAGAATGCGCCGAATATTTTAAACGTTTTGGACATCCTACACATGAAATGACACGAGTAGCTATAAACGGGGATTTACCTGGAACTGCTAGCAGTTCTAATTTTGATTTAACTGGATTTGCTAAGGTTACTAGTTTTCAACTTCGAGATGGATTACATCCTTGTAGTTATTTATGGATCGGTAAACATATGTCTGAGAAGGATTGGATACCAATAGTATTTGCACGATGGATGTTAGATAGTGGTATGTTGACTATGTTAAAGGTTAGTGAAGCGATAATTAGTTATAACTCTCAAAAAGATGTTTGGTTACCTAAACCTGACTTAGATAGAGAGATTGAGAAGGTGAAAGAAAAGTTTCCAGGGTATGATGAAGAACAAATTATTAAGACAGCTAAACAGATGTATTGTTACAGAGAAAAATCAGCTAAGGACCTAGGAAGAAAAATAATAGGAAAATTTACTCAAGGAGGAAAATTTAATAATACTAGAACCTCTTCTAGATTAGTAATTGATCCAACTGAAGAAAAAATCATTATGAAACATCTCACTGACACCAATAGATTTGTAACGAGTTATAAAGAGAGATTATCTAACGGAGAAGAATACGGTACTGTTATAGTATATAATGATGGAGAAAGCGCCCAGTATACACATTTAAGATCTTCTATGTTAGCTTATACAAGTATTAATTTATTCTCTATGATAAATAGATTTCCAGATATCGCTGTAAGAGTCGCCACAGACTCCATGTATTTTCATAAGAAACATCTTGATAAAATTAAACCGTATTTAAGTGAAAGCGGTGAATGGGGAACTTGGAGAATTAAAAAGGAACAGTTACATCATTATAATCATCACGTAGATGTTGAAATACTTGATAGTTATCGTAAAAAAGAAACAGAAAATATTCAAATTTCTAGTGCTCCATCTGTATTTGATCCAATAACTCGCTATAAATTAATTTACTTGAATGGTTGTGGTGGAAGTGGAAAGACTGAGAGAGTTATTAGATTATATAAAAATTATAATATATTAGTACTAACACATACTCATGCGTTAGCAAAGTCCTTGAAAGAACGAGGAGTTAATGCCAAAACTTATCACAGCTTCTTCAGGTGGAAAGGTGATAAATGGACTCCTGAAAGAATGGGAAATAAATTTATTCCGCGTTTTATAATGTGGGATGAAATATGTACAGTATCATTAGATATATTAAAACAATTTCTTAGTTGGCTACGTACAAAGAATACTAAAATAATATTTTGTGGCGATGATGGTCAACCACCACCATTTGTTGGAAAATCATCACATGAATGGTTAAGGACTAATGTTGATTATTACGAAGAAATCACAGATGATTATAGATCATTAGATGATGAAATAAAGAGTTTAAAATCTAGAATCAGACGAAAACCTGATAACGAACAATGTAGAATTCTCAGAGAAGTTATTAAAGAAACATTAGAAGATGATTTTTGGGAATCTTGGAAACCAACTGATATAGTATTTTCAAGTTTAAAAATAACTCGAGATGATATTCAGAGACGATTATTTGAGATACATAAAAAGAAATTTCCTAATGAAAAAGTACCACTATGTTATAGACCGTCTGATACAAGAAAACAAAATATTGATGTTGAGATTCCAGGTGGTGGTACTGAGAATTTAGTGTTAAATGATGTTGTACATGTTAATATTGATGTAATTGAAGAAGCGTTACAAGCTAAAAACTCACCCTGGTTATTAGGATACGCCACCACAATACACTCTTCACAGGGGATAACAATTGAAGATAAAATCATCTGGATCGTAGATAACCGTATTGAGTGGTCTAATTTAATTTATTTGGCAGTATCTAGAGCTAGACGAATAAATCAATTGAGAAGAATTGTAATTGGCGATCTAACTAATTTTTCGTGGCGGTAATTGAGTGTCGTGTGGGATAACTTGAAGTTGTTCGCGTGTAAATCCTCGCTGAGGTGCAGACAAATCTAATCTATAGATTGCTGGTCTAGAAACATTAGTGTTTCTGGAATAAGATCGTATCGATGATGATATTTTATGTGTAGTGATACTCCAGATAGGATCAGTTGCTCTTGCGCCACCACCTTCGAGTTCACCTGGTTCATATAAATACCTTACAGTGACATCATTAAGAATTGGTTGAAGGTTGGAGATGTTAGTGTAGGAAATATTTCTAGGTACATATTTTTTTTTTATTGCGATATTAGGTTTGATACCAATCATTCTAGTTATTTCATTATTTAACGCGGATACTACTTTTGGTAATCTTGAAACCCATTCACGAGAGCGAGTTTCCTGAGTAAATTCTTTTGCGTATTGATATCCAAATAATCGCTCAGCGAGAGTTCTATTAAATCGCTCTACAATTGCCTGATCACGATGTATTCCAACATGTCCTCGTCTAATGGTGACATTATGGGTTTTCATAAGAGATGTAACATCACCCTGAAATTCTCTTCCTGGATCAACCTGTAATAGATTTGGCCATTTAAGTGGACCTTTATTATAAATCTTTTCAAATGCATCGGAGACTTCTTTTGATGACTTTGTTTTTAATGGTATTGCTTGTTTATACCTACTAGCGATATCAACTACAGTTAATGCATATTTGTAACCGTTATCAGTAGGAAGAAATAATATATCAGCTTGATGAACTTCATTCGGTACAAAAACATCAAAATGAGAATAATTTATTTTTTTAGGACTGGGAAGATAAATTTGCCATAACGCTTGTTTAGATAACCAATCTTTCGCGGTCTTATATTTCACTGATGCTGCTTTAGCAAGTTTTCTAATTGCTGAATAACCTTTCCAGTAGCCAGTAGGTGAGTAATAAATAGATTCCATATGTAAAATAAATTTTTAGTTACCAAATAATATTTTGCCTTTCATAGCAGATTTTATTAACCAAGAAGCTAATCTTTCTTTTAATTTTTTATTTGTAATTGCATTTAACGCATGAATTAATTTTATATCTGCAAGATGCCTTTGTTCAATATTGTTGCTTCGATAAGCTATATCGTGAACACGGCAAGCTTCATCAATAGCATTAATTGGATTTTCACCTGGATTAGGTTGATTATCTTCGTTGAGTCTGATATCTAATCGAGTTCCAGGTCCGCAATAACTGTATCCTGGAAGATGTTTTTCTCCTGGATATTTTGCCCATGGAGTTCCTGGAAGTTTTGTCAATTTGGTTGCAATATCACCTCCTCTTTTTTTTTTAAAGCCTTGGTTGGAAAATTCGAAGAATTTTTACCAAGGGAAGTAAATCTAAATTTCTTTGTACTACATTGTACGCATTTACCAGAAAGCGCTGATCGATTATTTTTCGTTGTAATAGTCGTCAAGTCATTTGTGCCAGTACGTGTCCTACACTTCACACAATATAGATCCATAATTATATTATATAACGACATGAATGTAATTGATTATTCAGCTACTCGACAACAGGAACCTATTAAACACCATGCAATGTTACCAAATTTTATTCGCGCGATTATCATCGGACCATCTGGAAGTGGTAAAACACAATTGTTGCTTAATTTGATAACTCGATGGATGAAGTGGGATAAGTTGTACATGATTGCTCCGAGTGTAGACGATCAACGATGTTATGAGGTGTTAAAGGATTTTAATTATGCCGCGCAAGAAATTAACGGTGATGATATCATTGAGTTTATAACCGATATCGAAGAAGCACCGAATATTGATGATATTGATGGAAGTATTAACAATTTAGTCGTATATGATGATGTTATGTTGGAAAGACAAACAAATCCTGCTAGAATATTTTCCAGAGGCAGACATAAAAACACCGATGTGATATATATCACTCAACGTTACACTCAAATACCAAAAGTGATCAGAGATAACTGTAATATGCTATGTGTATTTAACGGAGTTGATACTCATACTCTTAGAAATATTTGGCAAACTTGGTGCGGTGGTGATATGGATCATAATCAATTTAAAAATTTCTTTAGTGTGGCTAAAGCCACTCCACACGGATTTGTGACGATAAATTTATCAGACCCTCGGACAAGATATCGTGTCGGACTTGATCAAATATTTAGCTAGGAATAATGAAATCTTTCTAATTGTTTCTGTGTTCGCGTTAGTTCATCAGTGTAATATTCCAGTTCTTCTATGTATCTATTTTCGATAGTAGTACAGTTTTCACAAATGGTCAATTTTCCACCACCAGAGATTACTTGTTGTTGGTATTTATCACATTGTTGTTGCAGTTGTTCTATCTCTTCCCTATATTTTCCATGTTGATGGCGTAATAGTTTTTTTAATTTATCGATTTGATTCTGCTGCAGTTGAAAATCTTGTTGTTGTTGTTCTACCTGCTTCTGGTATTTATCACATTGTTGTTGGAACTGCTGTTGCTCACGTAATTGTTGTTGTAATTTTTCATTAAGATTATAATTTATAAGCTCCAGATTGCTGATTATACTATCCTTTTTTGTTATTTTTGAATTCAGTTGATAGGTGTCTTCTTGATATTTTTTTAGTTGATGAATTTCCTCTTGAGATTTTTTTAACTCGTTTCGTAAATTCTTAAGATCATTCTCATAATCATCTTTTACGATTTTAAGATTATTTTCATAAGCATCTTTTAAATTATTAAGATCACTATCATAAGCATCTTTTGAATTATTAAGATCACTATCATAATCATCTTTTGAATTATCAGCGGTATTATCATTAATAGTCTCTGTATCCTCAATAGAGTGTAATGTATTATCAACAATCTCCTCAGGAGGGATTAATGGCTTTGGAGTAGTTGGATTCTCATCTGCGATTTTATTGAGAAATTTATTTAGTATATTTAATTTTTTACGACTATTTAACGGCATTCCCCATATAGAATATACCCTAGGAATCCCAATATGATATCGTTGTGCAATATTCGCAATAGTATCTCTACCATGAGCTTGTTGGATTTCTCGAATTTGTTCAGGAGTTAATGAGGTCGATTTTATTGGCATTATAAATTATTAAACAAAAAAAAATTATTGATAATTATTCGTGATAAATCAATAATATATTCGATAATTATCATATTGTTTGATAATATAATTATCGATAATTATTCATAAATGAAATCACCCTCACCTCGAAGACAATAATGTTTGCCTAAATGATAAAGTGTCAGATTGGCAAAATACGAGTTAGCGATTTTTTGTTAATGCTCAGATTGATGAATGGAGACTTAAAGTTGCAAAATGGGGTCGGATTTTTTTGGAAAAAGTGAAGAAAACAATAATGTTTGCCTAAATGATAAAGTGTCAGATTGGCAAAATACGAGTTAGCGATTTTTTGTTAATGCTCAGATTGATGAATGGAGACTTAAAGTTGCAAAATGGGGTCGGATTTTTTTGAGAAGTGAAGCCCGCCTCCTTTGCTGCTGCCCTTGGAAATAACGTAAAGCATTCGGCCTTAAGCAAGACTCGTGTGACGTCATGTTACAATTCCTTTGGCAAAAATTCGTTTTGGACGTACTATTCGGATGATTAAGATGATTGCACATCATATATACGTAAAATTTGCATATTGAAATACATTATTGTGTGCAGCGTAACTGATACGGCACAGGGAGAATACATTCATTACTTTATATATTTAGAAATGAGTGCATAGGTTATCATGATAATTATAATGTCGTAAGTGTTTTCTATTTTTTTGATAACCATTGATAAAATACGAAATAGTTGTCTTTTGTAATACCAACTATTCTGACTGTAAAACCATATAATAGCTTCGTTTTCAAGGTAATATACTGAGTTTGTTAAGTGTTCTTGACATAGATTAGTGTCATTCTGACACCAAATTTTGAATATACTTCAAATTAAAATATATTGTAGCGTCATTTGTTGAGTATGTCCTGATCTTTGCAGACATATTCATATATATATATATATATATATATATATATATATATATATATATATAGATATATATATATGCAGAAGATAGGTACAAAAGCCTGGAAAACCTTAAAAAATATTACTAATGATATTTGAACTTGAGATAAGACCATTACAGCTTTCCTTGTTTAACATTCAATGGCTTTTTTGGACTGCGATGATATTATTTGCAGACAGTATATAAAAGATGAAAAAGATAAATATGACGCAGGTAGAATCATTTGTGGGGAGCTGTTATAGGTCTCATATCAATACTTTGAGACAATGAAATCTTTGTTAAATGCAAGAGTTTTGGGCCAAATGTTTGAGAGATACTTTGAGTCCGATACCATAGACATGGTATGATAACATGGTCGGTGAATAGAATCTTCGAACCTTCTCCCTTCTCTCTCTCTCTCTCTCTCTCTCTCTCTCTCTCTCTCTCTCTCTCTCTCTCTCTCTCTCCAAATGTCTGACACATATATAGTGGTAACATTTAATCTGGTACTGTTGATCCATTACTATAAATGTTTAATATTTTTTATTTCCTCATACATTGTTCACGGTGAGTCCAAGGCACCCAACTATGGCATCATGATTTTGTCTCATGGAAAAATACACATGAAAATAAAAAATTAATTACTTAAAAATTCTTTGCTCATAGTCAATTGAAGTAAAGTGCCTAAAACCCTTAGGTCTTTCCTCAATTAATCTTAATTCTCAGAAAATTAACATGGATCCAATTATTTAAAACTATCCTTCGTTGCCCAGGTAACATAAGTAGCTACAGAGAGAGACAGAGAGAGAGAGAGAGAGACAGAGAGACAGACAGACAGACAGATAGATAGATAGAGGGAGACAGAGAAATTGTATATAAATATATGACATTGATTAATTTCATATTGTGTTACGTGTTTGTAATACGTTAAATTTTATCAAATTAACTCCCGTACGCCGCCTCCCCCAGTTTGACGTAAATAAAAACAATCTATTTGTTTGTACTATTGTACATAAATACACATTTTGTAAGATATTATAATGATCATTTTTCTGATTATTTAAGAAATTCATCTTATTCAGAAGGTTGACGACTACGGTGACGACGACGATGATGATGACAATACAGATGGTCACAAAACGATGACACGAGTAAATTGTAACGATCCAATACATAATTGTTTTGTATGTATTGAGAAAAATGATCACATAGTCTGACGCCTCATGAAGATGCTCATACACTATCTACACTTCACTCGCTAATTTGGCAGTGTACTATTAACCTAGGGAGTGATCTTCAAGCGCGTATTTGCACACGTCACTGTCGGTATAATTATAATCTTCTCCGCAGTCTTGCAGCCATCTTTAAAGTGATTAACAATAGGCAAGTAAACAAGCAGCTGCATACAGTGAGTAAAAAATAGTTACAATCTTTATACTTGATTCGAATTGTATATTTTCGTTTTGTTTAGTAACCATTGATCTATATATAGTCCATGACTAAGTTCAAAGTCTTTATGTGAGATAAAATCCATGAAGATTAATCACACCTATACTTGTTTGCATGTACCTTTTAATCAGTATACTTCATATATTTAAATTCGCAATTCTCTGTGTTTGAATGTTCTATGTCCCTAAGATGTACATTTTTAGTTGCATCTTTACCTCTGCCAATATTTTTCAAAATATTGAAATACTGCATATTTGAATATTTCAGTTGGATGTTATTGCTTTTATGAGCATATTTTCAGAATTACACACATACAGTTTCAACACTGAATTATTCGAAATTTATATCAACTCTACGCGTTTGTATGAAATATGGTAATTATCATACTGCTAAAAGAAAAGAAATTTTAAAAACAAAATACATCCCGAGAGTAAAAAATTATCATTGTGAAAGTAGGATTAATACAATCAGCGCCATCTGTTGCTATAATGGGACATTGCAGTCATGTACCACCACACGGGACTGTCGTATTTCTTAATGAAAACGATAGCTACTTTTTGTGGCTTTAAAAAGGATAGAACTACATTATAGTCGAGTCATTTTTGTTTTCTTGCAAACTCTATTATTTCACAACCCCAAAATTAAGAGGCAATAACCCCCAAATTTCTTCAAAAGCAAATATAAAATATGTTGCAAATGTAAATGGTTAAATAAGTTTTGATGATTTAAAAATTAAATATTCATCTGCAAATAGTTTTGCGCGTGTTCTCGGTCTGTTATCTGCAGCGAGAGCCATTGAAATTAATTAAATATACAAATCTAAAGATATGTAAGGGTATATATGATAAAAGGATTGAGAAAAAAAAAGAAATAACATCTTCTAGAACAAAGCTGAATTAGGAATTTGAAATTTAAAAAAAAGTGAAACATTGGCAGGAATTATTTTTACTTTTGTATAAACTTACGAAATGTCAAAGTCTGAATCGGATGTATACAAATCTATGCATAGAATGATAACTACCAATACCGTCGTTAAAAATTTAATTATTTACAATTCCTTTTACTCATTTTAAACATTGCTATTATAATTTAGAGTGTGGATTTCGTATACGAATTTGATAGAACCTGAAAGTCTTATAATAGTGTCTTTAATCTCTTAAAATGCATCGTTGCATTTAACACAATACAACCTTGTTTTTAAAGAAAACAAATTTGCATTGTATTGCTTCTGTCAATATCTACAGCCCAACAACACGTAGAGTCTGTAAAGTAATTACGTTTTGTGTTTTGACTTTGTTTCGTATGTGGAATCGGCCTATGCAGCTCTGCGACCTCTTGAATCACGAAGTTAACAACAGTATATTAGTATTCTAGATCGCCCAAGGGTAATCACTTCCGACTGACGCATGCCAAATCCAATGTGTGCAGGAAAAGCTGTTGTTATTTTGCGTATGTGTTCTTTACATATGCAGATATCATAGATTTTATTGATTTATTGCATATGTGTTCTATCATCATCATCATCATCATCATCATCATCATCATCATCATCAGTCTCTTGACATGGTGTTTTCGTTTAGGCACTGTGCTGCTGAATATTTGACCAGTTCCCTCCACTTGTCTCGATCATGTTCCAATACCTGTGTCTCTGCAAAACTTTTCCTGGTCCATTCTGTGATGTTGTTACTCCGCTTTGTTATCTCTCTACCTCTCCTTCTACCACCTTGGACACTACACTGCAGTACTGTTATGGATAGACTGTGGTTCGTAGTTTTAAAATAGCTACCATTGTTTGTGCTGCTCGTGACAAAAACTCTGTTCTTGATCCCACTTCAGTGATTATGGAAACACGATATTTGAATTGGCCCACTGTTTCCAGTTCCTGTCATCTGACTTTAATATTGGTTGAAATTTGTTTGCCACTATTTGTCATCATTTTTGTCTTCTCGGCACTTATCTCCATATCAAATCTGGAAGATGTTTCATCCAGGTTTTTCACTAAGGTGGCAAGCTCATCTGCACTGCCTGCCAGCCCAGCAATGTCGTCTGCAAAGAGGAGGTCGGTGATGTTACGACCTAGAATGCTGACGGTCCCACAGTGTTTTTCCAGGGCTTCGCTTATGATGCGCTCTAAGTAAATGTTGAAAAGCGTGGATGACAGGAGACAGCCTTACCGTACTCCAGCTGTTGTCGTGAGCCAGTCCCCCACATAACCTTGAGCAATTACTCTACTTGTAGCTTTGGAGTACAGCTGCTTGATTGTGTTGGTTAACTTTTGACCCATGTTGTACTTCTTCATTGTGGCCCACGATGCCTCCTGCCACATTCTGTGAAAAGTTTGTTTGATATCTATGAACACATGATATATGTCTTGTTGATGTTGTTAGTACTTTTCACACAGAACCCTGAGATTGAATATGTGTTATGTTGTGCTTCTTCCCCTATAGAATCCTGTCTGCTCTTCAGCGATTATTTATTCTGCTTGTGGGTTTAGTCTGATCAAGATGATGTTCAGCATCACCTTACTAGCATGGCTGATCAAACTGATAGTTCTTTAGTTTTGGCACATCTGAAGCGTGCCTTTTTGGGTCCACAGTGTTGGCCATTCGCCTATCTGCTAGATCTTGTTGCAGATTTTTGTTAGTAGCTCTATCACTGATTCCCCACCATTCTTGATTAGTTTATCTTGTATGTTGTCTACTCCAGCTGCCTTTCCATTCTTCATTGCTCTTATTGCCAACTCCACCTCTTCTTAGAGAATGGGGAAATCATTATCATTTGGGTGTCCTGTGGACGGATGGTTGTAGAGTTCTTTGCAATACTCAGTCCATCTTCTGCAATGTCACTTGCTTCTGTGGTGCATTGTCCATTTTAGTCTTGAATGGTACTGACTCTTGGTTGTTTTTGTCTGGTGAGGTCTTCACAATTTGGAGTGCATTTTTTTGCTGTTATTCTTTATCAGACTGTTCTCTATTTCTGTGCACATTTGTCCAGTCCAATCTTATTTTGCGTTCTTCAAGTTTTTTTCCTGATATTCTTGTTTATTTTTCGATACTCCACTGCCCCCGTTATGTGTCTGGTGTTTTGAGGCCTCTTCGGACTTATCACAGATTTATAATCTCTTCTGTAACCAAGGGTTTGTTTCTTTGGGTGACGGAGGCCAATGATGTCCTTGGCAGCTGTTGTCATGCCTGTGTTGAAAGTGTTTGTCATCTCTTTAACATGAATATCCATCACAAGGAGTGGAGCAAAGTTTCCTCCAATTGTGGTTTGGAATGACTTGCAGATGTTAGGGTCCTTCAGTTGTTCAAGGTTGAATTTGAGCCTGATTTTCTTTCGCTTGTTAATTTTCTTCAAACTCACTCGGAAATCCATAATGACGAGGTCGTGATCACTCCCAACATCAACACCTGGGAACATTTTTGTTTTTGCTCTATTGATGCTAGATTGGTACCGGTTTTGAACCAGTATGTAGTAGATCTGGTTCAGATGGGTTCCATTTGGTGCGTGTCATGTCCAGTATCGTGAAGCTTTATGTTGGCCCAGGATGTTGGCTAGTACCAAGGTGTGGCAGCGTGCAAACGCGAGCAGCCGTCTCCCTCTTTCTTTAATAAGCTCATTGCAAGAGGGTCCACAATGATCATCACTGTCTTTTAGATCATCTTTGCCAACTTTTGCATTCTAGTCTCCTTCGATAATGAAGATGTCATTTTTACTTACCGTATTTTTTTATACCCTGACGTTTGTTGTAAAACTCCATGATCATGATCAGTAGTTTGAGCATAGACTTGGATAATTGTAATGTTAAAGGGGAATGCTTTCAGACGAACGGAGATGATTCTCCTAGATATAGGGCGATATTCAAGCACATATTCCTTGATGGCTTTGTTTACAAGGAAACCTACTCCATTTATGGACTTGTCAAACTCTCCAAGAGAATATATGCCCATCTTCAGTTTGGTGTTCTCCTAGGGCTTTCCATCTTACTTCACAGAGTCCCAGTATGTGCCATGTGTAGTGTTCCGTCTCATGTGTCATCTCTTGGAGTCATACAGTTTGCGCCAGAGTTCTAATGTTCCAGGTGGCAATGGCAACGTTGTCTATCGCTCTGATTTTATGCAAAGTACCAATAGCACACTTGTCACCTCCGTCCTGCTGGACAACATCAGGCGCGGTGTTGACCCTTGAGACGTCTGATCCGGTATGATAACTTCAGTTTTGTTCAGCATTATCAGTGTGCATTTGGCAAAAGTCGTCTGTCGGATCTCATCCCTCTCCAGACCAAGAAGTTGCTAGAAGAGGATGTAGTTCGTCTAACTGCCTTAGGGTCTCCACTCCGGATTTTCTTTTATGGTTTACTCCTTTAGCCTATGGCTAACCAAAGCCGACATGCAAGGCAGCATGAGACTCGTTTCTGGGCAGGTTCGTCCATTATCCGAACAGACAGAGTATCTGCCACTGACCATATGTGTTCTTCACATATGTAGATATCATAGACTTTCTCGAATATATTAATAGGTTTTTATAATATATTACTACGTTTTTCGAATACGTTTACAATACTTCAAGTTACTTCAAGTGTATATTGGTGCAAGTGCATAAGATTGCAAGCGATGTAATTGATCGGTTTGTTTCATCCAGAAAACATTTCCTTGGCCATGAATGTATGGATAATTTAATTGAATGATTTTACCTGATTATTTTGAATATTTACCTGATCACCGGACTCAGTATAGATATTTAAAATATTTTACCATCTACATTGTCTTTTCTGTTGATTTACAGTTACATACTTTATCATACATTAGGTAATTAAGTGACTTTAGTATGCAAGATATAAAAATTACTTCAGAAAATAAACCAGATAGGATAACTGTAGATGTAAAAAAAGTTTAAACTCGCATTAATAATTTTAAATGATTGTGCTGTTAATCCAGTAAGCGCTTTGTGGTTTCTGTAAATTGTTGTCTTCTTTTAGAACTGTATAAATCAACAATATTTTCAAGACCCTAAAGAATCACTAAAATTTCTTATTTTGCTGAGTCGTAACCTATTTCTGAATTTCTCTCTTCACATCTCAAGCATGTAGAGCCGGATTACGGTGGTATAGGGGACACGTGAAAATGTTGACAACAGTCATGGGGACTTTATGGTTGCCGTGGATAAAATAAGATATATATATCCCGTCTTAAACTTGACCAAATATAGTTAGAATAATTATACACAAAACTAAAGGACATTTTATGGACGGCTTACTGTGTGTATTTAAAGACCTATAAGGTCCTCCCATGTCTTAAGTATCCAGGTATCACGAAAGCTTTAATTCGGCCCTGCATTCCTAGCATCAAAATTTCATTCAAGCTTATTCTGTAGTATGACGTTTGTTAAAATTGTATGCAGTTTCATTTCTGCACTTCTACTGATCGTGCTATTGGTTCCGAGACAATCGCATGGTACGAGAGCCAAATGAACCAGTTCGTTTTCTGTGTCGTACATTCTACCATTATATAGGTTTTTGCAAGTGTTGTGTTAAATATGACAATCTGAGAAAGTCTACTACAGTTAACAGTTATAATATATGAAGTCTTGTTCTGGTTTATTATTTCTCTGGGTGGATGTGATTTAATGGTCTTTTGCACTGAAGTATATAATCGTTACCTGCGCTTGTCACAAGTTAAGCATTCCCCGTACGTCACCGCTTGTTATTTATTATGGAGAAAAATTCAAGAATCTTGGGCACGATTGCCATTGAAAACTGCCATAGACCTTTAGCTCATAAATACTAAATAGGGATGGGTTCTATTATACTACCTCAGCCACATATAAAAACGGATACATAGGCCAAGACTTTACAATATCTTAGCCATTCTTTCTTCACTGGGCCCAGACACTAGTTTGGAGAGTGTACCATCCGCACATACCAAAAGGTGATGGGAATAAGAGGGATCTCTTTGAATAAATGTATTTTGAATACATGTATTTTTGTACACTATTTGTCATGCATTTAATTTCCTATAAAGTCTTTTGCAATTTTTACATGATGGTAAGACTATAATCAATATAACTGATATGAAGTGCATTTTAAGTTTATCTCTCAAAGTCACTATTTGGACCACACCATTGCAACAAAAATCACTTTGACTTACATTTCAGATTTTACAGTCTTAAGTTATTATTATTATTATAATTATATATATATATATATATATATATATATATATATATATATATATATATAATCGCTAAGAATTTGCTGTGGTTATCATGGCGGGGTGGATGACTTATGTGTTACAGATATTAGATTTACAGTGTACAATTCCAGGATAGAATTCAAGATCTAAATGAATTAGAATGTGATTGTTCTCTAAAGAGATTTTGTAATACATTCCAAAGAGTGTCAGTCGCGTATCTAACGCAATTTGTGCCAATGTTTGAGGCATCGAAAATATTTCAAGATCTTAAATCATACTTACTGTGTTTTAAAACATTAAATCCATCAAAATCATTTTGAAGCAAATTTATTCGGAATTTTTTAAGTCTCTTGGGTCATAACACGAAGTATGCGCACCTTTAGGGTTGGCACTTTTGCCATAAGTAAGAGTTTAGGATAGCTGCTTATGTAGTTGTGGTACACAAAAAACATATCATGCTCTTAAGATGCTTTCCTACATAAATTATTTATATGTGAATCGAATTGCAGTTTACAATCAATGTAAATTCCTAGTGGCTCAACAGTTTCCTCAACATTTAATGGCAAGCGATGTTCATATTTAGTACCGGCTTCATACTGAACATCCTTCTACAAACATAACTGCTCCGGTGACCTAGTGGTTAGTGCGTACGCCGCGGAAGCTGCAGGTCGTGGGTTCGATCCCCGGCCGAGTCATACCAAAGACTTACAAAAATGGTATTAACAGCTACCTCGCTTGGCGCTCAGCATTAAGAGGTTAGTGTTAGGACTGGTAGACCTCGAGTCAGGATAATGTGATTGAGTGGGACATCATGTTACATGTTTGAGGCATGATGCCCCAGTGCTACACATCACTATAAACTGCATCACTGCATACATCGTAGCGATATGATTGAAAATTTTTAAAGCTCGGTTAAAAATCTTAATAAAACAAACAAACAATCTACACCCATGCTTGAAACGTTTCCAGGTTGGATTGCATTTTGTTAGCAGTGAACCAGTCAGTCTGAATGTTGGAGTCTTCTTCAAGCATGTAAATCGGTGTCAAAATCCGGTAAGAAAACGGACAATGTCTTAATTAACGGCATAGTTATATAAAGGATTATATAAAGAGAAATACGTAATACATTAAAATATATCGTTGATAAATAAACTAAAAGTAATAAGTCCAATTACTCAAGACTGTCTGCAATTTAAGTTCCTGCTTTTGATTGACAGACAGTTCAGGAAGAGTCCTACTGAGTTATATGATATATCTTAACTTGCAGATAACAATATCACGAGGTAGACAGTCAAAAGCCTTAGATAAATCATTTCGGATGATAAGCCCTTTGATAACGCAGACAAGTAGAACAGCAATCTAAAAAAAAAAAGATGTCCTTGAATTTAGCCAATCGTTTTAAAGACTTATTTACCATCTTAGAAGCAAGGCTAGAAAATGAGGCCACACCTGTTGTTTAGGAATAGAGTCTGGGTCAGTCTGAATTTTTCAGAATAGATATCTCCCAATCAATGAATTTTAAATCCAAAAATGACAAATTTGGATCTGACATTTAAAAATAAATGATTTAAACCAAATAGACGTAACATAACGCAAACATGTAGAACAACAATCTAAAAGATAAAAAACATAAATATAACAATTTTACAACGTATGTATGAAAATATGAAGGAAAAAATTAAAACTGATAATGGTATGCACTTTTTTAGTTCCACATCCGTAAACTAAAATAAATGCTTAGCATGATCTATACATATTTTTTTTGACTTCAAGTTTTTGCAGTGATCGATAAAATGAGAGTGGGTTAGGTTATATCCTTACTATTCGTCCTAGAATAATGAACCTTTTAGAGAATAAGCATGTTTCTAAGTACTGCATCCTAATTGCAAAAAGAGGTCTCTTTGACTTATTATTTATATCTCGTTGACTTTATATGTGAAAATCATTATACACTTTACTGCATTTATGTTAGTAACATACCCATGCGATCAAAGAATACCATTGTGACTCATACTTAGTGCTGTACTAATATAGGTTATGTATTTATTTTTACCACAAACATCCGTATATTGTTCCAAGCAATATTCATCCTGGTCAGACCTTTTTGACGCGTGCAGTAAAAATGTAGGAATAAATATATTTATTAAATCATAAATGCTCGATATTTCCTTTCATATAATTCGTTGACATCTTTTATATGTTCTGCCATGTCTCTCATATTGGTACATTCAATATTGTGGCAAATGGTATTGGAACTTTTCTGCACCCCTTTTGTTGAGGTGTGGGGGAGGGGGGGCATGGACATTCATACTTAAAAAATATATCTCAGCCTTCATTTTCATTAGAAGTCCATGAAAGTCCTATCTGCATAGCATTATTTACGCAGTCAGTTTTTATTCCATATCCTCTCCTTGGTGTTTCTTCATACAGTTAACATTGTATATCTGCATGTCGAGCATATTGATCTCTTCTGCCACACCAGACCTCTTTTCTCTTCATGTTCCAAGTCCTATGATAGAAAACCTTGACAGTCAGAATGTTGGAACTGGTGCTATCAGAACACAGTATTCCACATTTCGGCATTTATTTCCTATGTGCACTAAGCGATATGTGTTTTGTTCACCAGCTCTGCACTTACTATCAAGTGATAGTATAGAGTCATTTATCTGTAAATTAGAGCTTGCTACTTGGTATCCTAAATCAAGGTATAATTCCTCCCCATTGACTGTAAATGAGTGATTGCAAGGTTTGCTTTACTTCTCTTTTTTCAATAATTTGTGCATTTTATTCAGTTTTATATTGAAAAGTAAAGAATTCAACATTGCTTGTAGTGGAAATTAGCCACAATAATATTTTTGAGGCTTTAAAAAAAGAGTTTTGGGTAAAAGTAGGTATATATTTATGAATTAGACAACTTTACTATGCAATTCAATTATATTACTTAATATTACTTATTAGCTTATTAGCTTATGCAGTGATAAGTTATACCAGTGTCTGAATATTGCATAGAAACATGGACATGCCTTGGCATCGCGAAGTTTTTTCACATATTTCTCCACCTCCAGCTCACGTCTTAGCTTGGGCCGCAGCAGTTTGTCAGCAGACTTTCCATCTCCAACATCAATGTAAGTAGTATAGGATCTTTGGATAGCCTTTTCAAATTTGTGTCTTGTCGTCTTTATACAACAGACCTCAAGTGTTTAGGTCTTTGGCACTGATGCACATCTTGTCCCCTTGTTGTTTGGAACATTACCAGGCTTCAATATATGATTCTGTCTATTCTTTGCTTCCTCACCCTTCCCAATAGTTTTATACTAAAAAGAATGGACACACAGTACTAATTATATGGAAGAACTGTGAACCAGTCATAAATAGGTAAAGAAATAATAGAGTATATACGGGTTCAACGGTACAGAATTGTTTCATAATAAAAAGTACAATTTTAGTTTAAAACAAATATCTTTGAGACCCTATCCTATCTGTAATTTAAAAACAATATAGACAATATTATATTGATGCAATTTTAGTATTTTTTTCTGGCTTGAATTAGTAGTGCTCAAAAATGAAAGTAGCACCTGATTCATTTGGTGCAGAATCAATAACACGTGTTTCAAGCACATGTAGATTTAAAACAATGCCGCGGCTCATATAGTGTTTTACCCACAGAATCTTGCACCAAGGATAGTTGTGCATGGAGAAATATAGATCTGATCATTAGCACCCAGAAATGTTAACTTATTAAATTTTGATTATGATGGTGTTTCCATATGTTTTCTATTGAATTTGAATTAGTGAAGAAAAGTAATTCATTTACAAAGTTTTAAAAGATTTTAAACTATTACAATTTCTGTGGGTTTATTTGAAATTTTAATGCTAGTAAGAACTCAATTGATTGATCTTTATAATTTACATTTCATTTGTGTTTTTTTTTAAAAATTAATTAGATTTTAAAATAATTATATAAACTGTTAACTTGCCAAGCAGTCATTGTAAACTTTAACGGGGTCGTTCGGTCCCAAGCGTTATTGGTACAATATTGCACAAGCCCACTGGTCAGAGGTATTGCGCATCTTGGAAAAAACGACACCCGAAACCGTCTCCCACTAATACTAGTTATCAAAGGAATGACCTCCACGGTAGTATTTGCCAGTTTATAAAATGGATATGGCAATCTGAGACAATATCTTGAACAAAGACAACACAAGAGCCCCCGTTAAGATAAATAAAGAATTTAATCAAAAGAATCAAGAGAAGAAAAGACACAGTAAATTGCAATTTTCTTTCCTTCTGAATACTCTTAGTTCAGAAGCACTCTAAACCCGAAGTTTAAAATAATTGATACATTAACTAAATTTCAAACACTAATAAAATAGACAAATTTAGCCGTTAATGGCTGATAGCAAATTTCAATACGAAATCGAGTGTTCATTAACATTTGACCACTTGGTAAATTCTCATGACCTGCTCGTCGACTGTTTTTCTGCTTGCGTCTCGACCTTAACTTGCCCTCTGGATGAACGTGGGGTTCTCACATTTCTGACTTCTAAATTATTTTTCCTCCTTTGGATCTCGACCTCCTCGCTATTTTTCTCTCTCCAAACAAACTATTTTCCTTTGAAAAGAAAAGGGTAAAACGCCGTAAGTATCTCGTTATGCTTTAAGAGTTGAGATTGTCCGTCCGTCCTTATGGTTCGAACAATTAGATCTTACTATCAGTGATAACCTTTATACGGCTAGCAAATACTACACAAGTCTTCATATCAATACAGCTGTACCGCTAATTATCGACATCAGAATTTGGGGAAGTCACATATATTAACGTAAATCATTACGTAAAGTGAGGCAGTAAATCATAGCACACAATCAATATTCACTAATATGATAAAAATTCAAAATTAATGTAGCACTTTCCAATCATAAATGTACACAGCGGGTTTTCTACAACACCCATTAACCTACCTACGTATATAAGGTTAAAATTCTAATTCAGAATTCAAAAGTACATTACTAAATCAATGTAATAAAATGAAACTATTCATACAAACGTATCAACAAATCATGCAGATCTGTAACAAATAAACATCATATTAAAGTACCTTATGATAAATGTGAATTTGAGTTAAATACTTTGTGATTTTGGCGTCTTACAATCGTTCCTAGATTATCAATTTTCGCTGGAACCACGAATTTACGGACGGCTTTCCCTAAAATACCGCCCGAAGTTTCTACTATGTATTTCTACTTCTGTTTTCTCTCTCTCAGAGAACTTCAAGGCCGACGAAAATTCACTAAATCGAAGAGCATCTTCCCTCCAAGATTCAGGGATCGACCCACCCCTCATTTCACATTTGACCAATCGGAATAAAGTCTATTCCTACAGACATTTGGAAAACTGCTTATCAATGTGCCAAAAATGCACCTGGGGTTGTATTTAACACCCTGTCGTTTCTCTCAAATCACTTTTGACAGTTTTTCGTGTGAATGTCGCCTTTCTAGCCTGTCATACAACTAGTTCGTTTTTGCTATAAACATACTAAAGGAGTGACCCGAGTTAGAAAAACATTTCTCCGTGCAAAAACCTGTCACAAAATAACAGTTAATTGTTGGCTAGACTAAAAATTAATTAATTAATTTTTTTCACGAAAAATTTGGCACTTTACAGTACCCCTTGTTAAGAGTAAAATCGGTTTTTTTTTTTTACTCTCCCAAATTTTTCGGAGAACTATTCTGCTCCCGTTACATGTCCTTAGGTGACCTATTCACCTCAGACATCCCTAACCGACTTGAACAATTAGCTCCTACATTATACCTACCTTTGATAAAGCGCACTTGAACCTGATATTGTTGTAGAAACAGTGACTATCTCATTAATCGACCGTTAGTTAATTTCGCCTGGGCCAAATACGCAAGCGGCTGGTAGTCTGTTTCCAAAGTAAACTTCCTGCCAAACGGATAACGTTGAAACTTAGTTATTCCAAAGATAATCGCCAAGCATTCTTTCTCAGACACTGAATAGTTAATTTTTGCAGTTGACAGTTTCCTGCTACCATACGCAACTGGGAATAAGCTTCCCTCGTGCTCTTGCAATAGCACTGCACCTAAACCTTTATTACAAGCATCTGTCCTCAAAACAAAATCCCGTGTCACGTCAGGCAATTTAACTATGGCGTCTGACGTCAGTCTGTCTTTTAGCGTCTGAAATGCACGTTCACATGCGTCTGTCCATACTACTTTGGTCGGCGCTTTTCTCCGAGTTAAGTCAGTCAATGGACTCGCAATAGCGCTGAAGTTTGCAACATATCTCCTATAATACCATGCCATACCCTAAAAAGATCTAACTTCAGTCTTAGTGGTCGGTCGTAATGCGTCCCTAAGTTGGTTGACCTTTGAAGTCTCTGGGGTTAACGTGTCCTCGCTGAGGGTATGTCCTAGGTAGTCTAATTGGCTGAACCCTATATGGCACTTCGATGGGGTTTTCGTCCAGCAGCTTCAAAGAGAACTTCTCTAGCTCTGTCTTTCCAGGTCTCTCTGTTAAGACGCTCGAATCCTCTTGTAATACCGACTCCACTTCTTTACGTTGGTCTGACGTTAACGTAACGTCAAGTGCAACATCGACGTAGGTTTCCTCCCTCGTCAACGGACAACTAGGGAGTACTTCCGCCTGCCCTGCGTTGTCGTCGTGTTCTTCCGTTACGATGGTAGCCACCACGAACTCCGTGGGTGGTTCTCGCACACGGTAACGCTTCAGAAGATTCACGTGGAACAACTTGTCCTTATCCCCTACTCGGATACAATAGTTCTGTCCACCTTTCTTCTCTGTTGCTACAAATGGTCCCCTCCATGAGACTTGCAGCTTGTTGTGCTCTAATGGCAACAACAACAACACCTTGTCACCCACCTCAAAGTGACGTTCCTTCGCCTTTTTGTTGTAGTACTTAGCTCGACGTCCCCTTGCGTCGCAGAGATTTTATTGAGCCAATTTACAAACTTCTTCCAGTTTGTTACGTAAGTCAACAGCATATTGGTATGTTGTTCGCACTTCCTTGGATGCTTGCTCATCCATCCATAATTGTTTCAACACAGCCATGGGCCCCCTTACCGTCCGCCCATAGACTAACTCAAAACGTGAAAAACGCAAACTTGCCTGCGGTACTTCTCGATATGCAAACAGTATCGCTGGAAGGTATCGATCCTAATCCCTGGGTCGACCTTCACATAACTTCTTCAAAGCCTGTTTCAATGTTCCATTGAAACGTTCTACCAACCCATTACACTGCAGGTGGTACGGAGTAGTCGTCAGATGTCTAATGGAGAGTAATCTATTTACCTCTTCCATCACCTGGCTCACGAACTGCGTCCCTTGGTCGGTCAGTCTGGAACTCCGACTCTCGACCACACCCCTAACAAGGCCTCAGCCACCGTGACTGAGTCAATGTTTTTCAAAGCCACTGCCTTAGGGTACCGGGTAGCGTAATCTACGACCGTTAATATGTACCGATTTCCACTTTCTGCCGCCGGCTTAATCGGACCTACCAAATCCATTGCCGCTCTCGAGAAAGGTTCGTCAATTAGTGGGGTGGTTCCTAGTGGCACTGGACGATGGGAGATCTTCGGTGCCACTCGCTGACACTTGTCACACGACAAGCAAAACCTCCTCATATCCCCATACACTCCTGGCCAATAAAACTCCCTCACCAACCTATCTCTGGTCTTCGCCACGCCCATGTGGCTTCCAAGAAGACCCTCATGTGCAAACCTAAGCACTTCGTCGCGCTTCCATACGGGTATCACAATTTGCTTAAACGTATCGACCCCTTTCTTGGCGTACCGATACAAAATACCGCGTTTTGTCGCGAACTTAACCTCGCCGTCTGGCAATTTCCGTACGGACCCGTCCGTCGCGTACCTACGTACCTTGTTAAGAGACACATCTTCCTTTTGAAGTTTCTCTAACTCACCAGGTACCAAAATGTCTATGGGCGAAGTCACGGATCTTAGCGGCTTCGACCCTGACCTTCGCTTCATAGCCCTCGTCTCCACTGACCCGACATGTATAGGGTTACAGATCATAGGGTTAGTTTGGGGCAACACATACCTACACCCTAATATTACGTCATGAGACAGTCCCGACAAACACGCTGCTTGAATTCGTCCTTTTACATATGGCGAATCAAGGTCTATGCTAACGACCGGAAGCGAATCCTTCGTCTTGTTAGCAAACTGGACTTCCACGTCTCACCTGTATAATCTCCAGGTTTAACATATCTACGATCTACCAAGGCCGGGTAGCTACAGCCGGTGTCATGCAGTACGGTGGCTTCCTCACCATTTACCGTAGCATTCGCTACATTCGTAGACTCCACTGTTTTCCATTTCTTAACAGTATTCGGAGTTACCGAATTAACCGTTGTCGGACGATACTTTCTACAGTCCTTGACAACATGGCCTGGTTTCTTACAGCCATAACATACTGGCTCACCTCTTCTACCCGAGGTATCCCTATCTACCCCTTGAGTCTTTCCAGACCCACGGAAATGTACTTGGCTGGGATTTCCGGCCCCTGGCCTCCCACCATTCTGACCGTTTCGTCTCTAGGGTGCCACCTCAAAGGTCTTTCTAAGCTCACCGTTTCCAGGTCGGTCCCTACCATTCCAAGTAGTTGGACGCGCATGCGCGCTCTCATAGAGCTCGGCCATTACGCTTATCTCATCCAAAGTTGAGAATTCGCGCTCCGCCAAAAACACAATTAAATCTTTTCTGTAGGTACTTAACACGTTTTCTTTTAAAATCTCTTCGCGTATACCGTCGTACGTTAACGCGGTGCCAGACATTTTCATCCATTTATCAAAAATCACGCGCACTCGACTGTGAAATTGCGCGTGTGTTTCGGTAGCCCTTTTTGACGATTCCCTAAAAAGTTTAGGGAACGTTTCCTTTGACAACTCATAGCGGCGAAGTAAAGCTTTCTTCAGAGCGTCATAATCGTCTATCTCGGCTGGGGTCATGTTGTGGTACACATCTTTCGCCGCCCCTTGCAAAAAGGCCGAAATATTGATGGCCCACTTTTCCTTAGGAATTTGGTGGACTAGGGCTAACTTTTCAAACTGCGTCAAAAAGTTGTCAATTATTTCATCCTTGCCGTTGAACATCGGCATGGTTAACTGTATGGGTCGTCTGTCTTCCAAACGACTACTTGGGGTTCCCGGACGTACGTTCGACTCTTCACCTCTCCTGAACTCGGCTTCGAGTTTCAGTCTCTCCATGGCTAACTCATCTTCCCTTTCTTTCGCTTTCTCTTCCGCCTGTTTCTCTCGCTCCATGGCTAATTGTTCCCTTTCTCTAGCTTTCTCTTCCTTATGTTCTTTCAAGCTTCTTTCCATAAATTCAGATAGCTTGTCTCCTTCGTACCCCAGTTCGTCCTTGGCAATGGATTTAAATTCCTTTAGTAACTGTCTGTCTGTCGCCATTATGTCCCTTTGTTTTCTTGAACTACGTCCTTAACTGACCTACAACAACCAAATTCTTCAATACGAAAATAGTTTGTACCGTAATATAAACTTATCTGCAGCGAGATGGACAGGTCAAATCAGTCACAAATAATTAACCAGGCAAAATTCCAGTAAACACAGGCTCCGCGCAGCGGGATACTGCTAACGAGACGTGATTAATTCCCGTCCAAAATATAGTAATTGCCTAAATTGGCTCCTGTCTCAAGAGAATATTAAGGCAATACCGCTCCTAACACTTTATGATAACTTCACACAAAAGGTATAAATCTCAAATTCTTACAATACACTTTTAACGTAAGGAATTTGCATGCACGATATTCAAGTATACAAAAATAGCAGACAATGCTTTGAATCACTCGATTCTTACTTAATAATAATAACAAATTTATGCTCTGTTCAATCTACGCTCAGATTACTTCAATCGCAATGAAAATGTTCAAATCCCCGGACGAGCACTCCACTTTGTAACGGGTTCGTTCGGTCCCAAGCGTTATTGGTACAATATTGCACAAGCCCACTGGTTAGAGGTATTGCGCATCTTGGAAAAAACGACACCCGAAACCGTCTCCCGCTAATACTCGTTATCTAAGAAATGACCTCCACGGTGTGATTTGTCCTATTATAGAATGGATATGGCAATCTGAGACAATATCTTGAACAAAGACAACACAAGAGCCCCCGTTAAGATAAATAAAGAATTTAATCAAAAGAATCAAGAGAAGAAAAGACACAGTAAATTACAATTTTCTTTCCTTTTGAATACTCTTAGTTCAGAAGCACTCAAAACCCGAAGTTTAAAATAATTGATACATTCATTAAATTTCAAACACTAATAAAATAGACAAATTTAGCCGTTAATGGCTAATAGCAAATTTCAATACGAAATCGAGTGTTCATTAACATTTGACCACATGGTAAATTCTCATGACCTGCTCGTCGACTGTTTTTTCTGCTTGCGTCTCGACCTTAACTTGCCCTCTGGATGAACGTGGGGTTCTCACAACTCTGACTTCTAAATTATTTTTCCTCCTTTGGATCTCGACCTCCTCGCTATTTTTCTCTCTCCAAACAAACTATTTTCCTTTGAAAAGAAAAGGGTAAAACGCCGTAAGTATCTCGTTATGCTTTAAGAGTTGAGATTGTCCGTCCGTCCTTATGGTTCGAACAATCAGATCTTACTATCAGTGATAACCTTTATACGGCTAGCAAATAATACACAAATCTTCAGATCAATACAGCTGTACCGCTAATTATCGACATCAGAATTTGGGGAAGTCACATATATTAACGTAAATCATTACGTAAAGTGAGGCAGTAAATCATAGCACACAATCAATATTCACTAATATGATAAAAATTCAAAAATAATTTAGCACTTTCCAATCATAAATGTACACAGCGAGTTTTCTACAACACCCATTAACCTACCTACGTTTATAAGGTTACAATTCTAATTCAGAATTCAAAAGTACATTACTAAATCAATGTAATAAAATGAAACTATTCATACATACGAATCAACAAATCATGCAGATCTGTAACAAATAAACATGATATCAAAGTGCATTATGATAAATGTGAATTTGAGTTAAATACCTTGTGTTTTTGGCGTCATACAATCGTTCCTAGATTATCAATTTTCGCTGGAACCACGAATTTACGGACGGCTTTCCCTAAAATACCGCCTGGAGTCTCTACTATGTATTTCTACTTCTGTTTTCTTTATTGTCCAGTTATTTCTTTATATCTTATACAGTTATATTATAATCATTCTTATAAACTATATATATATATATATATATATATATATATATATATATATATATATATATATACACTCAGAGAACTTCAATACCGACGAAAATTCACTGAATCGAAGAGTATATTCCCTCCAAGATTCAGGGATCGACCCACCCTTCATTCCACATTTGACCAATCGGAATAAATGCTATTCATACAGACATTTGGAAAACTGCTTATCAATGTGCCAAAAATGCACCTGGGGTTGTATTTAACACCCTGTCGTTTCTCTCAAATCACTTTTGTCAGTTTTTCGTGTGAATTTCTAATTTCTAGCCTGTCATACAACTAGTTCGTTTTTACTATAAACATACTAAAGGAGTGACCCGAGTTAGAGAAACATTTCTCCGTGCAAAAATCTGCCACAAGATAACAGATAATTATTGGCTAGACTAAGAATTAATTAATGGATTTTTTTGACGAAAAATTTGGCACTTTACATAAACGTCTGATTAATAAAACACAATTTTACATACAAGATTGTTGATTTCTCTGTATAGTTAACTGATTTACATTACATTAGCTTTTCAATATTACAAACAATTGTGGAAAGGGGGAGGGGTTCAGAGATTTGTGACGTCACCTAGAGGTGGTCTCGGTTATTGTGACGAAGTTTGACGAGGGGGAGAGGGTAAAAGGAATGGCTAAAATTGTGTAACGTTATATGTGGACAACCCCTTATCACTAACGAGGTCTCTGTAAGGTGTTTCTCAGACTTTATTATAATCTTTCTACGCTAGTATCAACTAGAGCGGATGACTTCATCACACGCAGATGAAGTACTAGGTAAGGCAACGAAACTTCTAATAGAGTTACAGTCAGACTTGAAAAATGTTTCAACTGAATATTTTCTTATAATATATCGAAAGAGTGATGAAATCCCAGTTTATAATTTTTGTCTTTTAAATTTTATATTTCTAGCAAACAGATGTGGTTTTCATCAAATAGAAGAGTTTCAAGTCACCAACGATGTCATTTATTTGGCACAGTTTGACATATAATCAATAATAAATATTTGTAAGTTGTGTGCGTGCCAAAGCAGATAAACCAAGAGTACACAAATAAAAATATACTGATAAAATTAATACGGAAGCACACTTTATAGGTCCCGTCATACTAAAATCTACTCCCGTCGCAATATATGCATTTATTGAAGAAAGATGAGTTGCTTTGCAGTTTGGTTGAATTTTGTTGTAAATGTTGTAATACTGAAATTATGTTTTATTGTGCAACCTTATTCTTTGACTAAGCTGGCCGGATGTTGATACAGGTGTCACTGTTGTGTGATTAAATGTATGCCGTGCATGAGAAGGCTTCTTACGTCTCTACAGTAATTATGTAAATTATAAATTATGTAAATTATTTGTCATGCAATGTCCTTTGGTGCAGATAGTCTTGGAAGTAGGAGAGATGGTCAAAGTAAGTTGTGGTCCGTTTAAACATTGTTGACAGTTGAAACATTGATTGGGACACAAACAGAATATGAAAAGACAATTGCATAATATCTAAATTATTTATATTTACAAAAACAAATCTGATTGGTTCAAGCTGGAATTCAGTGTATGGCGACTGTAAGATTTGGATATTCTGCGTACATTGGTTTCGGAGCAGTGTCATATAGAAGCCTGTCATGTTGTTGATTTTTGGAGGTTGATTGTTTTCTAATTCTTTATACATTCCGAAACTTATATTCCAGTGTAATGTGACTTATGTTTAGTTTGTGTAATATATCTTATATGTGTGTTTGTTATTTGTGTGCGTGATGTATTGCACGAATTTCGTAAGCATTGTTCCCTGGACCCGTCATTGCTAAATCGGAGAAGAATGCATGTGATCAACGTCCTCTGGTGCATGGTGTACAGTCTTTAACATATTTATGGCAGCAATCAGCGTGGCAGTACTCATGACGTAGTCGACAAACAAACGCGAAGTATTTATATTTAGTTAATTTCATGTCCTCAATTAAATCGGACTGCTCTTTATTGAACTCCACCTAAAGGTTTCCGACTTGTTTTCTTCATACACACAAACACAGTTCAGTAGTTGGGATGATTAGAAAAAATATTTCCGCCTGTCAGGTTACCTCAAAAATGGGCATCATAAGTTCGGTTTAATTTTGCATCTTTACAATCTGTAATATGTAACATGGCGTGTCATATACGTGATGAATGGTGGAAACAAAATCTTGTTGTGAGGAGATGTACTAAAAGAAGGTTTGAGACAAAAAGAGGAAATATCGCATTAATAAAAATCGGAATGAATTTGTAGAGATATGGTACAGTCGTGAGAAATTGTGATCTTATGTATCGGGAAACACTACAAATGTATATATTTCCAAAATGCATAAGCAATAATCATTGTTTTATTAGCTATTACTAGGGACATGTGCGTCGTAACGGTATCACTGTTAAGACTCTGGAAAAGACCAGACGCTTCAAGGTTGACATTTAACTTTTTTTGAAATAACGTTATTGCATGCGTACATACATGACTTCCAACATGACATTCGTGCAGTCTGAATAAGTGGGACAAGATTTGTAGTCAAAATGTTTTCTCATTTTCATTCAGATCAAGGGAATCATTCTTTAAGGATTTCAAAGCCTTTAAGTTTTATCCCAAAAGGCTAAGAATGTTGGATGCTATAAGGAAATTTATGACGATAGTAACAGCTCCAATCTGGGTACCCGTAGCAGCAGTAAGTGGGCTGCTTTCGGGTCCTGTCAGAGGAGTTATTGATGCCGTGGAAACTGGGGAAAATACAGTAGGAAATGATGCTGAGAAGGCTGCAAAAGGAATAGGTTCTTCGCCAGGGTCGGTAGTTGGACGAACCGTCACAGGACCTTTTGAGGCTATTGGATTGGTTGGAAAATCCTTGTGTGGCGATGATTAGTACGAGTATGAAAAGAACTAGAGTGGACACATAGTAAGATTAATTGTCAGTTTTATAATTTCTTTTTTTAAAACCTTATCTCTTAGCTTCTTTCATTGTTTTTATAAACAACTCATGCATATGACTTGATCTTTCACTATTTAATATTGGCAATTCACTAGTGTCGCCTGCATTTGTGAAGGACGTTCGTTTTGAACCAAACCAAACATAAAAAAGAACACACAAAAAATCAACAACTAAACCAAAAGGTTGTAATATCAATGATAGTTTATTTTGCGATTAATCGACTGAGCGGCGTTCAATAGAATATCAATGCATGACAGAATATTTTGTGCCTAAGCAATGAGAGTAATAATTTCATATTTTGTGCCGATATGAGAGTAATGATGGACAATTTGGTGCCATTATGAGATTTCTACCTTGCAACTAATTCTAACCCACAAAACTGTTTTTAATTGTTATTCTATATAAATCTGTCATACAGTCGTGTGGGGTCTCTCTGTGGGGGGCTACTCTTGGGTTAGAATCTGAAAGTAAAGACTAATTCCTAATCGGCTCAAGGTGTGCCCCAGCATTACTGGGCTGTTTTCAGCTTACGTAGAATTCGATTGGCCTATCCCAGCTTAAGTAGAGTATGTGCTTGGCTGACCCAAGCATTTGAATCTATTCTGTGCTGATCCCATTTTTCTGGAAATCTATACTAGGCTGATCCCAGCGTGATTGTGTATTCTGGGATAATCCCAGCTCAAGTAAAATCTGTGCTAGGCTGATCACAGCATTGAAACGTATTCTGGGCTGATCCCATATTAAGTAAAACATGTGTTAGGCTGATTGCAACATTCTAATGTATTATGGGCTGCTCCGATCTTAACTAAATATATATGGATAATTTTACTTCTTAATGGAGTCAAGTTTTATCTCATGCAACTACATATACATATCATTGTTTACTTTTTAGCCTGGGCTTTTAGATTTTCACTAGCCAATGTCTTCATATGTTAACTTATCCATGATTGACGTATAAAAATGAATCGAGAACGGTGTGTCAATATTGGCGTTGAAAGTCTTTATTGATTTTTGCCATTAATGATCTATTCCTTCAAATACAGTCTCTAAAGTTCTTTCTGATGGCCGTGGAGTTAACAGCGGTGCAGTAGTGGTCCAAGTTAACTTAGACTTTTTTGATAATGCCATCATTTAACATTCACACCAAATGCATGACGAGCCAACCCTTTGCTAAATGAAGTAATCAATCAGTGTCAACTTCATATTTTTTCAGAGCCCATCGGTACAAGATGCTAACTAATCTGAATAACAATGAAATCACCCGTTTTTTTTAACCGGTCTCATGAACAAACCAATTGCAACTACTAGACTTTACAAAAACCAAGAGGCCCTTGAAGGTACTATCTCACTTAAATTTAGTCAAGACACTTTACGTTATAAACACCTACCACGACGAACATTTTGAGGTCTTTCTCTGAATTGAAAACGAATGTTGGCACTATTTCAAAGAACATAAGAAATTGTTTTAGTCTTACTTATTAACAGAAGTAACAGCCTCTACCTGTTCCTTCCCCACATTATGAAGATAACGAAGGTATCACCTATTTCAATTACAATGGTTTGTTAAATGATATGGACATATATGATTTTGTTTATGTTTTTGTTTTAAATCTTTAATAAACATCATGTATGAGTAATTGTGGGTCGGATTAGCATCCCTACCGACTACCTTAGAGAAAATTGGGTACATTCATAGATTTAGCAAATATATATATTTTGATTATTAATATCTAATTCAACTCGTTTTAAATTCAACAAATTATGCCACAAAACATAACAGTACAAGAAGTAAATTTATATATGAGAGAGAGAATATTCACGTTATCGCCGTTGTTTCGAAATAGGTATGAAATGTATGTTATGTAGTTACAAATTGCCATCCCCAACACCCGTAGAGATAAAGGAAATAAATAAATAAGTAAAGGTAATACAAATAATTAATTGCTTTATTTTGTGTCAGTTTATGAAATAGTTTTACCAATTTGTTCATCAATTTAATCTAGGTAATAGATACACGTATAAGTGAGAATGATTTTTTTATGTATGTATGCATGTATGTATGTATGTATGTATGTATGTATGTATGTATGGATGGATGGATGGATGATTATTAATATCAATTTCAACTCGCTTTTAAGACAACAAATTATACCACAAAACCTAGCAGTACAAGAAGTAAATTTATATATCAGAGAGAGAGAGAGAGAGAGAGAGAGAGAGAGAGAGAGAGATTCCTTAATGAAACTAGTCTGTATTGAAAAAAAATGCACTTTACACTTAACTGGATGGGTTTCGTAACAAACAGGTTAGATGAATGCTTTGCTCGTTTAGTACATTATTTTTTTTATCAATGAAGCCGCATTTACTGTGCATGTTTTAGTTTAAAACATTATACGGGAACAAATATTGTGTAAATGTATATTCTGGCAACCACTATGATATCCTACATTAATACTATAAGCTCTTCATCTGTCTATTCAGTCCTCCATGCAACTAATTAACCCACGTTATGTATATCATATCGTCTGCAAATCTATCGTATCCTGCATGAATCTATTTAGCCTCCATCAATATACCCCACTCTCCATCCATGTATCTTACCTTACCCTCCATCCCTACCCATCCATGCATACATCACAACTTTCATAAATATGTCTAACAGCACAATGGCATTGCAGAGACTAAAGAGTATATAATTATGAAATATGCTTAACTTTATAAATTTCTTTGCCTCCAGAAACACTTTCTTAAAAAGAAAACTATAGAGTTCATGTTTAAAAGTTTCCGGACCGAAAACAGCATTTTAAAAAACATTCGTAAGGCCCTTGGATTAGTGTCCATCGTCATAAATAACAAAACTGTTCACAATACTTATGCGTTGTTCCGTCATGCACCTGCGGGGTGGTTGGGAGGGAGGTCACACATTTGTGACGATGAGTGACGAGGGGGAAGAAGATGTTTAAAAAATGTGACGTCACATCAAAATGCACAACTTTAAAAAATACCACTTAACTTTTTGATTGCTTACAATTTTAAAATAGGAAATACGGCATTTTCCCGAGAGGGGGAGCAGAGCTTTGTGACGTCATATTTGAGGGGTATGACTTTTTGTGACGACGGGTGGGGGTAAAAAAATCGGCAAAAATTGCATGCCGTCATTTATGCAATTCTTTTTAGAGCAACTGCCAGCACTTTTTATTCTGCATGGCGAATTTAACGACCACATTACTCTCTGAAGCTGCAAAAGATGTCAACAAGAAGGAAATGAAACAAGAAGACTTTGTTTATTAATTTATACTATAAATATTGCAAAATATAGATGATTTACTGCAGTTAAAATAGCCATTGATAAAACACATATTTACGTATTACCTAGATTCCCATATTAATAAAAATGGAATTCGCTTCAATCCATATAAGCAACCTAATATGAAATGATAGATAGACAGACAGACAGACAGATAGATAGATAGATAGATAGATAGATAGATAGATAGATAGATAGATAGATAGATAGATAGATAGATAGATAGATAGATAGATAGATATTTTTAATAATCCAGGTGCTTCATCTCTTTAATTAATGGCGGAAGATATTGATACACAAACCGTATTTACAATTTAAAGAAATGATGTACGGGAGACAACTCTATTGATTATGTGCACCTCACTTTCTGAAAGATGTTTTGCAAACATAGTTATGTGCCATTTAATGTAAACGCGGAATAACATTCATAACAATTCAGTCTTTCAAGGTCAAGATTAAACTTAAGAGATTTTGATTCAAAATGTAGAAAAAGTTTAGAAACCAGAACCTTAATCGTTAATATATCTTCATATTTGTTTCAATTTATCTTGCGTTCCACAGACAAATATATGTTCTTCTACATTTTTTCTATACATAATACAATGTATCTCGGTGAAAACCTCACTTTAATAGTCAGGAGGAGTTGAAATATCATGATTTTCAAGAAAAATGTCATGACAGTTATACATCGGACCCATTATCACAAGAAATCAACTGTAAGTCATGAAAGGCTTATTTCTATTAATTAAAATTTTTTAAAAAAAAACAGCATGTGCATATGACCACACGCTAAGGAAAAATAGCCGTAATGAACGTTTCAAGATGTCTACAATGATCCCAATATTCGATGTCTGAGGCGTAAATTTTTCTTTAGAATCAGCTAGAGATTGTAAATATTGTTACTGAAGAGTATTTCCGACAAGATTCTCAAGAAAGTCAGTAAGTTAATAGAAGTAGCGATAAGAAGTTTTATGCTCCAAAACGCCCGATTGACGCCATACTAAGGACCGTCGTACACGTTCTTGTGGTCTGTAACCAGCAAATCTAGAAAATATCCTGTCCTAACAGATACATGTCATTAAAACGTTGTGTTCCAATTTATATAAGATAAAAACTTTACCAAACAAAACATAATCAAAATAAGAGGTAATGCAAAATACAGAAGAGTAGCTATATAGCACACATGATGTACTGCGATTGTACCTCGACATTAGACTTAAAGATAAATGTAAATGTGGATTTGATCCTATTTACACACACCTAGGGAAGTCATCTCTACCTGAATTAAACAGGATAGAGGGCTTATACATACCATGGTTTATTATTATTATTATTATTATTATTATTATTATTATTATTATTATTAATATTATTATTAGATAGATAGATAGATAGATAGATAGATAGATAGATAGATAGATAGATAGATAGATAGATAGATAGATCATATATGGATGTTTGTTAAATTGTACAATTTTAAATTTTCGTGTACTTTTCAAGAAAGAACTACTTATGTAAATTACATGTTTAAAATAAAGATCCAAACTTGGCAACATGTAAGAAGAAATGTAATAGCTGTACAACTCAAGAAAAAGTTTTATGCAGACTATTGAAGCGGTTATTGGGGAAAAAAATCGGTAATAATTGAAAAGGTCATACATATATAGTTGTTATAATTTGTGCTATGAATCATTTGTATGATTTAACGTGTAAAATAAGCTAAATATGTTATCACATAAGACATGAATATCTTCAGTATTCGCATTCATTGCGTACAGTACCTGACAAGAAAAGGTGAACAACGGTTTTCACAGCGAAATGAAGACAATAACGATTTGATCCAATGTATAACATGAATATTTTCGCTCTCTCTCTCTCTGCATATATAAGACTTCCAGAATTTTGTTAAATTTCTGCATATAAGATTCATCTTTCCAACATGAGTGGAACATCGCAAATTCTGAACTTTTCTTTTCTGTATTATTGCGCCATGGGCAGATCATAGTTTGATATACCAAAATTATTCTTTTAATGAAATATTTAGACAAATAGTGGTAAATTTTTACGATAAACCATTTGTCATTTACGCACGAGAAAGGATTGGAAAAAGGAACGAAATTCCAATGAAATTTTGTACAATTTTAATATCATTTAGAAACCACTACTATTAATACTTTTTATCGTTATTTTCATATGACATTTATGATTAATGAATGAGGAGAAATTCATCATTGATCTATAGCCCTGCGGTTTAAAGAATGTTTATATATTTGTATTGCGATATGGGAATCTCACAATTAGATATACCAATAGCAGTTGTATATCAATTTGCTTTATAAAAACACTTTAAATGCCATCTTATTTTAATGTATGTGGTATATATATATATATATATATATATATATATATATATATATATATATATATATATATATATATATATATATATATATATATATATATAAATATATATATATATATATATATATATATATATATATATATATATATATATATATATGTGTGTGTGTGTGTGTGTGTGTGTGTGTGCGTGTGTGTGCGTTTGTATTTGGTGTTAACCGAGGACATTCGTGAGATTACACACCAACGTACCGAGGACACACCTCCAACCGAGGACGTCCTCGGTTGGAAATGGTGGGATAAATGTTAAAATATTGCTTCTACCAACTATTTGACCCTAGAAAAACTTAAAATCATGTTATTCAGAAATGTACCCATTTACACGTTTGGTGCTTGTTCGCGATTTTGGAGTGTATCTTTCTTCCAAAGCTGACGCTACACACGCCCGAAACCATGTCCTCGATTGCCCGGTGAAAAACTTGTAGAGAGATCTCCGCTATCAAATTACACGTTGCAAAAACGTATTATCTCCCTTAAGATCCAAGCATCAAATACCAACTGCTAAACTAAATTAAAAGAAAAGCTTGTGCATATATCAGTCCTTGGTATATTTATTAATACTTTATGCATGTGAGACAATAGTGTTTGGAAACTCACGATACATGCATGCTCGTCCAATACAGGCAAATAAATAGACATATACGAAAGAATTACATCAAAATGCTTTTGGAAATATGCATGAATATATTGTTTAGTTGTACCGAAATTGCGGGCCATTCGTAAAGTTCAAACGTCCTTCTTTACGGCGAGGTTTAATGCACGTAAAGATAGTGAAAAGACATCTTTGATATGCAAAAGTTATTTTTTGATTATTAAATGAGATTTTTCCGCCCTTATTTCATCTGCCCACTTAGTATTCAAATACGATTGAACAGGTGACATCATAAATCATAAACCGTTCAATGCAATCAATGTACTTTTAAATGCATATACTTGCTCCAGGTCGTGATTTGGTGACTTTGATTAACATACCGTGAATTGTTTTGAGTCGATAGTTCCGTTGTAAACGAAATCTTATTAAAACAGCACACAAAATATAAACATAATGCAGCAATCTATATTGTTTTCCCAAATTTAAAGAGATTTTCAACAATAGCCAAACGTTTAGAATTTTCTACTGGACCAACCTGTATTTATAATGTGAAAGAACAATTATTTAGAGCTGCATTTGTTTGTAATATTATTACTCATTTAGTCTTCTTTTAGTATGTTTTACACATACGGTGATGCGGGAAATTTTTCTTTATAAAACTAAATCTGTTACTGTTGTATCATTAAAATATATTCTTGTTCATTCATGGCGCCAAACCAATAAAACAGGATAAACTGTTTGTAAAAGGTATTGAAAACTTATCCCCGTCAACTAACTCTATAAACACATGTACTCTCATAATCCTCTGTATTTCAGTTCCAGAATTCTTGAACTTTATAGCTATTTAGGAGGTTTCAATTCAGTTAAAAAAGATAAGTTGTTGTCATTGTTGTTGTTATTGTTGTTTTAGCATATGATTATATTTTGTGTTGTGGTGAAAAAGTAGTAGCAAAATGCAGTTTTCGTGAAATGCACAATATGCTGAACACAAAAATTCGTTCTTATTTTCAACATCAACTCTGCATGTACCAGAGAGAGAGAGAGAGAGAGAGAGAGAGAGAGAGAGAGAGAGAGAGAGAGACGCGTATTATGCAACGAAAATAGTACTCTATTTTGTAAAAAAATACGAATAGTCATTGCCGAAAATGCGAGTTTCCTGCCGTAAACGTTCAAATCCAGCCGAATCATATTATCTCCAGAACGGTGGATTAGTCAGAAGCGTGTTATGTCATACTAATGTCTAATTGCAGGACAATTAGTCATTCAATAACTTGAACAGTCAGTCAATAACAACAATATATATATATATATATATATATATATATATATATATATATATATATATATATATATATATATATATATATATATATATATATATTCAAATACTAATTCAATTGCCCTAAAGAACAGTTGTAAACGAAACTCACTAGCCCACCTGAGCTATCACTACTAATATGTATCATAAAGCATCCGTATCTAACATGGCATTTTATTTCGTTAATTTTCCATGACAAAGCTAGTAACATAATTATCGTACATGAGACTCCATTCCAAATCTAGCCGTGTCACGTCTAGAAAACTATTTTTTCAGTATCGTAAGAGTATTCATTTTCTGTATCTTTGTCTGACATAGCAGTAGATTACTTTCCATAATTAAACCTTTACTTTTTTAATAACTTTATTACTTATATAATTTCCTCATATTCATGCAGAATCTTGGTGTTAGTTTGGATTTCAGATCTTGTGAATTGCAGTACAATGTGTTCAGTACATTTGGGGATTTCTCTAAAATCAAAATGGAAACAGAAAAAATAAGGCGCAAATCGACCAGCTGTATAAAACACTGCGAGCGAGTTCATTCAGAAAATGCATTATTATTATTACTTCAAGAGTAGAGTTGACATCCTTTTTATATGTATTGCTGGTGCACTGATATTGTGAACGCTTTATATAGCTGGCATTTATTCCGCTCATGATCATTACATAGTTTTACATAGTTCTGAACGAATATCCAACCCAATTTATATGTGGAGTTATTTTACGACAAAACAAGCTAAGTAGGTTACTTAGTACCGACGGTAAAGCGTTTAGCCCAGGGATACACAAGGTGTGCGACACCGGAAAGCTAACAAATGGTCATTTTTGGCACTCAAATTCGACCCGTATATTTATACATTTACTAAATGCCAGTTATCTGCAAAATGAAACACATATCGCTTCTGACATTATCCATTTCCCTTTAAAAATGTGCATGTAAAACGATTGTTTTACATCATCGTTCACAACAAGATTTAAGGACTGATAACTAAACACTCCGTACTAATATTACAAAAAGCTTGATCTTAATTTTCCGGTCGAATTACATATAGGTATGAGTAGATACGTTTTCTTTTTAATTGGAGTGTGATTTAACATCTGTGAGTTTTGACACTGAAATGACCTTATTTCCTGACCAGCCTGCACATGAACAATAAAACCTAGAACGCATTAGGCATTATTAAGCTTTATTTTTCCTTCCTATCTCATTGTCGACAAAAAAAGCTAAATAACACATTGTGCTTTTATAATAATAAGATCGAAGTTTATTTCATTTCATTTTTATTATATTGACATACTTTCAATATTAGCATGCAAAGTTTTAAGTATCAATATTACCAATGAGAAATGAAAATTAGGCGGCAGAATATATGTATTCTATGTTAATAATTCGCATAGTATTAATTATCCATAAACGGGTAAAACAAACTTTGGTTTGAAAACGGTACGAGTTTTCTCATTTTACACAAGTGTTGTTTGTTTTGTTTTTTTTTTGTTTCAATTTTTGTTCATTCTTCATGTACAATTTTCTCAGCTTTAAACATTATATAAATGGCAGACTAAATTATACAACATTGATGAATTTAGCACTGATCAAAGCTTTGCATGCCTGTAAAGAACGCTCTATAGCTTCGGACAGAAGAAAGGAATCTCCATGTACCGTTACTAAAAGGTGAAAGAGGGGTCAAGTTTGTCTGCATTTTACGGGTCCTACTGATGCATCAATCACAATTAAGTATTAACTTTGCAGGTGACTGTTAGGACACGACCAAATAAAGTTATATTTTATTAAAAAAAAGTGTTTTTCAATAAAACGTTGTAATGGATTGTAAACAATTATATAAGATATAATAGGTAGATTACACGAGTGTCTGTGTTAAATGAAATGTATGGAACAAATTGAATTGTTTAGGACTTTAAACCATTTTAAATCTTCTTAAATTTATCCACGGCATTACAATGTAAATCCCAATATTATTCAGTAAGAACCGTATAAAGAGATCACTTAAAATTACATTGCCTAACGTTATATATTGTCATGCCATATTTCATTATATAAATGGGCGTGTGTTATTAAACTAGTGTAATATTGGAAAATATGATCAATCAATCAATAAATTGACCAGTCACTCAGTAACAACAAGCTATATATTCAAATAATAATGTAATTGCCTAAATAACAGTTGTAGACGAAACCCTTATGGAAGTTACAGTTACTTTGGATTTGATTTAACAATCTTTCAATCATATCGCTACGATGTCTGCAGTGTGACGGTTTATAATGATATCTTGCACTGGGGCATCATGTAGCAGACATGTAGCATGATGTCACACCCTGTCACATTATCCTGATACCAGGCCAACCAGTCCTAACACTAACCTCTTAACGTTGTGTGCCAAGCGAGGCAGCTGCTAGTACCATTTTTATAAGTCTTTGGTATGACTCGGCCGGGGTTCGAACCCGCTACCTACTGAATCAGAGTCGGATGCTTTAACCACTAGGCCACCGAAGCGATCAATACTAGTATGTATCATGAAGCATCCGTATCTAACATGGTAATACGTTTTGTTCATTTCCTATTACAAAGTTAGTCATATAGTTACCGTACATGAGACTCCTATCCAAATCTAGACGTGTTATATAATACAGGTCAAGCAAAACTTATCTTTCAGTACCCTAAGAGTATAGCAGTGGATTACTTTCCCATAATTAAACCTTTACATCTTTATTTTTATAACTTTATTAATTCTAAAAAATTGCTGATATTCATGCAGAATGTTGGTGTCAGTTTAATTTTCAGATCTTGTAGTTGCACTACAATGGGTAAAGTACATTTTGGGATTTCGCTAAAAACAAAAGGAAAAATAAAAAGGTGCAAATCGACCAACTGTATAAAACACTGCGAGCGAGTTCATTCAGAAAATGCATAATTATTATTACTTCAAGAGTAGAGTTGACATCCTTTTTTTATGTATTGCTGGTGCACTGATATTGTGAACGCTTTATATAGCTGGCATTTATTCCGCTCATGGTCATTACATAGTTTTACATAGTTCTGAACGAATATCCAACCCAATTTATATGTGGAGTTATTTTACGACAAAACAAGCTAAGTAGGTTACTTAGTACCGACAGTAAAGCGTTTTGCCCGGGGATACACAAGGTTTGAGACACCGGAAAGCTAACAAATGGGCATTTTTGGCACCCAAATTCGACCCGTATATTTATACATTTACTAAATGCCAGTTATCTGCAAATTGAAACACATATCGCTTCTGACATTATCCATTTCCCTTTAAAAATGTGCATGTAAAACGATTGTTTTACATCATCGTTCACAACAAGTTTTTAAGGACTGATAACTAAACACTCTGTACTAATATTACAAAAAGCTTGATCTTAATTTTCCGGTCGAATTACATATAGGTATGAGTAGATACGTTTTCTTTTTAATTGGAGTGTGATTTAAGATCTGTGAGTTTCGACACTGAAATGACCTTATTTCCTGACCAGCCTGCACATGAACAATAAAACCTAGAACGCATTAGGCATTATTAAGCTTTATTTTTTCTTCCTATCTCATTGTCGACAAAAAAAGCTAATTAACACATTGTGCTTTTATAATAATAAGATCGAAGTTTATTTGATTTCATTTTTATTATATTGACATACTTTCAATATTAGCATGCAAAGTTTTAAGTATCAATATTACCAATGAGAAATGAAAATTAGGCGGCAGAATATATGTATTCTATGTTAATAATTCGCATAGTATTAATTATCCATAAACGGGTAAAACAAACTTTGGTTTGAAAACGGTACGAGTTTTCTCATTTTACACAAGTGTTGTTTGTTTTTTTTTTTTTGTTTCAATTTTTGTTCATTCTTCATGTACAATTTTCTCAGCTTTAAACATTATATAAATGGCAGACTAAATTATACAACATTGATGAATTTAGCACTGATCAAAGCTTTGCATGCTTGTAAAGAACGCTCTATAGCTTCGGACAGAAGAAAGGAATCTCCATGTACCGTTACTAAAAGGTGAAAGAGGGGTCAAGTTTGTCTGCATTTTACGGGTCCTACTGATGCATCAATCACAATTAAGTATTTACTTTGCAGGTGACTGTTAGGACACGACCAAATGAAGTTATATTTTATTTAAACAAAGTGTTTTTCAATGAAACGTTGTAATGGATTGTAAACAATTATATAAGATATAATAGGTAGATTACACGAGTGTCTGTGTTAAATGAAATGTATGGAACAAATTGAATTGTTTAGGACTTTAAACCATTTTAAATCTTCTTAAATTTACCATGGCATTACAATGTAAATACAAATATTAGTTAGTAAGAACCGTATAAAGAGATCACTTTAAATTACATTGCCTAACGTTATATATTGTCATGCCATATTTCATTATATAAATGGGCGTGTGTTATTAAACTAGTGTAATATTGGAAAATATGATCAATCAATCAATAAATTGACCAGTCACTCAATAACAACAAGATATATATTCAAATAATAATGTAATTGCCTAAATAACAGTTGTAGACGAAACCCTTATGGAAGTTACAGTTACTTTGGATTTGATTTAACAATCTTTCAATCATATCGCTACGATGTCTGCAGTGTGACGGTCTATAATGATATCTTGCACTGGGGCATCATGTAGCAGACATGTAGCATGATGTCACACCCTGTCACATTATCCTGATACAAGGCAAACCAGTCCTAACACTAACCTCTTAATGTTGTGCGCCAAGCGAGGCAGCTGCTAGTACCATTTTTATAAGTCTTTGGTATGACTCGGCCGGGGTTCGAACCCGCTACCTACTGAATCAGAGTCGGATGCTTTAACCACTAGGCCACCGAAGCGATCAATACTAGTATTATCATGAAGCATCCGTATCTAACATGGTAATACGTTTTGTTCATTTCCTATTACAAAGTTAGTCATATAGTTACCGTACATGAGATTCCTATCCAAATCTAGACGTGTTATATAATACAGGTCAAGCAAAACTTATTTTTCAGTACCCTAAGAGTATAGCAGTGGATTACTTTCCCATAATTAAACCTTTACATCTATATTTTTATAACTTTATTAATTCTAAAAAAAATTGCTGATATTCATGCAGAATGTTGGTGTCAGTTTGATTTTCAGATCTTGTAGTTGCACTACAATGGGTAAAGTACATTTTGAGATTTCGCTAAAAACAAAAGGAAAAATAAAAAGGTGCAAATCGACCAGCTGTATAAAACAATGCGAGCGAGATCATTCAGAAAATGCATTATTATTATTACTTCAAGAGTAGAGTTGACATCCTTTTAATATGTATTGCTGGTGCACTGATATTGTGAACGCACTATATAGCTGGCATTTATTCCGCTCATGGTCATTACATAGTTTTACATAGTTCTGAACGAATATCCAACCCAATTTATATGTGGAGTTATTTTACGACAAAACAAACTAAGTAGGTTACTTAGTACCGACGGTAAAGCGTTTAGCCCAGGGATACACAAGGTGTGCGACACCGGAAAGCTAACAAATGGGCATTTTTGGCACTCAAATTCGACCCGTATATTTATACATTTACTAAATGCCAGTTATCTGCAAAATGAAACACATATCGCTTCTGACATTATCCATTTCCCTTTAAAAATGTGCATGTAAAACGATTGTTTTACATCATCGTTCACAACAAGATTTAAGGACTGATAACTAAACACTCCGTACTAATATTACAAACAGCTTGATCTTAATTTTCCGGTCGAATTACATATAGGTATGAGTAGATACGTTTTCTTTTTAATTGGAGTGTGATTTAACATCTGTGAGTTTTGACACTGAAATGACCTTATTTCCTGACCAGCCTGCACATGAACAATAAAACCTAGAACGCATTAGGCATTATTAAGCTTTATTTTTCCTTCCTATCTCATTGTCGACAAAAAAAGCTAAATAACACATTGTGCTTTTATAATAATAAGATCGAAGTTTATTTCATTTCATTTTTATTATATTGACATACTTTCAATATTAGCATGCAAAGTTTTAAGTATCAATATTACCAATGAGAAATGAAAATTAGGCGGCAGAATATATGTATTCTATGTTAATAATTCGCATAGTATTAATTATCCATAAACGGGTAAAACAAACTTTGGTTTGAAAACGGTACGAGTTTTCTCATTTTACACAAGTGTTGTTTGTTTTTTTTTTTGTTTCAATTTTTGTTCATTCTTCATGTACAATTTTCTCAGCTTTAAACATTATATAAATGGCAGACTAAATTATACAACATTGATGAATTTAGCACTGATCAAAGCTTTGCATGCCTGTAAAGAACGCTCTATAGCTTCGGACAGAAGAAAGGAATCTCCATGTACCGTTACTAAAAGGTGAAAGAGGGGTCAAGTTTGTCTGCATTTTACGGGTCCTACTGATGCATCAATCACAATTAAGTATTAACTTTGCAGGTGACTGTTAGGACACGACCAAATGAAGTTATATTTTATTTAAACAAAGTGTTTTTCAATAAAACGTTATAATGGATTGTAAACAATTATATAAGATACTGTATAATGGGTAGATTACACCAGTGTCTGTGTTAAATGAAATGTATGGAACAAATTGAATTGTTTAGGACTTTAAACCATTTTAAATCTTCTTAAATTTACCATGGCATTACAATGTAAATACCAATATTATTCAGTAAGAACCGTATAAAGAGATCACTTTAAATTACATTGCCTAACGTTATATATTGTCATGCCATATTTCATTATATAAATGGGCGTGTGTTATTAAACTAGTGTAATATTAGAAAATATGATCAATCAATCAATAAATTGACCAGTCACTCAATAACAACAAGATATATATTCAAATAATAATGTAATTGCCTAAATAACAGTTGTAGACGAAACCCTTATGGAAGTTACAGTTACTTTGGATTTGATTTAACAATCTTTCAATCATATCGCTACGATGTCTGCAGTGTGACGGTTTATAATGATATCTTGCACTGGGGCATCATGTAGCAGACATGTAGCAGGATGTCCCACCCTGTCACATTATCCTGATACCAGGCCAACCAGTCCTAACACTAACCTCTTAATGTTGTGCGCCAAGCGAGGCAGCTGCTAGTACCATTTTTATAAGTCTTTGGTATGACTCGGCCGGGGTTCGAACCCGCTATCTACTGAATCAGAGTCGGATGCTTTAACCACTAGGCCACCGAAGCGATCAATACTAGTATGTATCAAGAAGCATCCGTATCTAACATGGTAATACGTTTTGTTCATTTCCTATTACAAAGTTAGTCATATAGTTACCGTACATGAGACTCCTATCCAAATCTAGACGTGTTATATAATACAGGTCAAGCAAAACTTATCTTTCAGTACCCTAAGAGTATAGCAGTGGATTACTTTCCCATAATTAAACCTTTACATCTATATTTTTATAACTTTATTAATTCTAAAAAATTTGCTGATATTCATGCAGAATGTTGGTGTCAGTTTAATTTTCAGATCTTGTAGTTGCACTACAATGGGTAAAGTACATTTTGGGATTTCGCTAAAAACAAAAGGAAAAATAAAAAGGTGCAAATCGACCAGCTGTATAAAACACTGCGAGCGAGATCATTCAGAAAATGCATTATTATTATTACTTCAAGAGTAGAGTTGACATCCTTTTTATATGTATTGCTGGTGCACTGATATTATGAACGCACTATATAGCTGGCATTTATTCCGCTCATGGTCATTACATAGTTTTACATAGTTCTGAACGAATATCCAACCCAATTTATATGTGGAGTTATTTTACGACAAAACAAGCTAAGTAGGTTACTTAGTACCGACGGTAAAGCGTTTTGCCCAGGGATACAGAAGGTGTGCGACACCGGAAATCTAACAAATGGGCATTTTTTGGCACTCAAATTCGACCCGTATATTTATACATTTACTAAATGCCAGTTATCTGCAAAATGAAATACATATCGCTTCTGACATTATCCATTTCCCTTTAAAAATGTGCATGTAAAACGATTGTTTTACATCATCGTTCACAACAAGTTTTTAAGGACTGATAACTAAACACTCCGTACTAATATTACAAAAAGCTTGATCTTAATTTTCCGGTCGAATTATATATAGGTATGAGTAGATACGTTTTCTTTTTAATGAATGCCCCTTCCTTCTGGAAGAACATAAGTTTGATTTAAAAAATTATTTTAATTTTAATTTAATTTAATTTAATAAAATTTTTCATTGAATTATTAATTTTTTTATATTTTATTTTTAGTTAGTTTTTCTCAGTTTTCTGATAGCTTAACGCTTATTGACAAGTACTGAATTGGCACAATGAGCAAATTGCTTATGAAGAACGGCCATGCATACTCTCTGCACATGCAGTTTCTAAAAAAATTAAAATGAAACCAGATGTTGTTATATCACTTAAGGATGATAAAAAATAGGTGAGATTTATATATGCAGAAGGAATAAGCTTCACATCATCAGTCTTTGTGTAACAAGGAGTGCATAAAAATCATAATATATACATCTTTACATGCTGAAGTTGGTTTTAAGTAAGTCAGCTGAATCTTCAGTTTGATGTCTTTGAACTGAAACTTACTACACGGGATTAATTGGAGTGTGATTTAAGATCTGTGAGTTTTGACACTAAAATGACCTTATTTCCTGACCAGCCTGCACATGAACAATAAAACCTAGAACGCATTAGGCATTATTAAGCTTTATTTTTCCTTCCTATCTCATTGTCGACAAAAAAAGCTAAATAACACATTGTGCTTTTATAATAATAAGATCGAAGTTTATTTCATTTCATTTTTATTATATTGACATACTTTCAATATTAGCATGCAAAGTTTTAAGTATCAATATTACCAATGAGAAATGAAAATTAGGCGGCAGAATATATGTATTCTATGTTAATAATTCGCATAGTATTAATTATCCATAAACGGGTAAAACAAACTTTGGTTTGAAAACGGTACGAGTTTTCTCATTTTACACAAGTGTTGTTTGGTCTTTTTTGTTTCAATTTTTGTTCATTCTTCATGTACAATTTTATCAGCTTTAAACATTATATAAATGGCAGACTAAATTATACAACATTGATGAATTTAGCACTGATCAAAGCTTTGCATGCCTGTAAAGAACGCTCTATAGCTTCGGACAGAAGAAAGGAATCTCCATGTACCGTTACTAAAAGGTGAAAGAGGGGTCAAGTTTGTCTGCATTTTACGGGTCCTACTGATGCATCAATCACAATTAAGTATTAACTTTGCAGGTGACTGTTAGGACACGACCAAATGAAGTTTATTTTATTTAAACAAAGTGTTTTTCAATAAAACGTTATAATGGATTGTAAACAATTATATAAGATATAATAGGTAGATTACACGAGTGTCTGTGTTAAATGAAATGTATGGAACAAATTGAATTGTTTAGGACTTTAAACCATTTTAAATCTTCTTAAATTTACCATGGCATTACAATGTAAATCCCAATATTATTCAGTAAGAACCGTATAAAGAGATCACTTTAAATTACATTGCCTAACGTTATATATTGTCATGCCATATTTCATTATATAAATGGGCGTGTGTTATTAAACTAGTGTAATATTGGAAAATACGATCAATCAATCAATAAATTGACCAGTCACTCAATAACAACAAGATATATATTCAAATAATAATGTAATTGCCTAAATAACAGTTGTAGACGAAACCCTTATGGAAGTTACAGTTACTTTGGATTTGATTTAACAATCTTTCAATCATATCGCTACGATGTCCGCAGTGTGACGGTTTATAATGATATCTTGCACAGGTGCAAGCGAGGCAGCTGCTAGTACAATTACGCCCCCTTTTGTTTTAAAAATTGCATAACTTAAGAGTATTTAACCCCATCGTGATGACGCTGAGTCGTTAGTTGGAACAAGACAGACAGAAAGCAAGAAGCATCGCATATTGCAGTTGGATCCACGCCGAGCAAAAAGTAAAGGTAGGCTTTTATTTTTTACTGTTTTAAACTATTTAAAACTGAATTTCTTTGTAAAACTTTGACAAACATGCAGTTGCATAATTTCCTGTATTTAAATATATAGTCAAACTCATCAAACTGAACCTACTTCATACTACTACCAGGATTTCATAAAGATCAGTTTTTCTTTTAGAGGTCCCAAAACTATAGCTTCTTTAATATCATCCTACCCCCACCCCAACTAATCAAATCCTCTCTATTATTAAAACAGAAACATATTGCAATCTTAAATTACATATTTATTCTGATTTTGTTCCTGTTTTTTTTATTTTTTTAAATTAAATGACCGGGATTCATTAATCGTGAATGTTGATTATAATATTTAAGAAAATGAAAAGACAAATCGTTCAATGGATCCTTTATGCAAAAAAAGATGCATGAAGTACACTTGTATAATAAGCTGATAAAGACACACTAAAATAGTGTATCTCCTAGCGTTTAACTATTACACATTCTCTTTTGTGAATACCACCAATCTAGCCCCTAATTGGCGCTGATCCGTCAAATGTTGATCTAAACACGCGTGCCCTTGCCAGATTTTATCACCGATACGCCTACTAATTGGTAACTGTTAACAGTCTGGACCAGCACGTATCACGCATTTAGCAGCTAAGTACATTTCCCACCATGGAATGAGTTTCGGTTTTATGAATTTTATTTAGTGCAAAATTTAACTTTTTGATTGAGAATTATTTCGGTTTTCGAGTAAAGAGATTCAGTTTACTGGACAAAAATAATGCTATAAAGTTTAATCTGCGCTGGTTGTGAATTTATAAAATTGTATAAGTGCCTGCTTTTTGCTTTATGTTGAAATACTAAAACATATTTCGAAAGAATGATGAAGGCACCCCCTTGCCCATCGTGAGATAATCCTTCTTAACCGAGTCTTTCTCGATTTAGTGTTCCATTTTGCTTTTTCGATATCCATTGTTTTTGCATTTGCTTATTGTTTTCTCTTGTCCATTCCTTGCTTTCTTTGTTCTGTCTTTCTTTACTTGATTAAACGACTCCAGCTACTATTGACACTAGTGAATAGCTTTAGCAATTCAGAAGGACACTGAATGGAAAATTTGTACATTATAGTTTACTCAACACCAATGATTTTGCAAGTGATTACAAACCAGAATAAACCGAAAGCTCGATGTGAAGTTCAATTCCGTGGCACTTCTAATTTTATATCTGTATAAAATATAGTTTTCAGTGGTAATAAACTGCAAACGTATTATAAAAGTGAAATTGTGTAAATCTAGCAGTTAGAGATCTTGCAGTTTTAAATGGTTAAGTCTATACTGCTACTTTTAATTACAAGTAACGTTTCAACATTATTTACTCTGAGATACGGTAATAAATGGCCAAAGTATTCGGACAAGTTACAGTTAAAACACTGCTTTCTCTGTCCAAAGCATTTATTGCGTTCATTTCTCCATCCTGCAGGAACTGAGCCATGGTTAAAACACGAAGACAGGAATGTGACAGACCCGCTTTGGTGAGTTTCATTTATTGTGCATCCGTCTACATGGAGACTGTTTCGCAAAAAAAAAAAAATACAAATAAACTAACTTTAGTGCAGAAGTCTATGTTAGAATTTCAGAGCACTATTGCGAAATTTGCATAACTTCTTACGACAGTAATATCAAAATCAGCATACGAATTTTCAGGCCTTTGGATTGGATAACACATAATATTTGTTCTCATCTTCTTTCAAGACCTTTATAGTTGTAGTCACATTCCATAATATTTATATCTCCTCAAAACCTGCCATTTTACGGTCAAAAGAAAATTGGTACAATAACCGCTAGCCCCCCACCCCACCCCACCCCCCCCTCATACCAGGGAAAAATTGTTCTCCCAAAACGATTTTCGCGATTTTCATATCATGAATGAACAGAATATTATCTATGTAAAATTTATGAATTATTCCTATATTAAGTTAATATGTGTTTGTGTTTCATACCATATTTGGACATAAATAAAGACATGTTTTCCTATTTGTTCGGACACATTTATGTACTGTACGACTAAATCAATAATAAACACACAATATTTTTTCTCATCAGAAATGGCGGAAACGTCAGCGCGTATATTCAAAATGGAAGGACTGTAAGACATATCCTGGGAAAGTCAAGGCTGTAAACCATGATGATGATACACTCATGATTGAGTTCGATGACGGAATTATTTACAGAGTGAATGCTGCACTAGGTAAGTCATTAGATTAACTGGAAATATGGAGCGTATTAGAGTTCTAGCTATACTTACTATTAAGCTAGCTGAACTTAGGTAACTGTTTACTATTTTCGTCCATCTGTTAGTAATTTTTAAAGTATAGGTCACATAGGTCATGTACGTGCATTTAGTCATTTTTAATTAAATATAAATTGTTCTCTTAAAATGTAACACTTCTTTAGCCAAAGCCTATTCAGTCCTGACTATTGAATGCTCTACACCTTAATTGTCACCAAGAAATTTCCAGTTAAACTACTGAACCGATGTTTGCACGTTTTGTATTTTTGCAACTGTATCGGTGTGTCTTCATCAAGAATACGGTTGCCTTTTGCGAGCATACAAATAGCTTCTCCAATTTCACCGTCTTCATTGACTTCACTAATCGCCGCTGGCATGTTTGTTTGTCTCTACAGTTGCTATTGTTTTCTTTATATCCTTGGTGCGTTAATCTTTCTTACAAATTTTACCTTGTTCTACTTCTGGACCAGTTACACGGTTGCTCTTGCGTCCTTATTAATATCCTCTGCACGTTCGCCAATTTCCTTTGTTATTTGAATCAGCAGTGCAAATACTTTTTTCAAACCTGCTGTCAGGTGTTCTCGAGCAGCTTGTCGCGCATGTAACATAATAATACATGAAGGTAGAACATTGTCAAGAAACTTAACCTGAAGTAGTCTTGCTAAGGACAAGCCACTTCGGTTGACATTTGCTGTTCCGGTCGCACAATTCGAACTCCTGCAGATTATGAGTTCAACGCGCTAACAACCGCAACACAGCGACTTGAAATAGAGTTACAAAACATATAAATATATACAACAAAAAAGTAATAAACACGGTGTTCATTTTTCTTTCAGTCTCAAGAAAGCTACCAGGGGCAGTGAGTAGTGTTAAACAGAAAGACGACATTGTAAAAAAGGATGTCCCAAAACCCTATAACATCATTGCTACAAGTGGCCACACTAAGAACAGTAACAACCAAAGCATGGATATCCTTGCTAACGAAAAGACACAAATTGGAAACTTTAAAGAGAACGTGGAGACAAATGTAGAGACCAACCGTATCTGTAATACTATGGGACAAAGCGAAGCTATGGATACCGAAAACGACGACCCAACGGATGTAACCAGGACTAACACGGACTTCGAACACCTAGAAGAAAATAACACAATGCTTACTATCGCTACAACTGTCACGGAGATCGCAAACGGTAAAGAAAATAACTATGTAGATTACACGGGGGAGATTACTCTATCATCCTCTGATGAAGAAGAGTTAGATCAGTATTATAACTCTGAAAGTGAGTACAAGCCATCGAAAGAAAGCGAAGCATCTGATGAATCTGATTTAGAACTAAATGAATCACATTTTGAGGGTTCAGAGAAAGACAAATTCAATAATAATGAAACGGATTCCGAAACTGACAATAGTCTGCAGAATTCAGATGTTGCATCGCCCCAAACAAATGCAAACCCCCAGAAACAGAGCGCTGCAATGGCAAAATCGGATTTACTGTCAAATAAACAACATGCTGAAGTTGCGAGCTGCAAACGTTTCTCTTCAATTCATGTGATGACCACCTCAAATGACGTAGGAGCTCGGAAATGGGAAAAAAAAGCCTACTGCTTGTACTGCGAGAAAGCTTATTCCAAATTAACAAGGCATCTTACAACTATGCACACAAATGAATCCGAGGTAGCCAGATATCTGGGTGAGGCAGATGGCAAGAAGAAAACAGCTATGCTTTGTAAACTAAGAAATCTTGGCAACCACGTCCATAACTGCGCAGTTTTAAGAAGAGGAGAAGGCAGTCTTTTGGTTTCATACCGACCATCAAAGTTTGCTTCAGCTCATTCATATACACCGTGTGAGTATTGTTATGGGTACTATGCCAAGTATGAGCTGTGGCGACATAAATGTCCTTTAAAACCGGTGTCAAGCACTAAAGGAAAGTTGCGTCAAAGGGTACTTTCAAAAAGCCGAATGCTGTTACCAACTCCCCCAGAAGCTAATGCAGCTCTAACAGAAGTTCTTGCAGCCATGAGGAGTGACGAAGTATCAAGAGTGTGCAAAAGTGACACATTAATTTTGCAGCTAGCGAGAAAGGAAACCTTTAGAGTAGGGCATGAGAAAGATTCCCACAATTACATTAGATCCAAAATGAGAGAATTGGGGAGGCTTCTTGTTTGCCTGAGAACAAGAACTGGTCTATACAATAGCTCTTTACAAGACTTTATTGAACCCACTAAATTCAAAGATGTCGTTGAAGCAGCACGAGAGGTATCACAGTTCAATGAAGTGACACATGAGTATGCCACCCCATCTCTAGCTTTAAAGTTAGGACACACATTAAAGAAATGCGCAAAGATCATGAAAGGAAATGCTTTACAATGTGGTGATGTGGAGACTACGACACGCGCTGATGCCTTTAGCACACTCTGTGAGTTGAAATGGACGGACGAAGTCTCATCTCATGCACTACGAACATTGCAACTTATGAAACGAAACTCAGTTATGATTCTACCCCTTGCGAATGACGTAAAAGTGTTAACAAAGCACCTTCAAGATCAAACCTTGATCCGTCGAACTATTCTGGTGAGTGAAACTGCATCCATAGAAGAAAGAAAAGCAGCATGGTCAACATTAAACGAGATAACCCTGACCCAGATCATCTTGTTCAATCGGCGAAGACAAGGAGAAGTATCAAGAATTGAAGTAAGCCAGTACAGTAAAAAACACGCCGCAGCACAAGGTGAAATCGGAGAAATGCTTTCCACAATAGAACAAGGTTTGTGCAAGCTGTTTGCACGCCTTGAAATTAAAGGAAAAAGGGGCAGCACCGTTCCTGTACTGCTAACAAGCTCGGTTCAGGAATCGTTAGACTTGCTCATTCAAAACAGAGCTATTGCTGGTGTGGATCCCAAAAATGTGTATCTATTTGCAAGGTCAAACTACGGATCTATGGGACATATTAGAGGGTCCGATTGCTTACGACAATTTTCTTTGCAGTGTGGCGCTCTCCATCCAGAGCACATCAGGTCCACAAAACTGCGCAAACATGTGGCAACAATGTCCCAGATATTGAACCTTCAAGAGCAAGAGATGGACCTGCTAGCACAGTTCATGGGTCACGACATTCGTGTCCATAGGCATTATTACAGACTACCAGAGGGAACCCTGCAGGTCGCCAAGCTTTCAAAGCTGCTCCTCGCTATGGAGAATGGGACTATGGCTAATAATGCAGGGAAGAGACTGGAAGATATTGACATCCAACCCGACGAAGGTGTGTATACTATGGTTTATTTTTTGTTTTGTTATTCATTTCTAACATAAAAAGAACTATAAAACTGTTGGTGACTGACATGTTTACAAATGACAAATGAAAATTATATCCTGAATACTTAAACATTCGATAAAATTTAACTTTCAGTATGCTTGGGCAATATAATGACAAGGTTTTCTTATTGAAGTCGAAACACAATTGATTTATCTATATTCAGGAATTAAACATATACTGTCTCCGCTTAGTTAAATTGTTAAAAATTAAGTTTTGTCATTTGTCAACACACTGTCATAATTCTAAATTATTACTGAATTTCTGCACAATCGAGACTATGTCTGCTATGTTATGAGACGTAATAGCATTTAGCCGCTATTAAATATTGAAATAATGAGTCCTTTTTCATATTTATTTTCATTTAATAATATTGAAAATAGACGTTTCGCCTACGTTAATGAATAATGAGTTCATTCAGTTTATGATACCCTTAAAATCATTGCATTCGATTCGAATTTGTCCTCATTGGTGTAATTCTTATTGCAGAAATACAACATGATGATGACAGCGCTGAAAGCGACAATGAATCGGACGATGAGAATACAGTCATGGGTAAATCTTTAACATTATTCATTAGCAATTTATATCAAACCAGACAAACAATATAAAGTTTCATATAGTGTGGTTTGGGTTCGAGATATTGCAATCTTCACGGAAACTACGCCCGAACAATTGTCTTGTCCAAACATAACAAGGAACATTAGTCTTTCTTCTTTATGGTGCTATTCGTTATAATATGTCAGTGTGTCGATGTGACATCAGAAACGATTATCATGATGTCGAAAGATAACGACATGTAACGGAGGCAATTCTTTAAAGAACTAAGAACTTTCTCCGAGTTTTAGTCCTCAATAACTAGTGGGCTTTATTGATGGGGAGGGGGGCTGATACATATCAGCGAAGATAGTGGACGAAATGACAGAGTCAAGCCTTCAAACAGTCCCCCATTCATTCTAACCCAGGGTTGTTTCTATTAAAGAGCGTATTGAGTGATATACTTTAGATATTGGAGAGAGAGAGAGAGAGAGAGAGAGAGAGAGAGAGAGAGAGAGAGAGAGAGAGAGAGAGAGAGAGAGAGGAGGGTCGTAAGACAGAAATGTCTAAATATGTCTAAATATTGGACGACAAAGAGAATGAAAAGAACGAAAGTTAATTTCCTTAAAGTGCAGTTATTGCTTCCTAAAAATAAGTGGGAAAGAATGAATTCCAATGAAAATAACAAGGTTTATTTAACGTAAACAATTAATTAATAAGCAGTTACAATAAAGAGTCTGTTTTTGATGGATAGAGACAAAACGTAGGAGGGAAATTAGTAAAGTATAAAATATTTTGATAAATGATGCAATTAATGGGATCGCCCTGATTAAAGATAAGAGCGAAAACCAACAGGTTTGGTAAAATGAGTCAACTAATTTATTTCCCTAGATTACAAAGTGAAAAATTAAAAATAACTTAAGAGTAAAGTGAATGAAATCAGCATTTTGCGTTATTTTGAAGATTCTTCATTTTTTTTTTTATAAGAAATGAACTCAGTTATAAGATTCCTTTCATCAGATAATTTTAAACATTTCTGCATTATGCATAATGTTGCTGTGTGAGGTTATTAAGTATTACGGGGCTGTCTGGCGAATAAATTAATATTTAATTGATGACGCTAAAAAGACGTGTTATTTGATACATTAATGTTACCGTCAGCGAGACAAGAAAACAATTCTTTATATTGCATTTCCTGCGTCATGGCAGATCAAGCAGTCTGCATAAAATATTGAAAATGCATGTCTAAATGTATTAAATGTGAGTTGATAACATAATTTTACTTGTTTCCTCTCTCTTCGCGAAAACATACATTTTAAACATCTGCTATATATTGTTAATTAATTATATCGTCAAAGTTCTCATCTATATTTCAGATGCAAGTAAATATCAGCCCTTGGAGAGAGAGATTGAGAATATAAAAGTGGCTGTGCCCATAGGATGTAGCCTCGCTAAGCGAACATCTGTAAAAAGACGACCTTGGACGGAAGAGGAGAAGGCAGCGGTAATGAAACATCTTGGCAAGCAAATTCTTAGAAAGACGCTTCCGGGAAAGAAAGAAATTGAAAACTGTTTGAGAGCTGAGCCGGAATTAAGACACAGGAACTGGAGAAATGTCAAAGACTTCTGTAGGAATAAAATGCAAATTTTGAACTAAATTGTATATTTTATTGTAATTTTCCTTTATTTCAAACATGTTATCTACTATTTTATTACTTTCACACTTCTATATTAATTGAATGTGATACTTACAATAACTTTTGAAATTGTATGTATGTTCCACCTTGTAACTGCTCCAACTATAATACCCAATGTCACAAATGAATAAATTCAAAACGTACAAAAGTTAAAACGTACCTCAGTTAAAAAAATTCTCAGCACGTTTAGGTTCAAATATTACTCTTTTGTTTATATGTTGAAAGTTCCGTAGATCAGTAGATACCACTTCACATTAAGTTGTGAACAGGCATGGCTGGTTTTAGATTTTCTTTGATCATTGTAGGAAAGATACCACGAGTAATGTAACACTATCTTGGCCTTGAATAGTTCTTTTGATGTTGTGAGCTGTTTATATAATTTAATTTGGAATAACTCATCGCCGTTCTCTCAGGTGTAATTTTCAATTAAAATCTATCAGTCAGGGAGGAAAAATAAAGTAGCAAAAATTGGATAGATAGATAGATAGATAGATAGATAGATAGATAGATAGATAGATAGATAGATAGATAGATAGATAGATTGTGAAAATAAGATAACTTTGGAAATATTACTTGTGAATTAGGGGCCCCGAGTGGTCGAGTGGTCTAAACCGCTGTCCGTTACGGACCACTGCCATCTCACCTCTTTCTGCGTGTGTTTGAGTCTAAGATTCGGCAAATGTAGTTATGTGAGAAAACTTGCCAGTAGCTTCTGTTGGATCGGTGGCTCTTTCCGGGGTTTGTCCGGTTTCTTCCTCCACCATTAATACTGGCCGCCATGTATAGCCTATTTTGTGCTGAAAAATGGCGTTAAACCATAAAAAAGCAAAACAAACTTGTGAATTATGAATACGCGATTTGGTTACTGCGACAATTAACTGCTCGTGAAAAATGCCGAAAAGTGAGAGAACGGAAAGATTCGGAAATTAAATTATATTTATGCCAGTTGCAAAGACGTTTTAGTATTTAGGTACAGTTTTAATTATATAGGTGTATATGCAAAATGTTACCTACAAATTTCAAACATTTGACAGGCTTCCTCATATCAAAGAGTTCAGTTTCCCAGATTACGTTGAGTTCATAGAGATATCCATAATTTTCTTTTAAAATTAACTACTAGAAAGGTTACATATACATTTTGTTTATACGTCATCATCTTTCCAACATGTGGAAATGAAACCTATTTTGAAATTATTTTGTAACTTCACACATGGCGGATCATCATTATTGCTAATCCCGTATTGATACAGTGGGTATTTATCATGTTATTGGTAAAAATAAAAAAAAATATAGTTTATTCTTCTTTTGCTCTTGTCTCTTCTTTTGCTTCTTATATATATATATATATATATATATATATATATATATATATATATATATATATATATATATATATATATATATGCGCGTGTGTGTGTGTGACCTACAAGAGGGGTGCACCCGGGTATATATCCCTGGGGCCAGGGGCCCATGAGGGGACCCCAGCTGAACAAAATTTTTAATGTTATAAAACATAAAATTTTGTTTGAACTAGAACTAGGAAAGGTCAAAAAGGTTTTAACCCCAGGGTCCGTGATAGCTCTCTACGGCCTTAATGTGATATCAAAATGAAGGATAGTCGATAGCTGGCAATTGCAAAATAACAGGTTTTCGCAACTGTTTGTTGTGAAAAATTGAAACAATATGAACGAAATTATTTGCTACATGGGTCTCCTGTGCGTTCACTAAGTGTTTGCCGGATCGGCTGTATATTAAATACAGTTCCCAAGAAACGTTGTCTTCAAAACCGTTATAGTGCAATACCCATAACAACATAGTTTCGTGACATTCTATTGTGCGTCGTTTTATTGAGTTGATCGTTCAAAATTGATGTGTAAACATGTCCTCATTGTCTTTGATGTAATAATATCCACAGTCTGCGTGTTTTGCTTAATTTTGCTCGTCTTTAGTTTGTATTAATAGTTAAGAGAAAATGTGTAGACATGTCCTCAATACCCATGATGTACCAATGTTCACAGTATTCGTGTTTTTGGTGATATTGTGCGTTATTAGATGAAATTGATTGTTCTAAACTAAATGTGTAAGCTTGTCCCCGTTATCCGTGATGTACCAGTATGCACGGTCTCCTTTTGTTCGCTAAAAAAGACAAATCGTTCAATTATGCAAACAAATGGATCAAGCCCATTTAATGATAATCTGATAAACACACACTGTAAGATTATCTACTAGCCTTTAATTAATGCACATTCATCTTGAGAGTTCATTCTCTTTAATGAATGACTTCAAATTAGCCCTTAGTTGACGCTGATCCGTCAAGTGTTGTTCTAACCACGCGAGCCCTTGCCAGATTATATCACCGATACGCCTACTTAAAGCTACTTCTAACTGTTAACAATCTGGACCAGCACGTGTCACGCATTTAGCAGCTAAAGTCCATTTCCCACATGGGAATGAGTTTAGGTTTTATGGTATTTTATGTAGTGTAAAATTTAACTTTTTGATTGAGATTAATTTCGGTTGTCGAGTAGAAAGGCTTCAGTTTACTGGGAAAAAAATAATGCTAAATAAATAAATTCAAAACGTGCCAAAGTTAAAACGTACATCAATTAAAGCAAGTCTCAGTACGTCGCGGTTCAAAAAAATACGATTCTGATTATTTGTATAAAGATAAAGTAAATCAGTATATTTCACTTCACCTTATTTTGATCGCTCTAACTACACGTGTAAGCATGTAAACAGCGTACATATATCCACATTCGTTATGCTTTTAGTAATAGTGTGTGTCCTTTGATTGAAATATATAGTCATGTCCTCGTTGTCCATGATGTACCAATGTCCCCGGTCTCCATGTTGTTGCAAATAGTGTGTGTCGCGGTTTTTATTGATCATTCAAAATAGAAAGATAAAGGTGTCGAAAATGTTGTTTATGTATTAATGTCCATTGTCATCGGCTTTTGTAATAGTGTACGTTATTAGACCGACTTTGATGTTTAGACTAGATATGGTAATTGTGTTCATAGTTAGTTTGATTGAGATTTCAGATTAGAGGTTTAAACATGTCCTCGTTGTCCATGATACAGATTTGTTCGCAGTCTCGATGCTGTTGCTAATAGTGTGTGTAATTTGTATTGACAGCTCAGACCAGATATATATAAACATGCCATCGTTTTCTATCTTGAACAAATGTCTTTATTCTCCATGATTCTGTTAATAATGTGCGTCACTAATTTGTCTTAATAACTCAAACCAGATATTTAACCACGTCCTCGTTGTCCATGATATACCAATATCCACAAAAAAAATGTTAATACTAATAGATTGCGTCTTTACCTTATTTTGATCGCTCTAACTATACGTTTAAACATGTCAACAGTGTACATATATCCACATTCGTTATGCTTTTAGTAATAGTGTGTGTCCTTTGATTGAAATTTATAGTCATGTCCTCGTTGTCCATGATGTACCAATGTCCCCGGTCTCTATGTTGCTGCTAATAGTGTGTGTCGCGGTTTTTATTGATCATTCAAAATAGAAAGATAAAGATGTCGAAAATGTTGTTTATGTATTAATGTCCATTGTCATCGACTTTTTTTAATAGTGTGCGTTATTAGACCGACTTTGATGTTCAGACTAGATATGGCAATATGTCCTAGTTGTTCGTATTGTACCAATGTCCACGGTCTCCATCTTGCTGTCAATAGTGTGCGTCCTTAATTTGTATTGATGGGTCAGACTAAATGTGTAAACGTTTCCTCGTTATCCATGATATACCCATATCCTCAAGAGAAATGTTAATACTAATAGACTGCGTCTTTACCTTATTTTCTTCGCTCTAACTACACGGGTAAACATGTCAACAGTGTACATATATTCACTTTCGTTATGCTTTTAGTAATAGTGCGTGTCCTTTGATTGAAATATATAGTCATGTCCTCGTTGTCCATGATGTACCAATGTCCCCGGTCTCCATGTTGCTGCTAATAGTGTGTGTCGCGGTTTTTATTGATCATTCAAAATAGAAAGGTAAAGATGTCGAAAATGTTGTTTATGTATTAATGTCCATTGTCATCGGCTTTTGTAATAGTGTACGTTATTAGACCGACTTTGATGTTTAGACTAGATATGGTAATTGTGTTCGTAGTTAGTTTGATTGAGATTTCAGATTAGAGGTTTAAACATGTCTTCGTTGTCCATGATACAGATTTATTCGCAGTCTCGATGCTGTTAGTAATAGTGTGTGTGATTTGTATTGACAGCTCAGACCAGATATATATATAAACATGCCATCGTTTTCTATCTTGAACAAATGTCTTTATTCTCCATGATTCTGTTAATAATGTGCGTCATTAATTTGTCTTAATAACTCAAACCAGATATTTAACCATGTCCTCGTTGTCCATGATATACCAATATCCACAAGAGAAATGTTAATACTAATAGATTGCGTCTTTACCTTATTTTGATCGCTCTAACTATACGTTTAAACATGTCAACAGTGTACATATATCCACATTCGTTATGCTTTTAGTAATAGTGTGTGTCCTTTGATTGAAATTTATAGTCATGTCCTCGTTGTCCATGATGTACCAATGTCCCCGGTCTCCATGTTGTTGCTAATAGTGTGTGTCGCGGTGTTTATTGATCATTCAAAATAGAAAGATAAAGATGTCGAAAATGTTGTTTATGTATTAATGTCCATTGTCATCGGCTTTTTGTAATTGTGTGCGTTATTAGACCGACTTTGATGTTCAGACTAGATATGGCAATATGTCGTAGTTGTTGGTATTGTACCAATGTCCACGGTCTCCATCTTGTTGTCAATAGTGTGCGTCCTTAATTTGTATTGATGGGTCAGACTAAATGTGTAAACGTTTCCTCGTTATCCATGATATACCCATATCCACAAGAGAAATTTTAATACTAATAGACTGCGTCTTCACCTTATTTTGATCGCTCTAACTACACGGGTGAAGATGTCAACAGTGTACATATATTCACTTTCGTTATGCTTTTAGTAATAGTGTGTCCTTTGATTGAAATATATAGTCATGTCCTCGTTGTCCATGATGTACCAATGTCCCCGGTCTCCATGCTGCTGCTAATAGTGTGTGTCGCGGTTTTTATTGATCATTCAAAATAGAAAGGTAAAGATGTCGAAAATGTTGTTTATGTATTAATGTCCATTGTCATCGGCTTTTTGTAATAGTGTGCGTTATTAGACCGACTTTGATGTTCAGACTAGATATGGTAATTGTGTTCGTAGTTAGTTTGATTGAGATTTCAGATTAGAGGTTTAAACATGTCCTCGTTGTCCATGATACAGATTTGTTTGCAGTCTCGATGCTGTTGCTAATAGTGTGTGTAATTTGTATTGACAGCTCAGACCAGATATATATATAAACATGTCATCGTTTTCTATCTTGAACAAATGTCTTTATTCTCCATGATTCTGTTAATAATGTGCGTCATTAATTTGTCTTAATAACTCAAACCAGATATTTAACCATGTCCTCGTTGTCCATGATATACCAATATCCACAAGAGAAAAGTTAATACTAATAGATTGCATCTTTACCTTATTTTGATCGCTCTAACTATACGTTTAAACATGTCAACAGTGTACATATATCCACATTCGTTATGCTTTTAGTAATAGTGTGTGTCCTTTGATTGAAAGTTATGGTCATGTCCTCGTTGTCCATGATGTACCAATGTCCCCGGTCTCCATGTTGCTGCTAATAGTGTGTGTCGCGGTTTTTATTGATCATTCAAAATAGAAAGGTAAAGATGTCGAAAATGTTGTTTATGTATTAATGTCCATTGTCATCGACTTTTTTTAATAGTGTGCGTTATTAGACCGACTTTGATGTTCAGACTAGATATTTTAATTGTGTTCGTATTTCGTATTGTACCAATGTCCACGGTCTCCATCTTGTTGTCAATAGTGTGCGTCCTTAATTTGTATTGATGGGTCAGACTAAATGTGTAAACGTGTCCTCGTTATCCATGATATACCCATATCCACAAGAGAAATGTTAATACTAATAGATTGCGTCTTTACCTTATTTCGATCGCTCTAGCTACATATGTAAAAATGTCAACAGTGTACATATATCCACATTTGTTATGTTTTTAGTAGTTGACGATAGGAACGAATGTTTGTGTTAAGCATATTGTGTATTTCACGGAGTCCTTGCATTCTTCAAGTTATTTTGGCTGAATAAATATATCAGGCATAAAAACATTACTTATTTTGTATAGTGTTTAATATGAACCTCAACACACAGATGAATGATATGCTAAAACAACAATAACAACAGCAACAACATAGACAACAACGTATCTATTTTAACTGAATTGAAACCTCCTAAATAGCTATAAAGTTCAGGAATTCCATAAGTGAAATACAGAGTTCTATGAGAATACATGATTTGTATAGAGTTAGTGGATGGGGATAAGTTTCCAATACCTTTTTACAAAATGTTTATCCTGTTCTATTGTTTTGGCGCCATATATGAACAAGAATATACATTAATCGTACAACACTATCACAGTTCACCTTCCAAATCACTTAGTTTATACATTTGCTAATTCGAGGTACCTTGTAAAGGTGTTTGATATCGTTTACTGGAAGTTTTTTTAAAAAAAACTCCCCAAATCGCCTAATTCACCTTACTGAAGAAAGACTAAATGAGTAAGAATATTACTAACTAATGCAGCTCTAAATAAGTGTTCTTTCACGTAATAAATATAGGTTGGTCCAGTAGAAAATTCTGAGCGTTTGGCTATTGTTGAAAACCTATTTAAATTTGGGAAAACAATATAGATTGCTGCCTTGTGTTTTCATTTTGTATGTTGTTTTAATACGATTTCGTTTACAACGGAACTATCGACACAAATACAATTATATATATTACGGACACTTACTACAGCACAGTAAATTTACAAATATCGTCCAGTGCTTCGTTCTAATGTTTGGACTCACAAGGCTCCGACATTGCTGTTTGAAGTAATAATTAATGACATTTTTTAGACAAACTCTCATCATAATATGATCGTCCTTTGGTTCTTTAAACGTGTAAAGACATTCATGGGATGAATCAAAATGAACCACATTTGCGTCTGTGTGCAGAAATCCTTTAAGTCGGAATAGTTAATGTATTGTTTAATATTTCTGTTCATTTTAATTGTGCAATTTAATGACAACCAAAATTGTCCGTAAATTCAAATTGTCCGCATTTTCCATGTTGTGGTCAATATATATGTGTGTCCTTAGTTTGAATGGATTGTACATAATGTTTGTGTAAATGTGTGCGTCCTCGTTTGCATTGCTAAATTTCATATACCTTAGAATTGATCCCACAGTACCTTCCTCGATACGTCGACATTTGGTATAAATTTGTTGCCAGAAACTATATATATATTAGCTCCAAGATAGCCAGAACAAATGTCCTCGATACGAGGTTACATACCCATGTCCTCGATATCCACCAAATACAAGAATGTGTGTGTGTGTGTGTGTGTGTGTGCCAAATAATGTCAGTAAATTCACCTTATATCTGTCGAATCAAGTACGACCTAGTGACATCATTACATGAATTGTGATATAAAAAGGAAATAATTCGTATACAAATATAATAAATCATATTTTTTTTGCTTTATAATATTATTCAAACAAAAAAAATAAAATACTGTGTGAGTGGAAACCGATATATACAGAGAGAACATGTAAATACATGTGTATTTCGGCGTATTTCGTTTTTTTCAGTGTATTTCGGTGTTTCTAGTAACACAAGTTCCTGTGTTTTTCAAAACCGAACAGTCCAAGCAGTGTGTGTGTGTGTGTGTGTGTGTGTGTGTGTGTGTGTAATTGATCTGGAATTGTAAAGTAGCTATAACAATTTTTATAATACAGTACTGCAGGGCAGCGTCCAGTGTCGCAGAAGGAGAGGCAGACAGAGAAAAAGTGGACTGACGACATCACAGAATGGACCAGGAAAAATTTTGCGGAGACGCAGGCATTGGCATATGATCGAGACTAGTCCGAGTTTTCTCCGACCCTTGCCACCCCATTTTAATATTTGAACATTCATGTTGGGGTGTAAGTCAGAACACATTCCCTATCGAAAAGTTGGAATTCGCCGACTTGCCGGCCCAGCAAACTTAAAACGATCTTTCATCGAGATATACCTGTATGAAATCGATAGGAATATGATATATTCTTTCAAAAATCGTGAGGATAATATTCGTTATGTCTTATTTCCGCTGATAGACCACAGGTGCTCGACGCGAGCTTGATGTGAAAGAAAAAAAAAATAATCAAAAGGAACAAAATCATACAGAGTGAGAAAAATACTTAAGATTACCCCCATTCTGACATAGAACCCTCTCTATCATACTATATAAAAAGAGAAGGTTCGTAACTTCCAAATACTGGGTTCCACCCATGACCCTCGATTTCATTCTGCTATTTCCGTATTTAAAAGCACACGGCCATTCTTATGGCTTGTTTTACTCCTAAGATATTTTTCTATTCATCAAGCCAATATTGACTTTTCTACTTTGTACCAAACTAAACGTGCGATTTTGGCGAAATTTTCCTCTTGGGACAAGTGTGATAATGTGTGGCTATCACGGTCAACCATCGCCGTTTACTGGGACATCTCACAAATGTCTGAAAAAACAGTAGATTATTATGAAGAAATTAACACAGACCATCGATCACTTGACATGGAATTAACAGAGTTAAAATCCGCGATAAGACTACAACCGGATAAAATTCAGTGTGAAATAGCACGTAAAACAATACCTGAGACATCGATTGTGGATTTTTAGTCAATATGGAAACCAACAGATTTGATAATCGCGAGCAGAAAAAAAAATCAGAGATCTACTTCAGATGAAATTATTTCAAATACTTAAAAATAAATTTTCGATGGATCCGGTTCCGTTATGTTATAGACCTACAGATACACGACGACAAAACATCAAAGTTGATATTCCTGGAACTGACGAGAAACAAACGTTAGTGTTAAATGATATTGTACGACCTGTTAATATTACCGCTGTCGAAGACGCGTTGCGCGCTGATAAATCTCCGTGGAAGTTGGATTACGTGATGACAATACATTCTTCGCAGGGATTAACAATCACTGATACGACTGTTTGGATCGTAGATGATTTCATTGAATTTTCAAATCTAGTTTACTTGGCGGTGTCACGAGTACGAAGAATAAACCAGCTTCGTAGAGTTGTTATCGATGCTAATGATATTAGTTTAGACCACGCGGTGGTAATTGAGTATCATCGGGAGAAACCTGCAACTGTTCACGAGTAAATGCACGCTGTGGGGCGGTTTAATCTAATCTTTATACTGCCAGTATGTTTTTAGATGTTACAGTACTAAATATTTTATGTGATGTGATACTCCATATAGGATCAGTTGATCTCTTTCTGCCACCTTCAAGTTCACCAGGTTCACACAAATATCTCATGGTGACATTACTAGGTAACATCGACGATGAAAAATCACGGCGAGGTAAATTAATATTATTTTTTTTTTGGTATGATTCCGATAATAGGTTTCATGTTGATGGTTCGAGTAATTTCATTGTTAAGCTTGGTAGTTACACCTGGTAATCTCTTAACCCATTCACGTGATCGTTTATCTTCGATGAATTCCTTCGCGAATTGAAAATGAAGCAGCCGCTCAGCTAATGTTCGATTAAACCTTTCAACGATTGCCTGATCGCGGTGCATTACAGTATGTCCTCGTCGTATAACAGTGTTATGTTGTTTCATCGTTGATGATACTTCGCTTTAAAACTCTTTACCAGGATCAACCTGGAGGAGATTTGGCCACCGTAGAGGATCTCGTCGATAAATTCTTTTAAACGCAGAGGCAACTTCAGATGATGTCTTTGTCGTTAACGGCTCAGCTTCATTGTATCTACACGCAATGTCAACGACGATTAACGCGTATTTGTAAACATATTTTTTTACAGTATCATTTGGCAAAAATAATATATCAGCCTGATGAACCTCATTTGGAACACAAACATCAAATGAAGCGTATTGAATTTTCTTCGTTGGTGGTAGATACATTTGCCATATTGCTTGTCTGGATAACCAATCTGCCGCGCTAACATTTTTAACCTTTGCGGCTCTGGTGAGTTTATTAATCGCGGATTTGCCTTTCCAGTATCCGGTTGGAGAATAATAAATCGATTCCATTTAATTAAATACCATTTCCCAGTACTAATTTAGTTTTCGTACCTGTTTTTATTAACCATGAAGCTAATTTTTCTTTGAAAGATGTATCAGTTGTTACGGTTATTGGATTTAATTTATTTATTTTTTATTGTTAAATCCAAATTCGTCATTTAGGGTTTAATATTCATTAATTGGGAGATTCTTTCTAGAAAATTCAGGCTGACCTAGATTCTAGTCGTAAACAGGCTGACCTTGGCTTGTTTACTTCATTATCTGACCTTGCTTCAGATTTATAAACAGGTCTTTTAAACTATTGGTTAATTTCAAGGGCATCTTTATATTTTTAGTTGTTGGGGATGGTTTTTCTTCTGGATCATTCTTTAAATACGTGACTTTTTGAAGGCAGTCTCTTTCTGTGACCTTCCATGAACCTCTATCAATTTCTAGAAAATCACGTGATCACTCGTTTACTTAAGAAAAACAAGTATAAGAACTGTTGTTTGGGATAGAACAAATCAGTAGAATTTTGGGCTTTAAGATATTAGTTGTGTATTTTCTGTTTGAGTTTAATTTTTATTATCTTGTTCTGGACTTTGTGTCAATTCATTGAAGAAAGAGGATTTATTATCTATTTGAAGGAGAAAACATGTGCTCATAATTAATGTGGATGATAAATTAAACAAGAACTGCTTCACGTGACATTGTCAGCCATTTTGGATTACATCGTCAAGATTCGAACCTGGAACTATTAGAACATTTATTTATCAGGACTCTTACAATTCCATTAGTGGATTATTTTTGTGAATTCTATATTGGATTAATGTTGGATTTGATTCTCTAAAACTGTAAGTTTATTTTTTTTATGAAAATAATTGTACTAAATAAATGATTGTTCAAGTTATACAAGCTTGTTAGTTTTCACTCTTTCTGTGTTGCTGCTTATTCGAGCCTAAGCACTTAACATAGAATTGGGGGCTCGTCCGGGATTGAGATTTGAGATAAATTTTGAAGTTGAATTTGAATTTTCCCTAGTTTTTGAAAATTTTAAATCTTTAGTGAGACTGACACGCTTGTATCAAAATGACATCTAAGGTAGAAATATTTCTTTCTAATCCTACCCAGGAGAAATTAGATCTTTTCAAAAAAGACAAGTTGGTTCAACTTGTAAGAAAATACGATCTTTCTGAAGTCAAGGCTTCTTTAACGAAACAAGATATCAAAAAGATTTTGGTTCAATATTTGGTAGAACAAGATGTTTTGGAACAAAGTGCTTTGATTCCAGTCAGTAAGTCTACACCAGACTCTGACAATAAACTAAAGGAATTAGAATTAAAATTCCAGATGGAATTAGAGTTAAAGAAGCTGGAGTTTCAGGAAAGGGAGAAAGAGAAACAAATTGAATTACAAAAAGAGCAAATGCAAATTGAGAGAGAGGAGAAAGAGAAACAAATTGAATTACATAAAGAGCGAATGCGAATTGAGAGAGAGGAGAAAGAAAAGCAAACTGAATTACAAAAAGAGCAGATGCTGATTGATAGAGAAAAAGAGGAGAAAGAAAGACAATTACAATCTGAAAAAGAGGAGAGAGAGACAAGAAAGGGAGAAATAAAGACAATTACAATCTGAAAATAAGGACAGAGGGAGGAAATTAGAGTTTAAGAAACTGGAATTTCAGGAAAGGGAGAAAGAAAGACAATTACAATTTGAAAAAGAGGAAAGAGAGAGACAGGAAAGGTTACAAGAAAAACAAATTGAACGAGAGAGAGAGAGAGAGAGAGAGAGAGAGAGAGAGAGAGAGAGAGAGAGAGAGAGAGAGAGAGAGAGAAGGAAGAAAGGGAATATCAGTGTAAAATGAAAGAATTAGAGCTGGCAAGTGAGAATCACCATCATACTTCTAATCAAAATTTTGATTTAGCAAGGAATATTAGATTAGTGCCCCCTTTCAAAGAAAAGGAAGTAGACATATTTTATTCTTTTTGAAAAAGTTGCAGAAAATTTAAAGTGGCCAAGAGAGAATTGGACTCAGTTACTATAATGTGTAATTACTGGTAAGGCTAGTGAGATTTATACTTCACTGTCTGTTCAGCAAAGCAGTGATTATGACGTAGTTAAAGAATGTATTTTAAGAGGTTATGAGTTAGTTCCTGAAGCTTATAGGCAAAAATTTAGAAATTACAGAAAAGAAGCTGGACAAACTCATGTCGAATTTGCTAGACAAAAAGAACAGTTGTTTGATAGATGGTGTTTAGCCAATAAAGTCGAGCAAGATTATCAAAATCTCAAGCAAATTATATTAATTGAAGAGTTCAAAAACTGTGTCCATAATGATGTTAAAACTTATCTTGATGAGCATCAGATTGAAACCTTGGAAAATGCTGCTCGAGCTGCTGACGAATATTCTTTGACATATAAAGTTCCTTTTGTTAACAAGACTTCAACTCAACAATTAAATGGCAGAAAAGTATTTCCGCCTAATTCAAGCCCTTCTAAAACTCAAACTAACACAACTTTCAAAGATCAGACTTCAGAGAAGTTTGATTCTAGATGTTTGTTTCTTCCGACGTGTAACTTTTGCAAGAAAAAAGGACACGTTATTTCTGACTGCTACAAATTGAAAAATAGGCATCATAATCAAGAAAGACCTGTTCCAAATGCTCTTATTTACAAGAGGTCAAGGTCACAGTCATGTATTGAAAGCAATACATTTGTTGGGTCTAATAAAGCCCAGTCTGATTTTGATATGGAGAAGTATGAACCACATATCGAAAGGTTCTATATCACTCTTGGGTGATTCAGCCAATCCCACCCCTGTTAAAATTTTAAGGGACACAGGAGCTTCTCAGAGTCTTCTATTGTCAGGTACTATGCTTTTTTCTGAGAAGTCTTCTTCTAATGAAAGTGTTCTTATTCTGGGAGTAGAGTGCGGCTTTGTTAATGTTCCTCTCCATTGTGTAAATTTGTTATCAGACTTAGTGTCAGGACCTGTGACAATCGGAACAGTCTCGGTTTTACCCGTAGAGGGAATAGATTTATTGCTAGGCAACGACTTAGCTGGGGACAAGGTTGTGGTTAATCCACTTGTAACTGACAAGCCTAATTTGGATCAGAAAGTTGATCCAATTGAAAAACAATTCCCTGAGATATTTCAAGCTTGTGCAGTTACCAGAGCTATGGCAAAGAAAGCTCTTGGGAATGATGTTGATGAAGGAAGTATTCCTTTATCTGACACGTGTATAGGTCAGGCTTTTGATGAGGTCACTTTTACTCCTAGTTTGGATCAATCAGAAGGTATTGATCATAGTGATCCTCTTTTAACAAATCATTCTCTTTATTCTAATCAGGGTGATAAACGACAGTCACTTGTCGTCGAACAGGAAAAAATCCCGAGATTTCCTGTTTGTTTCAAAGGGCCATAAATGAGACTGAAGTTACTGAAGTTCCTGTCTGTTATTTCATTAAAAATGGAGTTCTTATGAGAAAATGGAGACCTCCCGAGGTACCTGCTAGTGATGAATGGTCAGTGAACTATCAAATAGTAGTTCCAAAACCTTACAGACAGGAAATACTTAATCTGGCCCATGAAACTCCTTTGGCTGGTCATTTAATGATTAATAAAACTTATCATAAGATCCTGACTCACTTCTATTGGCCAAAAATCAAAAGTGATGTTGTCAAATACTGTAGATCTTGTCATACTTTTCAAATGGTAGGAAAACCCAATCAGAAGATACGTAAGGCTCATCTGCAACCTATTCCTGCATTTGAGGAACCATTAAGTAGAATTATGGTAGGTTGTGTAGGTCCCTTACCTAAGAAGGAAGTCAGGTAACCAATACCTGTTGACCATTATGTGTGCGTCAACAAGGTTTCCAGAGGCTATTCCGTTGCGGAATATAAAATCTAAAACAATAGTAAAAGCTTTGATAAATTATTTTACTCAGTATGGCCTTCCCAAATCTGTTCAGTCTGATCAAGGTTCAAACTTTATGTCCGGTATTTTCCAGCAAGTTATGTATGAATTAGGTATTCAACAATTCAAATCTTCTGCCTATCATTCTGAGAGCCAAGGGGCTTTAGAAAGATTTCATCAGACTTTGAAAAATATTATTCGATCATATTGTTTTGATACTAATAAAGATTGGGATGAAGGCATTCATTTACTATTGTTTGCTGTTAGAGAATCAGTTCAAGAATCTCTAGGCTTCAGTCCCTTTGAACTGGTTTTTGGACATACTGTGCGTGGACCATTGAAGTTATTGAAAGGGAAACTTTTAACTAATGAAGATACTGAAATCAATCTTCTTGATTATATCTCTGATTTTAGATACAAATTGTCAAAGGCTTGTGAGGTTGCAAAAACAAATCTGCACTGCGCAATCTAAAATGAAAGCAAGATATGATAAAAAATTGAAGGAAAGAAGCTTTCAACCTGGCGATAGAGTCCTGGCTCTCTTGCCATTGCCACAAAACCCTCTTCAGGCTAAGTATTATGGTCCCTACACAGTCGATAGGAAAATTAATGAATTAAATTACATTATAAATACTCCTGGGAGGCGCAAACAAAATCAACTCTGTCATATAAATATGCTAAAGGAGTATATTGAAATAGATAGCCATGCTAAACATGTCATTGGTTTAATTGTACCTGTCCCACTCAATGAAGGAATATCATCAGATTCATCAGATTCTACTGATATCGAAGTGATGACTGATATTGAAATGACGAATCTGCGCAATTCAGAAATTATGAAAAATCTAGACCAGAAACTTTCACATTTGTAAGTGCAAGAAAGAAATGAATTGAAGCAATAGAATTTGAGCACTTATTACCAGATATTCTTACAAGGACAAACAAAATTTTTAATGACGTTGAAATTGAAATTTGAAAACCTATTAAACAACATCCATACAGGATGAATCCACTCAAACAGGAATACTTAAAAAAGGAAATTCAATATTTGCTGGAGAATGATTTTATCGAGCCCAGTAAAAGTGATTGGAGTTCACCATGCATACTTGTTCCAAAACCAGATAAAACTTTCCGTATGTGCACTGATTATAGGAAGGTGAACAGTGTAACAAAAACAGATTCATTCCCATTTCCAAGAATCGACGATTGTATTGATAAAATCGGGAATGCCATGTATGTCACCAAATTTGACCTTCTGAAGGGATTTTGGCAGATTCCACTGACGGAAAGAGCAAAGGAAGTTTCAGCATTTTGTGACTCCAGATGGACTTTACCAATATAAAGTAATGCCGTTTGGGATGAAAGAGTCGCCAAGTACATTTCAACGTCTCATGAATATGATTACCTCTGGTCTAGAAAATTGTGATGCGTATATAGATGATGTCATCTTCTACAACGACACCTGGATAGAACATCTAGCAACAATTCGAAAATTCTTTGACAGACTCACTGATGCATGTTTGACAATTAATTTATCTAAAAGTGAGTTCTGTCGTGCTAGTGTGACTTTCTTATGACATATTGTGGGACATGGGCAGGTTAAACTAATAGATGCCAAGGATGAGGCTATCTCTAAATTCCCTGTGCCTGAAAATAGAAAACAACTGATGCGTTTTTAGGTATGGCTGGATATTATCGTAAATTTTGTTCAAATTTTTCTATAGTAGCAGAACCCCTGACAAATTTATTGAAAAAGAAGAATAAGTTCTGTTGGACTGAAAAATGTCAGGAGGCTTTTGATAAGTTGAAAGCCATACTTGAAACAACACCAGTTCTTGCAGCTCCAAATTTTGGTCAATCTTTCAAATTATCTGTTGATGCAAGTGATGCTGGGGTTGGAGCGGTTTTAATTCAAGAGGACAAAAATGGAATTGAACATCCAGTGGGTTATTTTTCTAAGAAATTAAATAAGCACCAGAAAAATTATTCAACAATCGAGAAGGAATGTTTGGCATTGATTTTGGCTTTGCAACATTTTGAAGTTTATTTAAGTTCAGCTCCTTCTTCGATTATAGTTTTTAGTGACCACAACCCCCTTACCTTCATCGGCAAGATGAAAAACAAAAACCAAAGATTATTAAGATGGAGTTTGTTATTACATGAGTATAATCTTGATATCAGGCACATAAAAGGAAAAGATAATATAATTGCAGACGCTCTTTCCCGTGTATAATTCATTATATTGTGTAATTTATAACCTTAGTTGTAAATTGGTTTGTGATAAAAAGAAAGTTTTATTTTATAAACCTTTCTTTTTATTTTATGGGGGAAGGTGTTACGGTTATTGGATTTAATTAATTTATTTTTTATTGTTAAATCTAAATTCGTCATTTAGGGTTTAATATTCATTAATTGGGAGATTCTTTCTAGAAAATTCAGGCTGACCTAGATTCTAGTTGTAAACAGGCTGACCTTGGCTTGTTTACTTCATTATCTGACCTTGCTTCAGATTTATAAACAGGTCTTTAAAACTATTGGTTAATTTCAAGGGCATCTTTTATATTTTTAGTTGCTGGGGATGGTTTTTCTTCTGGATCATTCTTTTAATACGTGACTTTTTGAAGGCAGTCTCTTTCTGTGACCTTCCATGAACCTCTATCAATTTCTATAAAATCACGTGATCACTCGTTTACTTAAGAAAAACAAGTATAAGAACTGTTGTTTGGGATAGAACAAATCAGTAGAATTTTGGGCTTTAAGATATTAGTTGTGTATTTTCTGTTTGAGTTTAATTTTTATTATCTTGTTCTGGACTTTGTGTCAATTCATTGAAGAAAGAGGATTTATTATATATTTGGAGGAGAAAACATGTGCTCATAATTCATGTGGATGATAAATTAAACAAGAACTGCATCACGTGACATTGTCAGCCATTTTGGATTACATCGTCAAGATTCGAACCTGGAACTATTAGAACATTTATTTATCAGGACTCTTACAATTCCATTAGTGGATTATTTTTGTGAATTCTATATTGGATTAATGTTGGATTTGATTCTCTAAAACTGTAAGTTTCTTTATTTTATGAAAATAATTGTACTAAATAAATCATTGTTAAAGTTTTACAAGCTTGTTAGTTTTCACTCTTTCTGTGTTGCTGCTTATTCGAGCCTAAGCACGTAACACAGTGATAGAATTCAACGCATGAATTAATTTTATATCTGCGATGTTTCACTAGTGAAGGTCTTTACTTCGGTATGCGACACCATGAGCATGATAGGCTTTAGCAATAGCGTTTATCAGATATTCACCAGGTAAAAGGCTAATCCTGATTATCGAGTCGAGTTCCCGGACCACAATAACTATATTCTGGAAGATGTTTTTCCCCTTGATATTTCGCCCATTGAGCTCCCGGGGGTTTTGTTAACTTGGCAGCGATATCACCTCCGTTTTTTTTTTAAATTGACAAATCTGAATTTTTTTATAGTACACTGTGAACACTTACCAGTGATTGCATCTCTGTTAGTTGTTAAAAATACCCCCACCCCGACCCGTAAAACATCATAAAATGTTACCTAATATAGTGAGAATGATTATAATTGGACCATCTGGAAGTGGTAAGACACTGATATTTTTTAATTTAATTATGAAGTTGATGAAATGGGATAAACTGTATTTGAAAATACCAACAGTGCTATAAGGTATTAAAAGATTTTAACGAGAGCACGAACCAAATAACAGGTGAAGATATAATTGAATTTATCGACTATGTGGAAGGAGCTCCTTGTGTCGAGGATATCAACGAGAACATTAACAATGTGATTGTATACGACGATGTGGTCATGGACAAACAAACAAGCCCCGCTAGGATATTTTCACTAGGCAGACATAAAAACACCGATATAATTTACATTTCTCAACAATACACTAACGTACCTAGTATGGTCAGGGATAAATGTAATATTCTGTCGGTGTTTAAAGGGGTTAATATACATACAATATAAAACATTCATCGGTCTTGGTGTAGCGGTGATATGGATTACAACGAATTTAAAAACTGTGTTAATTCCGCTTAGACCACAAACCCCCACCCCCCACCACCACATGGATTTATGACGATAAATTTAGAAGACCCTCAGGTGCGATATCGAATCGGATTAGAAACAAAATATGTAGTTAAAATTCCAACAACTCTCTGATGATTTCACATACGTGTACATTATTTGAGAAACACCACCGCGATGAATTTCTCACACACATATACGGGAATAAAATAGTGAGTTAAATATATATACAAGGCTTTATTTAACAAAATAACACTTGGGATAAAGGTGGGTTGACGTTCCATACTACTTGGGATAAAGGTGGGTTGACCTTCTCTACTACTAAGGATAAAGGTGGGTTGACCTTCCCTATTACTGTTTAAAGTGTTTGTGTGTGTATCTAAAAGTGAGATGTAGCTTAAGATAAAGGAATTAAAGAAGATAAAGCAACAATGAGAAAAAAGAGAATCGAAAGTTTGATGACCTTACTTTGGACAAATATATGGGGGCGGAACAATTGTGTTATAACATCTCTTACAGGTATCCAAATTTCAGGTGAAGTCGTGTTCATTTTAATCTAATATAAATGGGTGAATAATTTAGATAATATAGATACATATAATGTAAATTTCTTCTACATAAGAAATTAATATTAAAATGGGATTAACTTGGGCATATAAATACCTAATCCAAAGAAAATATACTTTATCAGTTTTTAAACTCGTAAACTTGACTCTGAGAAATTATTAAATTGCTTCTACTTACATTTGCATCAAGATTGAGAGCTAAATATAATACTTCACAAATTTTCTCTTTATTTTTTTTTACAACCAATCACTGCAAATGTTTGTTTTTATTTCTTGAAATGTTACGTCTGGTGTAAGGGAGATAACTGATTAATATACACAAGGTGTGGTATTTTTATTATTATTTCCTCCATGTAATATAGATGTGTTTATGAACGACATGTAGTAACTTCAATGCAATTAATTATACAAAAATACATTATTGATAAAGTGAGAACCTAACATTCAGACTTCTATAGGTAGTGGAGACATCAAGTGTGATGTAATTTTTTTTTTTGAGTACGGATCAGCTGTGTCATATCACATAGTTTATGTTCTGTACAATGCCCGCATGTAGAGTGCAGCCTTCCATAATCATGCAGATATGATCCCATGCGAATTTGGATTCCTGCGATGGGATGCAAAGTCTGAAGAACAGTGTGCACTTTAACGTAAGGTATGGCCAATGTGTGACTAAACTGGTTATCAGTCGGGAATGTTGGACCTAATATATAATTTCACAAGAACAGCGGGACAGAAACAAATATAATTAATTGAAAATCAATAGTAGATTATAATTGGGCGTGTACAAGTGTGAATGGGAAATGTTGATTTTAAAAAACTGCTCTTGTCTGTTGGTATTCCCCGCTACTAAAACAAAAGAAATGCAAGTAACTTAATTAAATAAACTGCACGAACAATTTAAAGGCAGGAAGGTGTACAAAAATGTACTATTAGAACTGGACAAGTAAATTCAGAATGGGAAGGAATATAATATCTTTAATAAATTACCTAAAATTACTCGTAACAGAAATGTATATATGATTCAAGTGATCTATCAAAAAGTGATCCCGGTTTATCGCTATCCCGGTTTATCATATGCCATACAATAACAAGATAGCTGTTGTGATCCACGATTTTTCATCTTTTGCAGATAAAATGGTAAATATTGGACCAAAATCAACTATATTATCTTTACATAACTTATTCTGTTACTTATATGCTAATCTTGGAGCTGACTAGACGGACGTAAAGCCATCAGTCTATGTCAATCATAGCCATTGTTACAGGAGCCCCCATCCAAAGCAAATGTCACGTGATAGAAAAAACAAGATTTCAACATGGGTATGTTAACCCTGTGGTTATAATGTATAAGGTGTCCGGCCAGTTAAGTGACATAGCCATAAACTAGAGACGCGATGTTTATTTTTGCTAAAGTTAGTTATGTAACATTGTTCACGGGTAAGTGGCGATTTCTTGTTTGGAACAAGGGATCATCAAATTGTATCATAAACATCCTTGACAGGCAGTTGGAAGGGGCGATGTCAGATCATTATGAACCATCCTCCAATCGGAAATGAGTTAGGCGTGCCAAACATTATAATCTTAAGTTTAAATATATCATCTTGAGAACCAAAACATTAGTAGTATTACAATTATTTTGCGGGACTGAATGTAAATAAAACTACTCCGAGACCATTCGTATTGGCGGGATTATTATTCTGCGAATAATAGGAGCTTCGAAACAGGTTAGTTATTATTTGCTCGACTGAAATATTACTGTAAAGTAAGTGTACTTTAATTAGTGCAGTGTATCAACATGTTTGAGTAGTTAAAATTACCATCGTAGTTTGATTCATTTGGGAGACAAAATATAAGTTAGAAGGAAGTTTTAGGGACCAGAGGGAATTACCCGAACAGTTGGTCTGAGTATTTGGGAGACAAAAGAGAAAATCAAGGACAGAGGGAGAAGTTGAAGGGAGTTTGGGATAGACAAAGGAAAAGAGAAGATAGATACAGATGAGTATGACTCAGGACAGAAGGGAAAATTTCACACACTAATTCAAAGGATGAACTAGGCCGTCACTTGGTTGAGTGATATGATATTAGCTGCGTTGTGTTTGAGAGATTATTGTTTGAATTATATTAAATTTTCTTTTTTTAAAATTTCAATTTGTGTATTCATTAATTTAACTGCCAGAACCGCTGACTGGGGGCTCAGAGCTTTGCAACTCTCTATCACTATTTCAATTTCTCACAAAAACGAGCCAGGGTGGGTCTTCTGCATTAATTTAAATAAATTGGGAGCACCCCACCCCAAAAAGAGAAGCAACGTAACCATTACAGCCAACTTGTGTCTTTATTTCTTCCACCCACATGTTTGCGTTTCAATGGATACAATGTCAGGCTATTCTTTGTTTTTCCGTAGATCTCAAATTGGGCTTCTTTCTAAACTTGGTTGCGTGAAGAAGAAAAAAATTAGGTTGCATTTTTTTGTGCTGGTTTCTGATTTGTGTCGCAGTAATTTTGGCTGCATCAAATTGCTATTAAATTCTCTGCATTCAATTTAAATATTGCGCTAGTGACGATACTATCTAAAAATCTTAATATATCCATTATTCTGGATGTATCTCCATAGATGTTATCTCACAACTTAAATATATTTTTAAAATTCAGGAACCGGAAGAACGAAGCGCGCATCTAATTCCAAATTTCAATTAAGCTAGCATATCAATAGCATATATATGCTGGTAACCGTAGCCTGTAGGGCGGAGGCTCTTTTATCACTTTATCAGTGTTATACTATTGTCAAATTTAATCGGTTGAAATCATAGTAGTTCATTCTCATTTTGCTAAATATCACTTTCAGTTATAGTTTAATATGTGGCATTGAATTCAACTTGCTGCTGAACGATTCCAAAATTGAGGGCTCTTTGGCAGACCAAATAAAAGAGCGCGGTTGTCATTATCTGTTGGAACTACTAAGGGAACTGCGTCAGAGATTGCCGGTAAATGTTGAGCAGCTTGAATCTGTGGCTGATCTCGCACCTTCTGTCGTCACTGGAGCACATAAGCCGCAGTTGTCAAAGTTGTCCTTTTTAACTGTGCAAGGGAAATTTGGGAGACATGGAGCAGCAGTGGATGCGAACAAGTTTAATCTCTGGGCCACGCTATAGTGATAGCGAAGTTGAGCAGTTTGGGATAACTGTAGCAAATTATACAGAAGGTTGCGGAGTTTTTGACTTTCTACAACTGGGACATTTTGCCGTATGTGTGTTGGCGTTGCTTTACAGTAATGAAGCCGTCAAAACAGCAGCAGCAGAGAGGGTGAACCTCACAACTTTCCGAGCGTCGATTCGGAAATCTGAGGCTTCCACCAAATAGTAAAAAAAATGGCGTCTATTCGATAAAATAAGATTTCCTTATATACGCCAACGTCGTTGTCATCCACCCTCTCTGCTGCTGCAAATGTTTCATTTGTGGTTAACAAAAATCATTTACGAGTTCAACCAAATATTTGATCGAGTCCGATACGATATCGTGTCCGAGGATCATGTAAATTTATTGTTATAAATCCGTGCGGAGTCGACTGAGCGTTACTAAAGAAATTTTTAAATTGATTGAAGTCCATATCAGAGCACCATGTCTGCCAAATATTTCGAAGCGTATGTGTATCAACGCCGTTAAACACAGCAAGAATATTACAGTTATCTCTGATCACTTTTGGAATCTGAGTGTAGCGTTGAGTGACATATATCACATCAGTGTTTTTGTGACGCCCCCGGGAAAATATTCTAGCTGGGTTTTTTTGATTGTCTAACATCACATCGTCGTATACGACTAAATTGTTAATGCTCCCATCAAGGTCATCCACGGATGGCGCCTCGTCAATATCAGTTATAAAATCAATGGTATTCTCACCTTTAATTTCTAATGCATTCTCGTTAAAATCCTTTAACACTTCATAGCATCGTTGATCATCTACGCTAGGAGCAATTAAATACAACTTATCCCACTTCATCCATCTCATTATTAAATTGAGCAACAATTGAGTCTTGCCGGATCCAGATGGCCCGATTATAATTGCACGGATAGAGTTTGGTAGCGCTGCATGATGCTTAACTGGTTCTCTTATTTTAGTCGCTGAAAAATCAATTATATTCATATCTCTATACATAAATTATGGATCTATATTGTGTGAAGTGTAAAACGCGTACTAGCACAAATGATGTGACGACGGTTACAACTAAAAATAACAGATCAGCACTAACTGGTAGATGTGCAACATGTGGTATAAAAAAGTTTAGATTTATTTCTACAAAATCAAAGATTTTACAATCCGGAGATGTTTTAAAAAAAAACGAGGAGGTGATATCGCAGCCAAATTGACAAAGCTCCCAGGAACCCCATGGGCAAAGTACCCCGGAGAAAAGCACCTTCCAGGATATAGCTACTGTGGTCCCGGAACACGATTAGATATCAGACTTGATGATCAAAATCAACCCCGATCCGGCGAGTATCCGATAAACGCTATTGATAAGGCGTGTCATGCTCATGATGTTGCATATAAAAGCAGCAATCTGCAAAACAGGCATCTCGCGGATGTGAAATTAATTCATGCGTTAAATGCTATTCCTGATAAATCTTTTAAAGAAAAGTTGGCTTCGTGGTTGGTAAAATCAGCTATGAAAGGCAAATTGATGATGGGTGCTGGTAATTAATAATATGGAATCAATTTATTATTCCCCAAGAGGATACTGGAGGGGTAAATCAGCAGTCCATAAACTCGCTAGCGCTGCAAAAGTGAAAAAAACTACAGCGGCGGATTGGTTATCCAAACAGGCACTATGGCAAATTTATCTACCACCACCTAAACAAATTCAATTCTCGCATTTTGATGTGACCGCTCCTAATGAAGTTCATCAGGCTGATATATTATTTCTGCCACATGATCGTGGTTACAAATACGCGTTAACCGTAGTTGATATTGCAAGTCGATACAAAGAAGCAGAACCGTTAAAAACAAAATCAGCCACTGAAGTTGCTTCTGCATTTGAAAGGATTTATCGACGAGGTCCTCTGCACTGGCCGAATCTATTGCAGGTTGATCCTGGCAAGGAATTTCAGGGTGCAGTTCTATCTACAATGAAAAATCATAATGTCACCATACGACGAGGGCATACTGCGCTACATCGCGATCAGGCCATTGTCGAACGATTTAATCGGACGATTGCTGAGCGGTTATTTGGATATCAATACGCAAAAGAATTCATTCAAGAAAAGCGATCCAGTGAATGGGTTAAAAGATTACCATCTGTGATTACTGCACTGAATAACGAGATTACTAGAACAATCAACATGAAACCTATCAACGCGATTAAAAAAAAGTCAATACCCGTACAACCACAAAAAGATTTCCCTAGAAACGCTAGCGTTTCCCAACCAATTCTTGGTAGTAGTGTCATTGTGAGGTACTTATACGAACCAGGAGAGCTTGAAGGGGGTAGAAAAAGGGCTACTGATCCTATTTGGAGCGTCACTACGCATAAGATATCTAGTATAACACGATCAACTGGTAGACCAGCAATCTATAAACTGGATTCAACTGCTCCTCAGCGAGGATTTACTCGACAACAACTACAAGTGATTCCCGAGGATACTCAATTGCCACCGCATGGTCTTAATTAGCACCCTGGGTGCTGGCACCCCGGCGTCTATTGCACTCAAGACAAGTCAACATCACATTATTTCTGACATGACCGAGATTGTTATTTTTTCTGTCTACGGTGAATTGGCGAGGATCCTTATCCGAATACTGCCAACCCATTATACAATTGCAACTCGCGCAGTGATTATTCTGTTGTTTCTTCAAAGTGATTATTAATTTAGCATCAATATCAAATTCTCGTTGTTTTTTTTTTTGTCCTGTTGTTTGTAACCGGAGAGTTTTTTTTATTAATGATGCTAACATCAATATCACTTATTGTTGTGTCATTATCATCACCAATGATTTCATCATCGCCTGACTCTGTCAGGACAATTCTTCGAAGCTGATTTATTCTTCGTACTCTGGATACTGCGAGATAGACTAAATTCGACCATTCGATGCGATTATCTACCATCCAAACAATTGTATCCGATATAGTCAATCCCTGTGAAGAGTGTATTGTTGCTGCGTATCCTAGCGTCCATGGGGATTTATTAGCACGCAATGCATCTTCAACGACATTGATATCAACCAGCACAATATCATTTAACACGAGAATCTGCTTTTCACTTCCTGACTTTGTCAGGCTTGGAATATCAACTTCTATATTCTGCTTTCGTGTATCCGAAGGCCTATAACACAACGGTACTGGAAGCGTTGCAAATTTTTCTTTATGCAATTCAAATAACTTCATCTGAAGTGTGTCTCTGACTGTTTTTCTACTTGCTACTATCAAATCATTTGGTCTCCACGTTTCCCAGAAATCATTCATAGGAGTTTCTGAAATTATTTCACGCGCTATTTCGCATTGGATTTTATCCGGTTGTAATCTAAGCAGTGCTTTGAACTCGCGTAATTGTTCATCAAGTGATCTATGGTCGGTATTAATTTCTTCATAATAGTCTACAGAACCCTTTAGCCATTCATGTGGAGATCCACCGACAAATGGTGGTGGTTGGCCGTGATCACCGCACATGACGACTTTTGTGTTTTTGTTTAACAACCACTCAAGAAATGTTTTTAATACATCTAATGACACTGTGCATATTTCATCCCAAATTATGATTTCAGGAATGAATTTATCACCCATACGCTCAGGAGTCCATTTGTCACCTTTCCATCGAAAAAAACTATGATAAGTACAGGCATTTACCCCTCGCTTTATCATCTCTCTGGCGAGTCTGTGAGTCGGTGTTAACACAATCATGTTAGTAGAAATACAAGTATTTCCACCACCACGATATAATTCAATTGCACGAGTTGTCTTTCCTGACCCACCACAACCGTTTAAATAAACTGTCTTGTATCTACATATTGGATCAGATACCGGTGGTGCATTAGAAAATTCTGATTGAATCTCATCACATTTTAAGTACTTTTCATCCATGGCAACGTCTGCGGATTCACAATACTCATGTAGCATCTCCTTTTTAAATCGCCAACGCCCCCACGCTTCCTCCGGATCTGTGAATGCCGCTACAGCTGATTTGTACTTATTGTGTATATACATCGAATCAGTGGCTACTCTAACCGCGGTATTAGGAAATCTATTTATCATCGAAAATAAATTGATAGAAGCATAAGCTAGCATAGAACTTCTCAAATGTGTGTACTGGGAATTATATCCATCACAGTAGGTAACAACCGTACCCAATTTCTCACCATTGGATAGAAAAGCATCCTTACGGGATACAAGTTTTCCCTGTTTCGTTAAATCCGTTACAAGAAAATCGTATTCAGCGACGTCTATGATCAACCGCGAGGAAAATTTTGCATTGTCGTATCTTCCACCCTGGGTAAATTTACCGATTATTTTTCGTCCAAAATCCTTTGCTTGTTCTTTTTTACTTTCAAATAACTTCTTAGACCAATTTATGATTTCTTCTTCATTGAAATCTGGACACTGTTTTCGTAGTTCGCTGATTATACGATCTAGATCGGGTTGTGGTAGCCAAACTTCTTTCTGAGCTCGATAGCATATAATAGCTTCGGAAACAATCAACGATATCAGCATGCCACAATCAATCATATATCGTAGTAACACTATTGGCATCCAGGCCTTTTCAGATAGGTGTCTACCGAGCCAAACATAACTACACGGATGTAACCCTGTAGCGAGTTCAAATGATATCACACGAGCGAATCCGGTTAAATCAAAATCAGGTAATGGTCCATTAATCGCAACACGAGTCATTTCATGCGTGGGGTGTCCAAATCGTTTAAAATAGTTACTACATTCTCCATACCCGAGAAAACTTCCAGGATAACACGCGGATATATCAATTGAAATCATACCGTCACGATGGTATTTTGTATTCCACAGTCCTCCATGACCAAATTCGATGCAACTCAATTTAACGTCCTCGAGAAAATCACTTCGTGTTGGACGCCAGGAGTTTTTTTCTCTTGCGAAGTGAGCTACCACTGAAGAAATAGTAAAACTATCCGTGAGTAGTTTTTCATGGAAACTCTCTGGTGAAAAATCATTAGCGATTTTTCTCATTCTGTTATCTAATTCTTCAACGCGATATAATTCACCATTTGGTCTTACAAATTGATCAAATCCTGATTCGGAACCAGCACTACTAAGTAACCACACTGACACAGGATCATCTTTACACAACGCATGAATAGCATCAAATAATTTCTCTTCATAGAAAACATCCCCGGAAAATTCCCCGGAAAATTCCGGGGGGATATATCTCACGATTCGTTCTCGTGGAAATATTGTTACCGCAGGTGTCCACGCGTGTTCGTTATGATCAATAATTTGTATTGGCGCTCCTTGTAATCTATATTTCGGTTCGTGTAATACTTCCCCGGTTATTGTCGTTACTGATATTGGGAATTTTAATAATGTCTCTAATTTAGCTATATCAGAAATCTTTGCACCGTGCTGTTTCACTGTCAGTTCCCATTCTGTTATTTTCCTACGTCGCAGATCAGTTAGTTTATTTCCTCGGGATGCATTTGTGAAGTGTTCCATTACCCGTGTTGCTACACAATTGAGCCTTGACGAAGTCAATGGTGAATATTTCATAGGAGCTAGTTTTGCAATATCGGGTTTATCATTTAACGGATATATCCCATAAACGATTGCTGTTACGGGATAAGATCTCTCGTAGTATGGTTTGTCAATTCCAGTTAGAATTCCTGGTTTGGAATCTCTACTTACAATGACAGTTTTTTTATCCTTCAGGATTGGTTCAAATTTATCCTTAATAATTTGCCTTCGACTTCGATAATGAATTTTATTCTGAAAAAATACTTCTGATTGGAATTGCTTTGTTGGGAATTGCTTTGCTTGAAATCCTTTGGATTTCCACCTTTGGATTTCCATCTTTGAATTTCCCCTTTGGATGGAAATTGCTTTGCTTGAAATCCTTTGGATGGAAATTGCTTTGCTTGAAATCCTTTGGATTTCTCGCCAAGGTGTGAAATTATCTCAGCTGCTCTTTTATCGTTCATAGTAGCATCGATGATGGGTACATTGACATCTTCATCAATAATTCGAAATGTCGACCAACAGTATGCTGCACCGTCTCGGTAGAATTCATTAAAACACTCCCTGATTTTACCGAGTATAGTTCTATCACCGATTAGACGTTTTGGTGTATCAGAGACTCTATCGAGATTGAATTTAGTATTTCTCCAAGGCTTAATTTTCGATAATCTTTGGAACTCCCTATCAAGATTGAATTTAGTATTTTTCCAAGGTTTGATTTTCGATAATCTTTGGAACTCCCTATCAAGATTGAATTTAGTATTTTTCCAGGGCTTAATTTTCGATAATCTCTTGAACTCCCTATCAAGATTGAATTTAGTATTTTTCCAGGGCTTAATTTTCGATAATCTCTTGAACTCCTTATCAAGATTGAATTTAGTATTTTTCCAGGGCTTAATTTTCGATAATCTCTTGAACTCCTCCATGTTATAATTAAAACAAGTATTTAAATAGAAAAATATAGTATAATGAATCACTGCAAGTGGCTAATGATTGGATCTACAACCCCGTGTAACAAATCATGCAGAAGCGAATTCTGTGGGTATCATATGCAAAGCGTGAGAAACGGTTCAAAAGGCCCTCTCCCATGCCTCCAATGTGGGGTGGGTGTTAGAGGAAAATCGCAATTATGCCTTGCTTGTGGGGGTAAACGATACAGGGAACTAAAACGCTACTATGACAAACGAATCATTGACTCCGTCATCCTTGATAAAATCAAGGACAAAGTCATAAAAACCCCTCAAGATTATATCCAGAGATTTATAATTAAAGCAGATAATAAATTAGACAAGTAGTATTATTATACAAATGAGCCAAGATTTCAGACCTCACCCAGTGCTTGCTAATTACGAAGCCTCTAGTGATGGTGTTGTCAGACACCGCAGACTCAAAGAACCGGTTGGGTATCTGAATAATATGGGATATTTGATGTTTTCAGCTGGGAGGAAGAAGTATCTCTGTCACAGAGCCATCTATGAAGCATTTTACGGATTAATCGAAGACGGTCTTGTGATTGATCACATAAATGGCGTGAAGACTGATAATTGTCTTGGGAATCTTCAAGCCGTCTCGCAGCGCGATAACCTTTTAAAAAGCAACGCTGGTAAGCACGCAAAACATCCCAAGGGTGTGAAATCGTTTGATTTAGAAAATAATGAAGAGAGAAGCTTTCAGTCGATAAATGCGGCTGGAAAATATTTCGATATTTGTAGTACTTCAATTCGATTTGTTGCTGAAAAAATCATTAAAACATCTCTGTCTAAAAAAAATGGTCATAAAATAAAGTTCGTATACACTGAAACTATTTAAGGGAGATAAATCCTTTATGGATAAATCCGCACTACAATTCACACTCTACCTACTAAGTTCCCTTGTATTATGACGTCAAAGGAATTTGTCGCCTGCTATATTACCTGTACTTGACTAGGCGCGCCCACGTGACTGTAATGGAGATATAATGCATGAGTTTTCGATAGAGAATAAAACTTTTTATTGTCACTTGTGGGCTAAAACTGCATTATTAGTTTTATTTATCTACATATCTCATGTGTGGGGTGGGTGGACTAGCAGTAAAGCAGACAGCTAACTCGTTCATTTCAGTACAAAAATTCTTTATAATCTAACGCATTACCTATGTTCGCTCAGCCGGAACGCGAGTGTTTCCTATTCATTGAAGTATGTGGGCGTGGTTAAAATTCCTTGTATGTGAATGTATTTTATCTAGAGAATTATAACAGAGTATAAAAACGCTGTTTTATTAAACAACTGTATTATTTTGTTTAAAATATTTCTCATTGTTGCAGCATAAAATTGTCTATTTTAAAAATCTCTTATTGTTAAGTATATCAGATATATATATATATATATATATATATATATATATATATATATATATATATATATATATATATATATATATATATATATTAAAAAATCTCTATTCTGAATGACTAGTCCGTGGTGTAATGGTATCGTGTTTGTCTTGTAAACATAGATCTATCAACTACGTGTTCGGTCCCCATAGCAGATACATTATTTGATGGCGAAACGGAAGATGTTTTTTTCTATTAATTGGGGGGAAAGGGCGGTCACCCTCAGCCAAACCAACATGGCAACCCATGCTATCGCATTCTCGGTAGCGTGGGTTGGTGTTTTTTCTAACTCATGCAACCATGAATTCGATTTCATGGGTTGCCATGTTGGTTTGGTTTACCACGCCCACATCATACCATCATCGTTCCATTGAATTATAATCCATCCTTAATTAAGTTAATTAATGTTATGCCTAAAATTTGCCACAACACTCGAGTGGAAATATATGGCATTGTGCCGTCTATGTTGTGACGTTATACCTCAAGCATATCTTCTGGGCGGTCTAAGATGGCGTTTGCCACCTTAGGCCTCCCGCCGGAGATGTATGTTTCGGGTCCCCTTGGGCTTACTTGGATGCGAAGGCACCCAAGGAGTTCCAAAGATGTGTTGTCATATATGTTTTTTTTTTATTAATTAGAGATACAGTATACTATATTTATATAAAAATATAAATAATGGATATCAATGATGTAAATGCTATAATTGCTGAAATCTCAAATTTAAATAATAAAGGGGTATTATTATCTGAAAGTCTCGACGTTGACAAGATTACCTCGGAATATGAAGATATTGAATATCTGTCTAGTAAGGGTCGTTATGTTTTACCTAGGATGTACAGGCTCGTGAAAGGAATTCAAAAATCCATTAATGGTTGTTTGTACGGTAACGACATTAATTTATTTATAACGCTATTTAGCACCGTTGAAGCAATACGTCAAAAGCTCGGCCAAGAATATCAAAAACGAGCTGAAATTGGTTCTAAAGTTCGTGATCTTAGAAAAATGTTAAACGAGGAGCGACCCGTATCTTAACCACGTGAGTGTTACTAAAAAAAAATAATATAGGCTTTCGTAAATAATTTAAATAATTTATTTATTTTTTTTTTAGCGTTTTTTGTAACACTTGTTACATAGGATTTTCTCCTGAAAGGATACTCATCAGTCTGGACTTGCTCATGCAGTTATGTGCATAATGGATGATCTGGTCGTAGTAGCAAGTAATCACCGCGACGCCTCCATTTTCACGTAGTTGTTCTTGTTGCCGCGTCGTTAACACAAATCGTTCATCGCCATTCTCAGATATTACAATTCTGAAATCCCCAGCGATGTTATTTCTGAAACACTCGCGGATAGCGTCGTACAGTTTAACCCTGTCGAAGATGAATACGTTAGCTTGATGGTACATTATTTAATAACTAAGTTATTTAATAACTAAGCTTTTAATTATGATGGAAACCCTCCGGATTTCACATTTGAAAATTTAGTTCACAAACAATATATGGTTGGTGAATCGCTTACAACTAAATTAGCCCGAGAGCGGCTAGCAGCAATTAAAAAGTTTATACCGGTTCGAGACAGACTTCGCGAGAAACTTCAACAACGACAACAAGCGCAGACTGACTTTTCTGTGTCAAGTGAACAACTGTTTACTCCGATAACAAGTGCGACCAAAGATGTGAAAACAGCAACTGAAGCAGCGATATACGGAGATATTCCTAAGGAAGGCAAGCGACGAGAAGTGCCTGTTCTTGGTGTGCTTGAAAAGATAGCAGCAGAGACCGGACAAACACGCGCAGGGATACAACAGTTATCCAGTGATATAAAAACTCAGCGTGAGTATGAACGATTAGCTGATATTGATGATTCCACACCTGAACCACAACTTGTTGATGTCGTCACCCCAAGAGGTGTTTCCTTTATAGACAAACTCACCGAAGGAGCTATAAAGGAAATCAAACGACCTCAATTGGAGAAACACCAGGATTATACGACTTTTGGTGATTTCGCCGCCAAAAGCTTTGATTCTAGAAAGGATTTTTTAAAAGACGAGTATAAAAACAGTAGAATAAGCCGATATGAATGGGTTAATTGGTTGTATAAAACGAATAAGGGGATTACTGGTAATTTGAAAAAGGATACAATTGAGTATAGATCTTTTAAAGTAGGAGTTGATAGTTATGGTATACAAAAACAACAAGAACGAGAAAAACAAAGTCGAGGCCGACAAAGGCAATTACTTGATGATAGTCAGGGCGCAACTGGTACAACTGAGGAAACAAGCGGAAAAGGATATTCGATTAAAAATCCAAAGGATGTCTTTGACTCTACCGTGACATGCCCTGGTAACATTCTCAGTGATATATCACGGTTAGAGGTTCTCATCGGAGGGAAACGAGCCGGAAATAACTCCGTCGAGATAATTAACGAGGCCGCTGATATCTGTAGACGATTATTTGCTGGTGGTATCATGGACATTAATGTATATCGAGAACTTATTGCTGAATTAGATGAAAATCACAACGATGAAAATCTTATGGATGTAAGCGATTGATCACTAATTGAAAAACTACTAGTTTTATAACAAGATGATTATACACTATAACCATGATAAACCCGTAAGCGTCTACGTGGTGAACTCACGATTGCCTGTTTATCGCGCGTGGTACGGAGATGGTTTCGGCAATACCATTGTGGGGTTATTTACAAGAATGGCTCCCAAGGTGGCGCCGTTAGCTAAACAATTATCAATGAAAGCCATTGATGCTATCCGTGATAAGGGAATCAATTTCGTTGGAAATCTTGCAGGAAAGGCATTTTCTGCCGCGAAAGATAAAATAGCATCATTGGTACGAAAGAAACCACGAATGACTTCGTCATCGATGACTTCGTCATTAGTGCTGCCATCAACTACAGTGATGCCTGCAAAAATCAGCAAAGCAATAAATAGTGCAGTGGAAGAAAAACTAGCGCAATTGACTTCGTCACCACCGGTAACAGATAGCGCTATCATGAACGCGATAGCAGGAAGTGGTTTGAAACAAAAAAGAAATTCGAAGAATTTTCAACGACGATGATTATAAACAATTAAAACGCTAGCGTTAAACTCTTCGAGTTTCACAATTGAAAACGCTAGTAATGTTATAAATGTTTAAACGAACAGCTGATCCCGCGTTAGATATGGAAGCAAAGATGCGCAAAGATGATTCCGTCCGCGATTATCAATACTATTCCTATCATGCAATACAACCCGACCTACGATCGCGAATTGAACTTCAAGTTCAAGATACCAGTAAATACTTTTTACCATGTGAAGCATTTATTGAAGTAGAAGGAAAACTTGTAACAAATGTTGCAGATGATACCCCATATGCAAATGATTCAAATATCCGAGTTGGTTTCGTCAACAATGGTATAATGGCGTTATTTGAAAGTGCAAGATATCTCATTGATGGAAAAGAAATTGAATCAATAGACCGCGAGGTTGATGTTGCAACAACAATAATCGGACTAGCAAGATACTCCGATGATTATACAAGATCGGCTGGTCCATCTATGATGTTTGCAAAGGATACCTCTGATAACGCTGACCACCTTCAATACATTAAAGTGTTAACACCGCAAGACACTTCAGTTGATAATCAACGAGAAGCAACTAATCCAGAACGTCGAGCTAGACCCGGAGCTGCGTTTGATATTCTCGGAGGTGTTAATGGTAATTTCAATTTAGGATTTGCAACACGAAAATTAGCATTGGAAGGACAAGAGAAAAAGTTTTCATGTGCGATTCCACTCCATCACATATTTGGATTCTGCAGAAATGTCAGAAAAGTAATCTATGGAGCCAAACACACAATCGCATTAGTGCGAAAAGGCAATGACAATGATGCAATTTGGCGTACTGGTGCCAATGAAGGTAAAGTTGTTTTGAGTAAAATAGTATTATGGATGCCAGTAATGACTCCATCAATTACCACGGAAGAGCGGCTACTTTCGTTTATGGAAACCGGTGGTAAATCATTGCTAAGTTGGCTAACAACAACGACTGATGCTAAAGAGGATAATGTTAATAGTACATTTACATGGCACCTGGCATCAAAACAAGGCGTTTCAGCTCCACGTCATATATTTATAGCGCTGCAGAATCGGAATCGATTAGGTTCCCAAGAACACAGTCATATGATATTTGATCGGTTAGGGGTAAGTGAGGTTTCACTGAGAATAAACGGACAACAAGAACCATCTGAGGATATACAGCTTAATTACGGAAACAACCAAATAGCACGTGTGTATCATCGGATGCTGTCATATATGGGTCGTGATCAAAATGTTGATACTGGTTTGCAAATATCTCAGCTCGATTTTAAGAACTTGTATCCAATTTATTACTTTTCACTGGAACATCTTGATTTAACAAGGCAATCCGTTGTTGATATACATTTTAGGGCTCGTATAGATCCTGGTGGTGTTAATTATAGAGCGGTTGCTGTTATTCTCAGCGACAAATCAATGTTGTTAGAAGGGGCTGGCGGACGAATGAGACTCGTTGATGCACCAGTGGAAAATCTGTAAATGTAAATGAAACTTGAAAAGTTTCCATAGGATTTCCCCAATTAGATCAATTGAAAGAATAAATGTGTTTTACAATAAAATGCCATATAGTGTTGTTAGTGTCAAGCTGACTGATGGTCAGGTCAAGAAATTAAAATCAAAATCCGCTAAGGAATGTGGAACAACAATAACGTTAAAACCAGCGCAGATGTCCGGAGGTACACATAAAATATCATTAACGGATCGTCAAATAAAACAGTTCAATGATGCAATGAAAAATAAGCGAGGAGTTCAAATAGAATTTTCGAAAGCTGCAGTCGCGAACATGATAAAATCAGGTGGTATATTTCCATTGTTAGCCGCAATACCAGCATTGATTGCAGCGGCTGCCCCAGCGGTGGCGAAGGCGGCAGCGTTGGGAGCCGTTGGGACCGCAGCAGGGATGGCGTTGAAAAAGGCAACTGGTGGATCCGCTCGCGGTAGATCCACAAGTGGATCCGGGTATAAAAAAAAGGGAAAGGGGTTTACCTACCAGGAACCCCGTATTCATGGTACAGCGGCAAATCCGTGAACGGATCGGGTCTAAGAAAAATACCAGGAACGGTTTATTAGTTGAAAGCCCAATTGTTGAGGAACCTATAGTTGAGGGACCTATGGTTCCTATGTCCAATTTTGATTTAATTGATGCTGCTAAAAAACTAGCGATTAAAAATTTCAGAGGTGTTTTTATGAGAGATCAATTACCGAGAAAACCAAATAACGTTGAAACCGGTATCATCAATCTTGATAACAGCAGCGGATCGGGAACTCACTGGGTTGCATACGCGATTGATCCACGTGGGATTGTCTATTTCGATTCATATGGGTTAGCTCCGCCAAGCGAGTTTATGCGGTATATAAATTCCTCGATGAAACTCAAAGGGTTTCCGATTTTTTATTCCACGCTGCCAACACAACAATTAAATGATCCACCGATATGCGGCCGTGAAGTATTAAATGTCCTCGCGGAGATTTCATTAAAATCCTTTGGATCTCCGTGGAAACCACCTCATATTATTGTAAACGAATACACGAGTGGGAAATTACAAGGATGAATAAATTGAAAACACAAGTTACGCTAACAATAATGATCGATATTTGGGGACAACCTCTGTCAATGTTGGAACCCACCGAGGAAACATCTGCGGGTTCTATCGAGGATGTAAAAAAAATAATAGAAGATGAAATCGCTGAGACGTTAAATTTAACAAGTGTTGACCCGAACGAAATAGTTGTATTTCAAGATCGCCAGGGTAAATTGAAAAGCAGTAATATATCCGTGAATGACATTTTGATACGGCATCGCGCTGCCGCTGAAAACTCTATTGCACTGTATTCCAACGATGGACAACTTAAACCAGGCGCACTTGTGTCTACGATCACCGACGCGATTGCTACCAACGAACGTGAGCTGAATGATTTTATACGAGGTTATAATAGTTTTCGCAAAAATGTCGTACATAAATTCTTTGGAACCCCGCTTGTGGTTGGCATGACTCTCGCTGAAATTAAAAACTATCTATCGCTATTCTTCGCTAACAAGGACGCGGGAAGGATGATGAATGAAAATGAAATCAAAGCAAATTATCTCGAGATTTCTAAACTAATAGAAGATCAAAAACCCACTAATGACATTGTTGGTAGATTCTTTGGATCCCCACCTGTGGCAGACTCGACTCTCGCTGAAATCAGTGAGTTTATTATCAGGCATACTCATAATGCCTACGCCGCTAATAATTTCTTTGGTGTCCCGGTTACATCTACAATGACTCTCAAAGATATTAATATGTTTATGGTGAGACAAACAACACTTAATACCATCGTGGATAAATTTTTAGGGAGAACACCTACATCTGAAACCACATCGTTGACAGGCATGACTCTCGCGGAAATTAAAAGCGCGTTTGACGAACAAAAACGCATCAGCGAAATGGCTAAAAATTTCTTTGAGGGCTCTGAAAGTTATAATATCACGACGACATATTCTCAACTCAACGGGCATTATCTCATGCAAAAAGGTTTGGAATTTAACCACCTTTTGATTTCATTTTTTAGTCGCCGCGATAAAACGATGATAAAATATACCGAAATCAAAAAAACCTATCTCGACGTTTACGACGATATTCTTAAACTAAAAGAAAAATCTGAAAGGTTAAAGCATGGGACCTTTGATTGGGTAAAAGAATCTAATGCTAAATTGAAAGTCAATATCGAGAAGTGGCCCCATGGTATCTACAGGATGACGTTAATCTCTGACAAGCAATTTGATATCATCGTGAAAGGTAAAACCTACTTTGGTGGCACCGCGACAGTAATTATCGCGGGGGGAGAAGAAGAATTTGAGATTGTCGCAGTTGATAACACCATTAGAAAAGAAATATCCTGGTGCTTAGAATTCGTAGCGGATTTAAGTAAATAATAAAACTGAAAATCCTATGGATTTTTACTAGTGGTTTCAATTGAAAGGAAATCCTTTAGATTCACAATTGAAAACGCTAGCGTTTTTAAAATAACAACAATGACTTTGTCATCGACGCAATGTCGCTATGATCAGGTCAGAGAATTTCAAAATAGACTCAAAACCCTCACTGAGGAGTATCAAAGAAAAATGAAAAAATACCGACGAAGAATCACCGCAATTGATGTTACTATGTACTCGGTGTCAAGCGTTCTCGCTGGCGCCGGAATAATACTTGCATCGGTTACAATGATTGCCCCGGTCGTAGTTCCAATTTGCATTTCTGCGGTGGCTACAATCGGGGGTATATCAACCGGGATAGCAAAAAAGATATCATCATGCAGCCAGAGTAAACTGCAGAATTACTTACTTCAATTTCATATTGCATCAACCGCATATTCGCAGTTATCCTCGATGATATCGTCGTCACTCGATGATACAATTATATCAGATAGTGAGTTCTCAGCGATGGTCAGTATTTTTGATTCCGCGATATCGAAATTAGAGCGACAACATGAATATAATAACAATGACAACACCGATGGAATCAGAAAACACGAACCCAAAAAAACAAAAAATGATCTCAATAATATCAACATTACCAGATTGTGAGTTCTCAGTGATGGTCAGTATTTATGATTCCTCGATACCAAAATTAGAAATAAATCATGAGTATAGCAACGATGACGACACCGATGGAATTACTTCAACGAATAGTGGAGAACACGAACCCAGTACAAACGAGTATGATATCAATAACATCAACGAATCCAGAATTCAGTGTGAATTTCCCCTCTCCGGTCCCAGTGAAGGAGATAGCGCTAGCAAAACTACGAGTGTATCACAGTTGGCCTAATATCAGATCGGTTGCATTTAGTGGTCAGCAACCCAATAACACACTGGTGTTCTCGTATAAGAATAAACCCGATGGTACTCCAGAGTGGGAAACTGTTTCGTTACCAACTGGGTCGTACCAAATTAAGCAAATCAATGCTGAAATTCAGCGTAGAATAAAATCAATCACTGGAAAAGAATCAAAAATAGCTATTAATCTTCATCAACCGACGCTCTCGTCGTCGATCGAAATAAGCACAGAGGGATACATTGTAGATATATATAACAGCTCGTTAAGAACAGTGTTAGGATGGCCTGAAAAACCACCGGAAAAATCCGCCACCGACTTAACCATGGACATACAGTCATATCATGAAATCAATCCCAGTTATCGAGATAATTTATCTGATATAAGAAAAGGAAGAATCGCCGATAGATTTATATTTACCAACAAAGACACATTGCAATGGGATTTTATCATTAAAAGAACAACCGACTCATCTGTTACTATTTCATTTACGCTAACTGACGTCCGTGGTTATTTTAATGAGATTAAACAATTATATGACACACAACTAGAACAACTACGGAAAACAAAATCGCAAAAACACGTTGAAATAATAAATCAGCTTATATCGGACATGAAATATATCTATGAACTAATTATTCAAACAATAATTAATGACAACAGCGACAATAAACAACGATTCTTAACCGATTACAATATCACAGAGGACAATCTGCGTAATTTCAAGTTTCCCAAATACAACGCTGATGAACTAGCAAGAATTGTTAAAACCGATATCAAGGCGCTACAAAAATCAGATTCAGCTGTCCTCTTCAGGTATAATAATGATCCAGATGGTGGCGGTAGGCATATTGCCCCTCATAATGTGAATATTTCAACGGTGATTGCGCTCAATTTAGTATGTGATGCAATTGAAGGAAGCTATCAAATTAATCTAGAGCAATCAAATCAAGCTCAGCAGGGATATATTCTTTATTCATTTGCACCAACAGCTCCTCCAGGATTCCTAATTATTGAAAACCCAATTAATCCTGTCTACATGCGATGCCATAATAATTCGTTAACGAGAATTAATTTCAAACTCACCGACCAGTCAAATAATCTGATTGATTTACAAGAAGAGGTGTTAGCGATTAGTTTGTTTGTGAAATCATAAATGATTTTCGTCCTAAAGACTCGATCAAATATTTGGTTGAACTCGTAAATGATTTTTGTTAACCACAAATGAAACATTTGCAGCAGCAGAGAGGGTGGATGACAACGACGTTGGCGTATATAAGGAAATCTTATTTTATCGAATAGACGCCATTTTTTTTACTATTTGGTGGAAACCTCAGATTTCCGAATCGACGCTCGGAAAGTTGTGAGGTTCACCCTCTCTGCTGCTACAGCTTTCTCTTAAATGAATCTGATTAAAACGAAACTAAGAAACAGGATGGGGCTAGGCATGATGGAAGCGTTGTTACGCATTCGAAGCTATATGAAGCGCAATGGGATCTGTTTTAACGGATTTGTCCCATCTGCAGCAATGCTGAGTAATTTCAATTCTAAAATTTATGCGACAACTGAATCTACTGATCACGACGAGGACGTTCTACCTGAAAAATACTTTGAAGTTGCAGATGAATAAATGTTTGTAGCGATACTTAATTTATGGTATTTGGTTCTTATTTACTCATCAGATTTTAATATATAAATTGGGCGGGTTTTGGGCTGCTTTTTAAAGGTACACGTGTGGAAAGTTAAAAAAGTATCTAGCAACATTGATTCTGTCAATGTAGCGAAGCGGTATGTACAAATAGTGACTTATAGACAATTCGGGCCAAAGACAATTCGGCCCAACTTGAACCAAAAATAAGATAATTCGGCCCAACTTTAAAGACAATTCGGCCCAACTATGCGATAGTTCTATAAAGATATTTTTTTCATACAGCAAATAGATACTAATGTGTGTGTGTGTGTGTGTGTGTGTGTGTGTGTGTGTGTGTGTGTGTGTGTGAGAGAGAGAGAGAGAGAGAGAGAGAGAGAGAGAGAGAGAGAGAGAGAGGCAACATCAACCTCGTACCAGTTAAGTTTATGTTTTATTTAGTATCGTCAATCATAGTTCCTCCTTTACTCCAAACAAATTAGAAATGAATAAACTGATTACTAGTCTTAATTATGGTACACATTATCTTTGTTCCCTTGTACACGCGGTTTAGAAATAAACTATCACCGAATTACAAATAGATTTGAAATAGAATTAAACAAATTAGCCGTTCTATTACTGATATTTAAAAGTCATCATAGGATCGAGTCACAATCGAACTCACTGCTTTTGTTCGATTTTCATAACCTGTTATCCTCGAACCACGTTCTCTGTTCAATCCAATGTTGTTCTAGAAGTTACTGTCTCTCGAGATACTTTTCCCTCGTGGATGTTCCGCTTGAACTCAGACTTGTCCACTGTATCAATGTATACATCTCTCGATTTCTCCTTCACAATTTCTTTTTTTCCCGTACTTCCATGTCTTTCCCAAAACTATTTTCTTCCTTCCAAAAAGAAAATTAAAACAACCTAAGTCTCTCGTTACACTGATAATAGTCGAGACTGTCCGTTATTCCTGGTTCGAAGAATCAGATATTACTATCAGTGATAACAATTTTACGGCTAGTAATTAACTACACGTGTTCTCAAATGAAAGTAGTTTAACCATTTGTCAATTCGTTTTGCCTTGACCTAATACATTAACGTACTACATAGCGAGACGTTGAACTGTCGCTAAATTATCTATGACATCAAAAGTCGGTGAATTAACATGTATTCTTGTAAATCACTAATTAAAGTAATACATTAAATTCTTTGAACACAATCATTATTCAAACAATATGATAAATTCAAGAATTAACGTAACACTTCCTATCATAACTCAACATAGTGTTTTTACGACATAAATTAATACTACGTCATTCTTAACTAAGATTTAAGGTAAGAATTCTAATTCATAATTCAAAAGCACAGTCTAAATTAATGTATCAAATGAAACTACTCATATAAATGTATCAACAAAATCATGTAGACCTGTAAACGAAGCAAACATTATATTAATTACATCACAATAAACGTGGAATTTGAGACAAATACCTCGTGTTTGGTGCGTCATTCAACCATTGGTTTTGGCGGTTTTCAACCACGCTTCCTTGACGAATGGATTTCTCTCAAATCCCATCCGGAGCCTTACTAAACATAATTCTACACTGTCTACCCTCACAGTAGCAAATCAGACTAAATTATAATTTTGCTAGTAAGATATTATGTTCGAAAAATTTCTCGTGTAAAACACACCCCTTATTCAATCGTGACCAGTCCCGCTTCCCTCTAAAAGTCGCTTACGTCATGGTCAATATGTCAGGCTTTGGTTTTAAGTAACAGAATCTCTGTTTTCTCTCAATTCTGACATTTTCGGGATAAAATGAAACTTTACAAGGTCGCTTTCGGCCAGTACTGGCTCCTGTATAAACAACATGTCAGTTAGTATAGCGGTCGGCTAGCCTTTACAGGCACCCATTCCTGCACGATGTGTCGTAAATTTAACTAATGGCTAGCTGGCTACATATAATGGCTATTTAATAGATCGACCGAAAATTTGGCACTTCACAAATTTCATGCCATATTTTCACGATCAAAAGGGAACCAAGAAAACTGAGTGAAAACGATTACAGATTAAATGAACAGTCTCTTGTCGTATGTATCTGATACATACGTTATATGTTTGGAGTGACTAGAAAGGCATACACATTGTAAACTTCGCGATAATATTTTGAATCGGAAACTGTTATGATTAGAATGGTATTAATTTGACAACTTAAAAATGTTTTTGATGTTTTGAATATTCATTATCAATTTAAATGAAATTTAAAATACAAGAAATTTTGGTAAAGATGCATCTTTCGTTGTGCACATTTATCAGTCTTTTTCGTAACTTGTAAAAGCAAAACGCAAAAATGTTCTTAATTAAATTTGTCAAATTATCGCAAAATACCTAATTATGCAATTTTCAACCATTTACCCTGAATAATTTTATTTGTAACAAATACGTTCAAATACGAGAAGATCTCTTGTAACGTATGTATTTTGCTTGAGAATTAAGTTTTTGAGACAAAGTTGGCAAGTGTCTAACAAATGTTACGTGCTTAGGCTCGAATAAGCAGCAACACAGAAAGAGTGAAAACTAACAAGCTTGTAAAACTTTAACAATGAATTTATTAAGTACAATTATTTTCATAAAATAAATAAACTTACGGTTTTAGAGAATCAAATCCAACATTAATCCAATATAGAATTCACAAAATAATCCACTAATGGAATTACAAAAGTCCTGATAAAAAAATGTTCTAATAGTTCCAGGTTTCAAATCTTGACGATGTAATCCAAAATGGCTGACAATGTCACGTGATGCAGTTCTTGTTTTATTATCATCCAAATGAAATTATGAGCACATGTTTTCTCCTCCAAATAAATAAATAAATCCACTTGCTTCAATGAATTGACACAATGTCCAGTACAAGGTAATTAAAATTATAACTCAAACAGAAAACACAACTTAACTTTAAAAAGCCCAGATTATACTGAATCTTGTAGTGTAAGCCTTACTCTAATTAGCTTAGAAATATTACCTGACAGTAAATGTAATCAGATATCCCACTCTGGACTAGAACTGATACACACCAACAGCTGGTTTGTGTTATAGATTCACTAGGGTTTAAGTTCCATGGGAAATATATTCTCAGGGCAGACTTTACTCCCCTTCCAAGCTGTATAGATGTATTGTATAGAATAAAATTCTACATAACGCCTTCTATGGTTATTCTTCAATAATAAATAACATTACATGGTGGCAGCGGTAAAAACACAGGATTGAAATTATCAGAGTTGAAAATGGCTTCATTTCAATTTACAAATCCGGACAAATTTGACTTTTCGAGACCTGAAACTTGGGAAAAGTGGTTTCAGCGTTTTGAACGCTTTCGTCAAGCGTCTGGACTTAGTGAAAAAGAGGAAGAAATACAAGTGAATACCTTGATTTATTCCATGGGAAGTGAGGCTGATGACATTTTGTCTTCGTTCTACCTGACAGAGGAAGATCAAAATAAGTGGAAGCCTGTGACAGATAAATTCATGCGATATTTCATTCCAAAGAGGAATGTAATATTTGAAAGAGCCAAATTTAATCAAAGAAAACAGGAAGAGGGAGAATTAGTAGACAGTTTTGTTACTGCTATCTATGTGTTAGCAGAAAATTGTAATTTCGGGTCACTACATGATGAAATGATCAGAGATCGACTTGTAGTTGGACTGCGAGATTCAAAACTGTCAGAAAAATTGCAGTTAGATGCGAATCTAACTCTAGAATCTGCCGTTAGTCAAGCTCGACAAAATGAGGCTGTGAAAAAGCAGCAAACAACGATACGAGGAAGTGGAGAACGAATGACTGAAATGGACGCAGTAAAATCGTCTTCACTGAAATATTGGAAACAGAAAAATAAATTTCCAAATGCTCAACAAAATAATGTCAGCAGAAAAGGATGCATGAGATGTGGAAAGAAAGGAAATCATTATCGAAACCAATGTCCTGCAAAAGAAGCAGAATGCCATAAGTGTAAGAAAACAGGACACTATGCAAAATGCTGTCTGTCAAAATCAAAAGGTCTAGGGAAAACAAAATGGTTCTATAACATAACTCTGGATAAAAATGCCAAACCTTATGCCTTATCTACCCCAAGAAAGGTTCCAATCCCTTTATTGAATAAAGTTAAAGAGGAGTTGGTTAGAATGGAACAAATGGGAGTTATTTCAAAAGTAGATGCCACTGAGTGGTGCGCTGCAATGGTTGTTGTTCCAAAACCAAACGGTAAGGTAAGAATTTGCGTGGATCTAACTAAACTGAATGAATCGGTTAAAAGAGAAAACCACCCACTACCATCAGTTGAAGAATCCCTTGCAAAACTAGCAGGTGCAAAGTTTTTCACCAAACTTGATGCAAACTCGGGCTTTTGGCAGATAAACCTGTCAGAAGAATCACGCCGCCTTACAACTTTCATTACTCCTTTTGGTAGGTTTTATTTTAATCGCCTTCCATTTGGGATCAGTTCTGCGCCTGAATATTTTCAAAAAAGGATGTCAGAAACTCTGGAACGACTTGACGGAACACTGTCACATGGACGATGTTCTTGTTTTTGGGGAAACGCAGAAAATGCATGACGAAAGACTAGAAACGGTCATGAAATCAATTCAAAAGGCCGGCGTCACTTTGAACGCTGAAAAGTGTAAATTTTCCAGACCATCCATAAGGTTTCTTGGGCATATTGTTGACGAAAATGGTTGCCAATCTGATCCAGAAAAAGTTAAAGCTATAACTGAAATGGAAACACCGAAATGCGTAACAGAGATACGACGATTTCTCGGTATGGCAAATCAGCTTGGCAAATTTAGTCCAAATTTGGCAGAAAAATCAAAACCATTACGTGAGCTTTTGAAAGGTAAAAACTCATGGACTTGGGGTCCAGATCAAGAACAAGCTTTTAGAGATATCAAGCAAGAAATTATATCTTCACCTACTTTAGCACATTATGATCCAAATAGAAAAATAGTTGTATCTGCAGATGCATCTTCGTTTGGACTAGGTGCTGTGCTACGGCAGCAGTACGGTAGCACTCTGAGACCGGTGGCGTTCGCGTCACGAGGTATGTCAGAAACTGAGCAATGCTATGCTCAAATAGAAAAAGAGGCCCTTGCAATCACTTGGGCTTGTGAACGCTTTAGTAGCTATTTAATTGGGTCACAATTCAAACTTGAAACTGACAATAAGCCATTAGTACCACTAATGAGTACAAAAGCTTGGGAGATTTACCCTCTAGAATTCAACGCTTTAGAATGCGTTTGATGAGATTCAATTTTTACATAGTTCATGTTGCTGGCAAGAATCTATTAACTGCTGATGCTCTGTCCAGAGCACCTTTAACTTATTACTCTGAGAGTGACAGAGACTTTCAGGCTGAAACTAACGCCTACGTTGACTTCATAGTTAGTAATTTGCCTGCATCAAATACTCGACTTGAACAAATAAAGTCAGAATATCGAAATGATTCGATTTGCAAACAACTTGTCCAATTCTGTGAAACGGGGTGGCCAGAGAAATCCGCTATGGACGGAAAACTACAATCATACTGGGCAGATAGAGGTGAATTTACAATTCAAAATGGTCTTTTAATGAAAGGTACACGCCTGGTAATACCAGAATCACTTCAAAAAGAAATCCTTGAGAGAATTCACGATGGTCACCAAGGCATAGTGAAATGCCGAGAACGCGCCAAAACGTCAGTTTGGTGGAAAGGACTAAGTACTCAGCTAGAACACTTGGTGAAATCTTGCCAAAATTGCATAGAAAACTCAAGAGATCAAGCTGAACCAATGATACCAAATGAATTTCCAAGTCGACCTTGGCAAAGAGTCGCTTCAGACTTGTTTGAACTGAATGGTCAAACATATCTCTTGGTGATTGATTATTTCTCACGATACATTGAAATAGCAAAATTGCAAGGCACAGGTTCTAAAGCAATTGTCAATTATCTCAAATCAATATTTGCGCGACATGGTATACCAGAAGTATTAGTTTAAGATAATGGTCCGCAATACACATCTGCAATACTCAAAGATTTTGCGAAAAGTTATGGATTCAGGCATATTACAAGTAGTCCGAAATATCCACAGAGCAATGGTCTAGCCGAAAGAGCTGTTCAAACAATTTAAAAAATGCTTAAAAAAGCAAACGACCCTTATATAGCTCTTTTGACATATCGCGCAACACCATTACCAAATGGATATAGCCCTGCCGAATTATTGATGGGAAGAAAATTACAAACTACTTTGCCAATGGCACCAAACAACTTGGAGCCGAAATGGCCAGATTTAATAAAACTGAAGAAATCGGAAAACTTTCAAAAGAAAACTCAAAAGAGAAATTATGATCGCCGACACCGCGCCCGAAATATGAAAAAACTTCAGGTAGGGAATAAAGTGTGGATTAAAGATCAATTTTCATCAGGGATAATTAAATCTCAGGCATCTACACCTCGTTCATACATGGTAGTAACTGACGAGAGAGAGAGAGAGAGAGAGAGAGAGAGAGAGAGAGAGAGAGAGAGAGAGAGATACGGCGTAATAGGAGAAATTTAATTCCAATGCCTACCACAATATCAGAGCCTCTCAGAGTGACTGTTTCAAACCCTGATACATTGACTGACTCAGACGAAAGCAAAGCAATGCCAACCACTAAAAACGGATATTTCACACGTTCGGGAAGATTATCGAAACTACCTGAGAGACTGAACTTGTAGAAAACAAAATAAGCTAATGGAGCTTGTTTAGAAATGCGGTCATCAGATCAAGTTTCGTGTTAATGGTAAACTTGTCAGATGGGGAGATGTAGTGTAAGCCTTACTCTAATTAGCTTAGAAATATTACCTGACAGTAAATGTAATCAGATATCCCACTCTGGACTAGAACTGATACACACCAACAGCTGGTTTGTGTTATAGATTCACTAGGGTTTAAGTTCCATGGGAAATATATTCTCAGGGCAGACTTTACTCCCCTTCCAAGCTGTATAGATGTATTGTATAGAATAAAATTCTACATAACGCCTTCTATGGTTATTCTTCAATAATAAATAACATTACAAATCTCTCTTCCAGTACAATGATTAAAATACCCGTTTTCTAATGTAAACAAGGGATCACGTGATTTTCTGGAAAGTCAAAGAAAGAAACTACCTTCACTAAATCACGTACTCAAGGAAAGATCTAGATATTTCCTACCCCCAAGAACTAAAAATAAAAAGTTGTCCTTGAAATTAACCAATCGTTTTAGAAGCTTGTTGACAATTTCTAAAGCAGTCAGGAATTAGGTCAACAAGCCAAGGTCAACCAGTTTACAGCTAGAGTCTAGGTCAGCCTGAATTTTCCAGAAAAATCTCCCAATTAATGAATATTAAACCCTAAATGACAAATTTGGATTTAACAATTAAAAAATAAATAATTTAAATCCAATAGACGTAACACAAAATAGACCTTCTTCCACAGATGTGATGCATCTAATTTTATTGTCTACGTAACTTCCAAAGCACTGCATCCATCTCTACTATACTACTTTTTTTTCTCCACAGTAAAATTTGGCTTTGGGACGGTCTTTCCTGAAGATATCAGAAAGCTCCTAACCATTATAACTTCGGAAAACATTTATCTTGTTCACCAAATGTTTCAAATTTTATTCCAAAACATATTATATAAGAATTGTCAAAATATATGTTAAAAATAAATACTTGTTAAAACTATTGTCAGTTGTATTTTAAAATTGGGCCGAATTGTTTTTCGAGTTGGGCCGAATTGTCTTCAAAGTTGGGCCGAATTTGTCTTATTTTCGGTCCAAGTTGGGCCGAATTGTCTTTGGCCGAATTGTCTTTGGGCCGTATTGTCCGATATGCCCCAAATAGTAAGTAATAGGGGTCTCTCTCAACACCCCAAGACTCTCCAAGAACACCTTAAACTTGACATAATACTCACTTAAAAATTTCAACAACAGCACAAAAAACCCAAAACAAACAAACAAACAAAAGCAAATATTTAGCGATAGTTTGTGTAACAAGAAAATTAGCAAGGCCAGTTGTTGCAAGGGGAAACAACTCCCGTTTTGATGAAGAGTGTTCCGGTACAGTAATGTTAATATTAATCAACATTTATAAATAATTAGCAATACCACAAATAAGTCGTTAATAAACAAAATGGCAGATTTATTGTATATAAAATTATTTGTTTATCTCAATAACAATTTAACTATTCCTTCATTCCTTCATTTTGGCAAATCTTAAGGTATCACGGTACCAATTGTTTTTCCATAGACCTCAATGCTAATATTTGGAGAGATAACTATATTTTCTATCCTAATTTAGCATGCATCTCACACACTGTTATAGAAAACAATGTTAGAATGTCAATTTGACAATGACAAAACCAGGTACTCCATTGCATTTAAGAGAGATAACTCTGCTGGAACTAGACAGGGGTATGAGTTATCTAGTCACAACATACCTATTTTCAGTCCTGTGTATTACATTTTCAAAAAATCATAAAAAATACAAAATTTGATCTATTTAGGAATTAGCATAAATTCACATGTTGCCAAGAGGCTAACCATTTTTTTAAGCCTAACAGAAAGTACAACTCTTACATAATCCACCAATCAAAGCTTGTCTTGTTCTTAAGGGCTGAATGGTATGGAACCCTACACCTTATGCACCGCCCACATGGACTTGCGCAATTGGTACCGTTATACCTTAACATGGAGCCTAAACGAATATATGGCCCAACTTGATTCGATAACCCGTTCTAGCCTGGATTGTACGCACTTGTCCGTACTTGATTCATAATAAGTAGATACCCCCGTGCGACCGTTTGTCACCCGTGCTAAACACTCCGGCCTATTTTAAACCAAGATGGCGACAGCAGAAGAAGACACGTGACATACACATTGCTATCTCCGCCATTTTCGCCGTATTTTTCTTCCTTGATTGGATCACCCGGTCAATACGCCCAATCACGTGATAGAATCATCATGGTCCTCCAGTCGGGCGATAGAATCAAGTTGGGCCATATATATAGTTCGTTTCGGTAGATTATTAGAAATAGGGCCATCAACCAATACTATAAATCATTGATGGTAACATTTAATGTCTGTATGTGTTTTCTTTTCTTTTTTCCGCTTCTTGGTACGTTTTTGCAAGATTTGGTGCTAATATATGCAATATTGGGGTGGTCTTAGGGTGTCTTGGGGCGTTTAGAGAGACCGAGTAATAGGAACGTTTCTAGGTGATGTTAAAGCCAGCTTATGACATAGAGCAGAGCGTGATGCAGGTAGACCACTCTAGCAAATTTCTGAGTGGAAAAATAAATGGGGCATTGTTTGATGCTTTGCAGCCTGATTAAAACTGTCATCCTACTCACAATGCTAATATGTGGAAAATACCCAAACTGAAAATTCCCCAGAAAGCAGATCCCATACCAAAATCCTTAGCAGAGCTGATTAACACTGCATGCACTTCCTTATGTGCAAAAGATACAATTATAAAGAAGTACAAGATCCCAGAAAACTGTGATAGGCACCTAAAACCCATTTATGCATGGTTTTAGGCAGCAGAGCATTAGGTGTTCATATTATATGAGTCTGGATGGTGATTATAAGTCACATTTGCTTGCAAAATACATGGACTATGAGACAGTGCAATCTCTTGGTTTCACAATCTAAAAAAATATATGCTTATTCTATCTCAACAACTTATCTTCTTTGGTTTTGTGTTATACTCTGTTCAGTTTAAAGTGTTTCTTTCTGAGCAAAATGTGCTGGAAAATCCAGGATTTAGCCAAGAAGCTCTTTGATAAAAAGTATTTTAGAACACAAGAGTTGATATCATTTATTGGTATGCTTATTATTGCCTTGTATGCAATCCTGGAAGCCCCAATGCACTACAGGTATTTGGAACATGATACAATAAATGGCCCGAGAAAAAACAAAACTTATGGTATACAGGATTTTAAGTTGTGGTACCTAAATGTTGCAGACAGGAATGGGAAATCTATCAGACAAGACAATATTGCTTTTACTATTCAAACTGATGCATCACTCTCAGGGGGTGGGGGTGGCATATGCATTGGATTCAAACAGATCATTCTCTGGTAGATGGGACAAGAGTGAGACCATTTTTTCCATAAATTACCTCGAGTTATTAGCGATTTCCTATGCCTTACAAGCTTTTCATTCAGATCACAAAAATTTCCATATTGAGATTCAGTCTGGCATCAATTCGAATGGATCAGCTAGCTAAAAAGATTTGGGAATGGTGCTTGGAAAGGGAAATTTTAATATCTGCAGTCTATATTGCTGGGGAAAATATTTAACAGGTAGATTATCTGTCAAGGAACGTTTCTGACTTCACTGAATGGATGCTAAAGAAAGATATATTACAAAGAGTGTGTGCACAGACATTTGTTCCAGAGTCTGACATATATCTTTTTGCATCTAGATTAATCTGTCAGTTGAAGAAGTTCACCTCATGGTTCCCAGAACCAAGTGCGTTTATAATTGATGTTTTTTCATTCTCCTGGCATGATTTAACCCCTTATATTTTTCCCCCTTTTAACCTTGTTGTGAAAATATTGAATACAATTATTGCCAACAAGCTTAGTAAAGCACTCTTAATTGTTCCACACTGGACATCAGAATCATGGTTTACTTTACTCTTGTAATGTTTAGTTTCTCTTCCAATTATACTTCCAAGACAAAAATATACTGACTCTTCCACAAAATGGTCAAACTTATCCTCTAGGGAAGACCCTACCTTTAACCGTGGTGACTGTATCAGGAGATTGCTCTAAAACCAAGGACTTCAAAGAGTAAACATGGACATCATTATTAATTCATGGATATCAGGGACAACTAAACAATATAACTTGGTATGGAAAAAAATGGAGTTTTTTTGTGTAGAAGTGTAGAATCAGGAAAATTAATCCCTTTTGTGTCTCTGAGGTAACAGTTATTTCTTACTTACCGTAGATTCTTTGGTAACCGAAGGAAGTGTCATATAGTTTTGTCAATACTCACAAGGCAATGTTACTTACTACTTTGAGAATGTTTGATAATGCATGGTGTTTTAATCCATTGTTGATTAATATATATTTGAAGGGACTGTTTAACAAAAGTCCACTAAAACCAAGATATATTGACACTTGAAATGTAAACATAGTCTTAAAATACCTGTGTATCCTTTTACCTTTGGAACCTGTATCTTTAACGTTATTAACAATGAAGCTGGTTGCTCTTATTGCATTAGCTACAGCTCCAAGAGCACAAACTATGAAGTCTTTGAATTTACATAACATGACTTGTATGACAGATAAATTAAATTAAATTATTCAATATTTCGGATCTGTTTAAAACTTCAAGGCAAGGTAAGAATTTCTAGTTGGAACTACTACATTATGAGGATGAAAAGCTTTGTGCTATGCATACCTTGCTGCATTATCTTGACAGAACTAAAAATCGTCGGAAATATACTCAAGTTCTGGTATCTTATTGTTCCTACTGAACTGTGACATCTAGTACTATTGCAAGATGGTTAAAAATGGTATAGAACAATCAGGAATTGATACGTCTAAATTCAAAGCGCATCCTTACCGAACTGCTGCAGCATCAGCTGCTTTCAGACAAGGCTGTTTGTTGCACAATATATTGAACACAGCAAACTGGGCATCAGTAAAGACTGTTCACAAATTTTATCCATGGGATATACAGACTAATAGTAAGGGTTTTGCTGAAGCAGTTATTAATAGCACATAATTTCAGTTTGATTAACAGCTTTACACACATATGCTTACTTTTCCTATTGATGTTTTAGCAGATGTTTTATTGTCAACCTTTAAAAATGCTGTGTATACATGGGAGGCAGAAGGCTTTACGAAAAATAATCATCCAAGCATTTGTGAAGGATGAGGAGCATTATTGGAGTAAAGCCAGAAGATCGACCAAATCAATGATGAATTTCAGCCAAGAATCAAATCTATCAAATGAAAAAGAATCTAAAATAGCTATCACTGTTCACAAACCAACATTATCTTCAGCGAAAGAAATAATAGCTAGATTATGCCGTTGATACATATCATCAACCAGAACAGTATTAGGATGGTCAGAAAAACCACCTGTTTATCAAGGAACATTGGAAGCTCAATGTGTCAAATTCTCCATGGACAAAAAAAATATTCATAAAACGTCCAGAATATCTAAATTATTATCTTTGGAAATCTCATAATGAGGTGGACTATTTAATTGCGTCTGATGGTATAAGGCTTCTTAAATTAGGAAGTACTGTATATAATTACAACTTAAAGAAAAGAAAACCAATCATCAACAAAGAATATATTAATATAACTTTTACCAGAGATATTAAGTCTAAACACTCTAAATCACATATAGATCTGTTTTCGTCTCTATCTCAGCATCATAATGACGATATTTAAAACAACAGATCATTTAAATAATACTACATCTAAACCAGGTTGAATCAGATCTCTAGTTTATTAACAAAGTTATCGTTGAAATGGTGATTCCTAATGGTGATGAAGATATTAGAGCAAATCACGATAGTGAACCGATAACACTAAAGCAATCAATCGTTTTAGAATAACGGAAATATATTCACCAAATCTAATACTAACTGCATTTAACAGCAAAGACCTAATAATAATTAGTCAATGAACCTCTTGATGAAGACGTCCCTAAAATTGTCACATCATGGAGGAAACTAAATCCATCAGAAACTATTCACAGGCATAAAGATGATCCATACGGCTGAAGAAGACATCTTTTACTAGGTGTTGATAATATAACATTAATGATTGCAGTTAATTTTGTATGTGGTGAATTGATGGCAGGCTTAACAGGGATATATTTTATATACATTTACACCTCAAGTACCCCCTTGATTGTACATTAACCCATTAATCTATTAATTTGCAATGTCATTGCCCGTTATTATCATGGATACATTTCAAACTTACTGACCAGACCGGATACTCTTTTGATTTGAGACGAGAAGTTTTTAATATAAATCTATACGTGAAAAATCAAAAAGATATTTTCATAGAGTCAAAATTGGCGTTTTATTGATTATGTAATCAAGGAGTATTATATAGTGTACCAACACAATAATTTTTATACACAACAAAAATCTACTTGAAAATGCCGTCAGAACAATATTGACACTTCCACACAGAGCAATTTGGCATTAATATAATTTTTTATGTATATGGCGATGAAACCGTTTGGTAACGCAGCTAGATGAGTTCAGTTGTAAAGAGAACATGTTATTATGATTATGTGTGATAGAGATCAGATTTTATACATATGCTTGTACTGAATCTGATTGGCGTAAAACATGTTATCTAATTCTGAATAATATTCATCAAATTGTTGGGTATGTTACCCATAATGATGCTGACCTGTCTTAAATGTAATCTACAATGAGGTGCTAGTTCTTAAAAGTGAATGCGGTGGCAACTGTTTTGTTTTCAGGAATGACTTGTAATTGTTCATGTACAAATCCATGTTTAGGAGCAGTTGAATCTAATCTGCAGATTGCAGGTCTACTCGTGGATCTTATCATGCTGGAAGTTTTTTGTTGTGACAATGTACATGGGAAAAGTTGCTCTTGTTTTACCACCTCCAAGTTCACCAGGTTCATATAAATATCTTAGTGACATTACTTAATACTGTTTGTTTTGAGGAGTCATGTCATTGTATTGTTATGTTTTTGTATAATTGCATAGGTAACTTTCATAGAAATTGCATGAGTAATTTCATTATTTAATGCAGCTATTGCATTTGCTAGTCTTACAACCCATTCACGAGATCTCTTATCTTTTTGAACTTTGTTCATGGATGTTTCCTGTGCATACTTATATCCAAGTAACTGCTCAGCAAGTGTTTGATTAAATTGTTAAATGATTGCTTGATCACAATGAATTGCGGTATGTCCTTGTCTGATTTTGATGTTTTGCATCAGACATGATACTACACCAAGAAATTATTTACCAAGATCGACCTGCGGCAACTGGGGCCTTCTTAAACCACGACGTTAATCAATTCGTTCAAACGCAGATGTGACTTCAGCTGCTGTTTTAGTTCATACTGGTTCTGCTTCTTGATATTTACTTGCAACGTCAATGACAGTCAGCACGTATTTGTATGTGCTTGATTGACGTCTACCAAATTTAATAGAATCATGAAGTAAAAACAAAATCCACTCAATGAACTTCAGTAGGAATGCTGACATCAAAATATGCATACTGAACTTTTTTAGGTGGTCGTATATAAATTTGCCATATTGCCTGTCATGCTAACCAATTTTCAGCAACAGAATGTGTGACATCTGCTGCATCAGCGAGTTTACCAATTACTGTTCTACCCCTCCAATAAATCAATTCCATTATAATATTAATTGGTTGATTTTTTTTTATTAAATAGAATTTAACAAGTGAATGAACTTCATGTTTGCAATATGTCATTGTTGTAAATCTTTATTTTTGTATGCTATATCATGAATGTGATATGGTTGATCAATTGCATTTATTGGATGCTCTCCATGTCTTGGTTGGTCTTGTTCGTCAAGTCGCATATCAAGTTAGGTTCCAGGACCACAATAATTATATCCAGTAAGATGTTTTTGTCCTGAATACTTAGCTATAGATACTTAGCCCATGGAAATCCTGATAATTTTCTTAATGATACAGCAATATCTCCACCTGTTCTCCTTGACTTGCCAATGGATATTCATTTATATTTTTTGTACTACATTTCCCACACATGCCCATAAATGCACACTTTTTATTTTTATTTTTATTGTTGTTAATCTACTTGTGCTGGTGGATGCTGAACATCGAGCACAATATAAATTCATATTATTATATTTGTACAACATGGATATTTATCAGTGACATGAAAACAAGAGCTAGTCAAACATCATCCAGCACTATCAAATTCTATCAGAGCAATTATAATTGGCCAATCTGGGTCTGGTAAGATGTAACTGTTACTTAATCTAATGAGATGGCTAAGTGGGATAAATTATATTTAGTGGCAGCATCTGTAGATGATTAGAGATGCTACGATTTTCTCAAAGATTTTAACGAAAATGCTAAATTGTTGGATAAGGATAGCAATGATATTATTTATTTTATCACCGACATTGATGAAGCCAGATCTGTTGATGACCTCGATTGATTTACTAATAATCTTGTAGTATATGATTATGTAATGCTAGACAAACAATCAAATCGATCTCAGATATTTTTTCGAGGCAGACACAAAAACACAGGTGTGATTTATGTTACACAAATACCTAAAACAATTTGAGACAACTGCAATATTTTAGTTGTGTTTAATGAAGTCAATACACATACTCTGTAAAATGTTTATCGGACTGAGTGTTCAGGAGATATGGATATAATTAAGTTCAAAAACTTATTTTCACGTGCACAAGCTACCCCACATAGATTTATCATGATAAATTTACATGATCCTTGGTCATGATACCGTGTAGGTCTTCATAAATGTTTGGTTAAGAAATAGCAGCTGGTCCAATATAATAATGATTTATTTACTCATACGCTAGAGCAGCAGGGAAAAGTGACTGAAATTGAGTGTTTGAAAGGTAAACAAAACACAAACATACATACACGTATTTGAAAACATGAAAGACAAAGATAAAGTAAAAAATTGAGCTAACCCAATTACAGAAAGTCTCGTTTTTGGTTGTATTCGATTTGACGTTATTTCACTTGTATTCTTCATTTTTGTAGGAAGTTTTATTTCTCATGAATGGACCTTCCAGTAATGGTCTGTTCACCCTCCCTGCTGCTAATTCATATTCAACCAAATAATGTTGTATGATAATGCTGAAGTTAATATTTGAATAAGATTACTTTATTGAGAATATTCAATTCAACTGTTATTTCAGATATTTGTTGTACAAGTTATATGTGAATGTGTACACAGTGAATATTCAAATATAACTGTATACAGGCAACTAATATTCAAAAAACACAATCAGGTATTCATTTTAGCACTAGTATGATAATAATCTCAGTTGTTCCTGAACAGCAATTAACTCTGTCCCATACATCATATGTAAATATATGAAGATATGAAAATGTATCCAACTGGTCTGCACATTCAAATATAGCAAAGAGAAATGTAGTTACTAACACCACATTAAACCAGTCACTTGTGCTTGCTTTTTTGTCCTTCTTTAACCTAAAATTTAGTTCTGCCTTCATTCTTCAGATGAGCTTTTGCAAAAGTGCAGTAGAATACTGTGTAAGTGTCTCATCTCTTTGTCATTCTGGAATTAAATTAAAAAATATTCACATGTTAATGGTGGAAACAAGTAATGCATATTTACCATCAGCTACATTGCCTGGATCTTTTATATGCGACTCCAAAGTTTTACAAATTCATAGCAGTAAATTTGAAGCAGACCAAGCATTAAAAATCCAAAAGATTTGTAAAAAGGTTGAAGGTTTTTCAAAATTTACTACAATCACATAAAATTCTAATTAAATACTCTATATTAGCCTAAAACTGCTCATCCCAAACTTCATTTGTGTAGCCATACATCCAGTAATATCAACTGTAAGTAACTATGGCTAGTTTGTTGTATTGAATAAATATCAAACTTCATTAGACTATCTTCTATACCCAAACATAAAACAATTTACCAGAAATCAAAATATCAAGAATAAAAATGAGGTAAATGGCAATCATTATTTTAGTTGAGGTAACAAAAAAAACCCTCTACCCCTCCCCACGAGGTAACTTATAACATTGTATGCATCAATTAAATCAATTATATATAATTGTTCTATGGCATCAGCAAGTTGTTTTCTTGCCTTATTCAGTGACAATACAGCCCCCTAAAATAAAATGGATATACACCTATTTTGAATAAGTACTGAATATGATTAAAAGTGAATATAAGAAAGTAGACGTTCCATTTTTTGATTTACAATAACGAGACAACAAAAAAATATGATATTTTCTGATCATGTCTAGTCAAGTAGTCTATACACCAACATTTTCAAACCTTTTTATTTCTTCTACCTGAAAATGACAAGGTTGTAGTGTTGGCCCTCAGTGCATCAATCAATAATTATTCACCTTAGCCTTGCTTGACTACAGCAGGGGTTGGTGGTGGGTTTCTTGTGGCAAACTGTATCACAGACAGATGCAACAGTTCTTAAAATAAATGATATGCTAAAATTGGGCAGCTTCAATACAGCTACACTGATGGGATTTTGTTAGCATACAACAAGCTTTTTCTTGTGATGGTCCCCATGACACATTATTTGGTCAACACTTCTTTATCAGATCAGACAATTACTAGTTAGGGCCACAAGATTTGGCATAAACTTCCTATAAAATCGTACAAAACCTAGAACCAAATAAGTTCACTTTGTGGAGTCTATTGTGACATTCCAGCATGACAGACACAAAATGTCATGCTCAAAGCTATCAACAATTACCGAACCTTTCAGTAATTTGCACATAAAGCAGCAACAAGAGATGTGACACCTGCTAATCCAAATGACATTACCTTTAACTGGTATAGTTATAGCTATCTGGGTCTCAAATGCTGTCAGTGCACGGGACTCTTCAACAATGAGTACCTGCCAATAACTTACTTTGAAATGTACTGGTGACCTGAAAAACTTCACAAATGAGCAAATCTAAATCTGGCACTGGTTCAGCACCAAACACCATGACTTTATTTAACTGAAGACAGTACAAAAATGGCTTGTCCCATGTTTTTCCTGACAAGGACCATGGGTGACATCCCCTTGTCCAGCATATTAACATCTTTGTCCACAGCCTCTTGTACATTATATGAAACGGGATAATAATGATAATGAGGATTTTGTATAGCACCTAATCGTTAGAAGCTTGAAGTGCTTTACAACATCTATAATGATATAACTACAAAAAACAAAAACAAAAACAAATACAATGGAATTAGAAAATAAAAAATGCTGAAAATATTTAAGGTAGGAAACATTTTTAGGTCTTTAAGTTTGTTCTTGCAGTCAAAAATGTTGAGTTTTAAGAGTACTTTTGAAAGGAATCACTGTGTTTTTGTGTCTAATTTCAATGGGCAATTCATTCCACGTTGCTGGGCCCTGGTATGCAAAAGAACATTGTCCATATGACTTACTTTTCATAGTGGAAATAATGAGTATAAGATTGCCAGAAGAGGAGTTTAAGTATCTTGCTGGTGTATACACATGGGTGAGGCCAGATAGGTAGCTTAGACAGGAGTCCGTCAGTGAAATAGAGCACAGAAAACACATTTTGTGTTTGATTCTGGATAGCCAGTACAGGGTTAAGAGCAGCAAGGAAGTGTGCTCTGATTGTGCAGTTGTAAAAAAATTCCCCAAATTGCAAAATCATGAAAGTGGGGGAAAGGAGTCATGTGATTGTTTTTAAAAAAAACCTGATGAGAACCAATCATTTTTACTCATAGAATAGAAAGCTGTTTACTTCTTCACTAGTCCATCTTAACCTAGAATCAACATTACTTGGTTACCAAAGAAAATGTGGTCAACCGCTATTTTGAAAAAATAATCGCTAGTGAATAAATTTATATTACAATAGCATGTAATGAATATATATATATAGAGAGAGAGAGAGAGAGAGAGAGAGAGAGAGAGAGGGAGAGAGAGATGGGGGATGGGTAGATAGATAATTTAGTTTGGTTTGGCATAGTATTATTTGAGCTATCTTCCTGACAATAAAGTGTGATTGATGTTGGATAGATGGACAGCACAAAACCAATATTTCTCCCATACTTGATGAAATTATTTTTTTGACCATTTAATGCTTGGCAGTGTCACAAGCACTGATTTTGGCTTAGAGTTTTGCTACTTATATCACTGACTATAAACAAAAACCATGCAATATGTGAATTAAGTAAACAATAAAATTTTGCTGACATGAAATGCAAACTTAAAAGCTTTTGTTAGTTCATACTCACCCCAGGGCCCAAATAATGATCAACTGTCACTGATGTCACATGTGGCATCGGCTGTACATTTAGAACAGAGATGCCTGAAAAAAAAAGACATTAATAGGGTTCACTTTGCTATGAACCACCAGTCAATAACATGCAAATATCACTACTTGTCAATCTGAAATAGCTCATTGCAGCAATCAATTTGACCAATCAATGCCATGCTCCCAGGAGTCACCTATTATTTTTAATGCTTTTCTATGGAAAAATATCATATGAAATAGATTTTTGCATGATGTATGAGCATCAAAAGGCGATGGGAAAACCTGTGTTCATGATCTTCTGTGAATGCATAGAATATCTTTACAAAATAATAACATGTATACTAGTACCATATAACATGTCACTTTAAAACGATATGAATGTCACAAAAGTCAAGGATATAACTGGTCATGTGCTATCACTTTTGCTATACTGTCAGCTCCTCTGTTGTACAAATATTTGGTAGTGTTGTAATTGTTGATTTTGTTGTTAAAAAACATTCTCTACCCAACATTTTTTTCTGAACAAACAAACAATTTATCTGTACAGGGAGAGAGCGAGAGAGACACCGAGTTGTAATTTGAAACCTGATAGTCTAAAGAATAAATGGAAAACTGTAGCCTTCCAGTGCCTCTCATATCTGTATATTTACTTGTCCGTAACTTAAATTTAATGTACCGGTAACTCCCATGGTAAATATTTAACTAAGCATAAACATTGGTTACCACTCAAATTGTTACTTCACAGTACAAATATGGTAGAAAATGACATCGAAGAACCTAGTAAAAGTCACCATGTACTGTTGTGCAGAAATCAGATAAGATTTTACATATTTATTCTGACTACAGAAAAGTAAACTGTCACTAAGGCATAATCAGTTATAATTCCTAGAGTTGATGACTGCACTGACATGATTGGATATACCAAATATGTCACATTGTTTGGCCTTTTGAAGGGATTCTGGCAAATTCCATTTATGTAGAGAAAGCAATGGAAATATCAGCATTCATGATTCTTGATGTACTTTACCAACACAAAATCATGCCATTTGGGAATAAGTGTTCTCCGAGTTCTTTCAAACATTTGATGAATATGATAACATATCATATTGTGACACCTACATCTATCATCTACAATGACTCCTGGAAAGACTACCGGTACATGGAAACCATTTGGACATTTCTAGACTGGCTCAGTGAAGCAAATCTGGCAATAAAATTGAGCAAAAGTGCTATTGTTGCTGTTATTGGATTTTAAAACCATTTTTAGCACAAGATAGGCTATATGTGGCGACCAGTATTAATGGTGGAGAAAGAACCTGGGAAAACCCCAGAAAAAAACACTGATCCACAAGAAGCTACCAGCAAGCTTTTTCACATACCCACATTGGGTGAGCACTTTAGAACACTCCGCCAGTCAAGCCCCCAAGTAAAACTGGCTTTTCCTGTTCTTGTGTTACCTTTTTAGAACATGGTCAAAATAAAATTATAGAAGCTAAAGTTACAGCAATTTCTATGCTCTGTTTGCCTATCAGTAAGAAGCAACTGAAGCAATGCTTGGGTATGGCTGCTTATTATCAGAAATTTTGCTCTACTTCTTCAATGACTGCTGAACCCCTGATCAATTTGTTAAGTAAGAAGACCAAGTTTCATTGGTCAGACAAATATCAGGAAGCTTTTGATAAGTTAAGATCCATATTCAAAGTGCACCCATTCTTTCAGATCCAGATTTCATTAATCATTCAACTGTCTGGTGAAGCACTGTTACAGAAAGTCATTGATGGTATGGATAGATGTCAAGGACACTGAATAAACACCAGAGAAATTATTCCAAGATAGAGAAGGAGTGTTTGGCTTTACAACAATTTGAGGTGTATGATAGAGCAGTTCCTTTTCCAATACTTGTTTTCATTGTTCATAAAACCCCATGACTTAAAAATTTTATTGGATTACATATGCATATAATAATAAGTATAGTATTACTTTGTTTTGTATATAGCATTGCATCATTTATATTCAAATGTAATATTTAATAAATTTATGTTTAATATTGATAGAAGAAAATCTTTGCTTGTTAAGGATTAAGGCATTATGTATATTATTATATAAATATTTATTTATCATACAGTTTTGTTTAAATCATTTTTGTTTATGACAGTTATATTCTAACTCTTCAAATTCAGTGGCTGGCTTATATTATATTAAAAGTACAAATACATAACATGTAGGATTTCTTTCATAAATAAAGGCCAATAACTAAGGTCAAGTCAACAACAATTACTTTGGTCAAGTGTTCAATGAATTAATTTTCAATGGAAGTCATGAAAATATAACATGTTACCAACAGTGTATTTTTCATGTAGAGATATGCATATCCTAGTTGGTGATTGGCTCAGTATTTTGAGAAGTTCAGAACATGAATGTTATTTAACATTCTAATAAATTAAATGTTTGAGAATCTGTTTAGCAATTCAGATTTTACTGATTTGGAGCACACCAATAGATTATATAAGAGAATGAAAGCACCACTTATGATTCTTCAGTTCATATATCAGTTTTGTGTGTGTGTGTGTGTGAGACAGAGAGAGAGAGAGAGAGAGAGAGGAAATAATTTATTTATAACTGTTAAGGATTATATGCAATATTCAGGGATTTAAAGATTTAAATAATTCTGTTGGAGTATTGACATTTTCATGGACTTTAAATTAGTGATATTCTACTTTCCTTACCTTAAAGAAAAAACATTTGCAATTAGAACTGATTCTTCAATGGTACTAGCCCATTAGCACTCAAGTACATTAAGACATGTTTTTCAAAATACCTTCGGATAGTTTCCAGATTGATGTGACCTTGATAGTACAATGTAGGACATTATTTTAGGAATTCATATACTATTAAGTTATTTTTAATTCTTTTTATATTTGTTTGATTTTTGATTTTAAGGAAGTAAATTTTTATTTTGGAAACACGAATGCTAATTTGATTTTACCTAGTCTTGTAACTTAGTTTAAGCCTCAAGACATAACACCATACATTCGTGAGAATTTGTTCCATTTGAAAACAACTGGAGTAACCCAATTATTGTGCTCATGTTTACAATTACTCCATCTGCTTCCATTTTTAATTTGAAAAATCCTCTGTAACCTTATCCTTAAGTGCAAAAAGAACTTGATTATTGGTAACACTAAGAACAATAGGTTCTGTGCCTTCTTTCATAGCTATTTTTGCTACACACTTTAACTGGTTTCTTATCTTATATGAAAAAAAGATCGTACTCAAATGTTAATTTTTCCACATGTCTACCCCAACTCTGAAACTGTTTTTCCCATCTAAACATTATTTTATGTATCCAGTTTCTCTATACATAGCAACACTAACAACACTTTTAACTTCTTTTCATCATAATTTTCATACTTCATAGATACCCTACATTCTACTATTAATTGGATATTGTCTCCTGTGCAAGGTTCTTGATAAATTTCAAAACTGGAGAGTCATTTGACCATTGAGCCCATAATCTTGAGTTAAAATGTAAATCAACAGTCAAAACTGGTCATTTTATATTTTATTTGTCATGATTATACCTACATCAGTGGCAAACGGGTTTGATTTTCTAGTATCATATAATGGTCACATATCATCATTCTACTTCCCGTTTCACAACATTTTTAACCCATTGGAATTCAGTTTTCCACACTTCATTAAATTTTCTGACAACTTCAGGCTTTGGTTTCTTAGAGTCTGAGGGTTGCAAAGATTATCTGGCAGGTCACTTCTGAGACTGAGACAGATATAAGAATATAATTCTTGACCCTTGTAATTTAACAGTTCCCAGATACATCTAACATAACAAAATTACTCCATCTCATAATTCAATCTTGAGTATTTCCAAAGCATTAAAAAATGACTCAGTGTAATACCTGGTAAATTCTTACAGAATGATATCTTAATTAATAGACCAAAACCTTTACAACATTTTGCTGAGTGAGACTTTGCAAACTGATATTTTCCACAGTTTAGTTTAACTGATTCAAGATTTGACAGCCAATCAAATGATTGCCGATACTTAATTAAAAGTTAATCCAGTTAAGTAAATTTTCCTCAATCATAAATGACAAGATAATTTCAAAGTTATCTAACCTTAATACAATTATTGTAAATAGCTAAGAATGGCACTGGATACATATTAGCTTCCCCAAGTTCATGATGATTTTACATAGCTGTGATATTATTGGCCCATAAGGTATTAATTCAGTAGTCCAGCAAATGTTGATCAGTGCCACGTAAAATTTGTTATGGATAGTACATGGTCATTAGCAAATTATGCTTGAAGAGAATCAAGCAAATAATAAAATGCAACATAAAAACACACAGGCTGGAATTCTCATGAGTCAGAAAGGAGTCACATTTAAATCTCAGGCATCAATACTCATAGGTATATGTTTATTGTAAACCATACTGTGTATGATTGAAGTACATGTAAACACTATTTGCACATCTTTCATTTAATTATCATGTGCGCACTTCAAGTGTGCACATCTATGATGATATTTTCAGCTAATTTTAAAGTCAAAATTATTCCTTACTGGATTTTATTTATTGGATGTAATATAGATAGAGAAGAGTCATTTAAAGTCTGATTCCCCAACAAAATGGTCCTGGTCAAATGCTAATGCATCTACAATTATTTCATGTGGTTGATTTAAATGCACATGTTAGCATCTCCACAATAAAAACAAAACAGACAAATTTCTTTCTAGCAGTTTCTGCCATTGATGTTTGTAATTTTACATATTTGATCCTTTCTATGTGCCGTTGGGCTTCCTTCATGCACAATCTTGGTAACAGTTTGGGTACAATTCAGGCAGTGAAGATGAGCTTGCCACCTTAGTGAAGAACCTGGATGAAACAGCTTCCAGATTTGACATGGAGATAAGTGCTGAGAAGACAAAGCTGATGACAAATAGTGGCAAACAAATTTAAACCAAGATTAAAGTCAGAGGACAAGAACTGAAAACAGTGGGCCAGTTCAAATATCTTGGTTCCATAATCAACAAAGAGGCATATCTTACATGGACCACATCACAAATGAAGAAGTGCATCAGGCACAAAGCCAGCCATTATGAAGACCTCCTCACCACTGTCAAAAAGAGGAAGCTGAAATGGTTTGGCATTGTCACTAGAGCCAACAGTTTATCCACATCAATACTGCAGGCCAGCATCCAGGGTGGCAGAAGGAGAGGTAGACAGTGAAAAAAATGGACTGACAACATCACAGAATGGACCAGGAAACGTTTTGTGGAGACACAGGCATTGACACATGATCAAGACAAGTAGAGGGCTTATATTATATTATATGCTTTTGTCTTCGTGGACTCCTTAGGTAGGCCCTTGATAAATACTACAAGAAATGTTACCATAGTTTGATTAGAAGAAAAAAGATTGACACCATGCCATTGTTGCATTTAGTGTAGAAATTTCTCTGTTTATTGTGTCAACTCTGGAGCAAAAAACAATAGAATTAGTGAAGGTCACCATAAAACCCACTAAGGCTGCAGTTAATCTGTATTGGACTTGCATTAGATTGAGTGGATTTCCATGAGATTTAAGCTGTAGTGAGCTTTAAGTCTTTGCCACTCTGTCAAAATCCACTGAATTGAGTAGGCAATCTACAATGCATGTAATGTATCTCTCAAATCCAGCCCTATTAAAAGGCAAAAATTGAATCTTTTCTGTCTATATCATGTAGACAAAGGGCATTAACTCTTGACCATTAGATTCCCTTGCAATCACTAGGTGATGCCAGTTTTAAGCTGAGCAAACAATTAATGAGGCTGCTGTCTGCTTTGTAGTCTTCAAATAATGTGATTGGGTAGGTATCAAGAAAGAAACATAATTTACTATTAAATCTGCTTTCTCCTTTCACCTTTAGAATAATAGGAGGATGGAATGCGAATCATCCTACCTATACCTAAGGTATTATTCTAGTGAAGAAAGATTGGATTCCCAATGTGAACAATAATGCATTCTCCTGCTTAAAGCAACACAGCCTATGGTCATGTGATCCATTAATATTCTGTCATGTTAAGATAATTATTGAAGTCTTCTTACTGTCAAAATTCACTAATCAATCCAGCATAGATAAGGGTTATGATGGTTTAATTAGATCTGATGTCCATCTTGGCCACATCCACAGGACCCACCAGATTCAGGTTTTGTCTCTGTGAAGTTAAATCTATGAGTAAAAAACTGAAGAAAATTGACTCTAGATGTCAGAGTATGCTGGGTTCATAACCCACCTAAACCACAAGAGGAGATATCTTGCTTTCCCACCTTCTTGGGGGAGAAAGTTTTGTTGTTGTCACAGCTTGCCTCTGTGCACTTAAAGTTTTGCTTAGCCATTGCTTTCAACTTCTGTAAAGATGAGAGTGAGCTTATGATGACTCTCTGATTGCTCAGTGATGGTAACTGGTTCTTGGCCATGATGCCTGGTTGTGCCATCAGGATAACCAAACCATTCAATCTCAACTGAAGATAGTTCATTTTGACTGAAAGGGCATATAACTCAACCTGTAAGTCAAAGCTAAAGCTATCAGGAGATAGGTTTTTATTTTAAGATAACAGCTTCAGTGATGTACCAGTTTAAGGTTCAACATTTTCTAAGTGAGTAATGTTAGGACCTAGGATAGATTCTAATTTGGAGGGTGGGGGATTTCGATCTATTCAAACCAAAATTGGCTAGTAGGTCGAATAGATCTTTTCATAACCAATATCTCCTCTGTCCTGTTGCCTGAATGTGTCAGATATCATTGTGAAGCTAGAGTAAAAAAGGCAGCTATCTGACGGATCTAGGCACTCATAGTGATGATGGTATTGACTCTATAATTTGGGAGGTAGTTGGCTTTTATTCCTAATGTTAATGTGATCGAGAAATGTATTCCAAGGGAAAATACATGTATTTACACTAAGTTTGCTTGTTAAAAATTAATCAGTTATGTTTATACTTAAAAACCACATGATTCAAGTTAATTGAAATAGTAGCAGGTGTCTCTAATGGTATGCTGGTTAGTACCTATAATGAAAATGCATGATTGTGCTGTATGCTATCAGGTTGATTATGATGATACAAATTCATTATGGTAAATGTTATTGTATGATTTAGGAGATGACTATTTACTAACTTTAAAATGCATTCTTACCAGTGCAGTAGTTTTAAAAACATGTTTAGACTTACCAAATCTTCCTGATAAGATTTCCTCATACAATCTAATTGCCATCAAAGCATCCTCCATCAGAACAGTTGATCTGAGAGCCAATTTGGCATGACTATAAGCCATTGACAATCTACAATAGTACAGTATTTATTATACTTGTTTGGTGTTAATGGTAGCAAATGCAATTTTATCTCTCCTTATCAACAAATTCTCATGTTACCTAAACTGCTTTAAATTTAATGATTCTTATGCTACATGTGATTGATTATAGCATAGGTATACTGAATACTTTTATCAATATGAAGGTAAAATATGGTTAAATGTGATTGATTATAGCATAGGTATACTGAATACTTTTATCAATATGAAGGTAAAATATGGTTAAATGTGATTGATTATAGCATAGGTATACTGAATACTTTTATCAATATGAAGGTAAAATATGGTTAAATGTGATTGATTATAGCATAGGTATACTGAATACTTTTATCAATATGAAGGTAAAATATGGTTAAAAATAAAGAAAATTTCTTTCACATTCATAAACTTCCTATTTATAGTTGCTAAGGTAGTTGCTGAATGGAAAGAATATAAAACAAATCTTGCCATTAGGGAAAATTTAAAGTTTTAAATCTCCTCATTTAAAAATAAGCATTTTAATCAATTCAAAAAACTTTACAAAATTACAATTTCAAATAAGATCATAATATCTTCTAGCACAAAAAATAAATGTCTCAACTTTCTTTATGTCGACAATGAAACAAATTATGATTCTCCCAATGGTAATTAAGTTCTTTTCTAAGGACCAATCTTAGAGTAAATATAACAATATTAAGTGAACAGAGTTTACCTCCATTACACAAATCGGAGGTAAAGTTTGCATCTTTGCCCATTCATTGAATTTAATCAGTGCAACAAATGTTAATATTTTTTTAAAAGTTACCAAGCAGGACCAAAACATGGCAATTTGTGTATAAATGTACCTAAATAGAAATGGACAGACACATATATGGACCAACATAATAACATTATGTCATCACTTAATAAAATATTTATTCTGTGATAAGCCTGAGAGACATGCCTTAAGTAATCTTGAAAAGTATTTCTTTTGTGATACTGCCTTAGGGACATAAGTATTCTTAAAAAGTAGTTCTCCTGTGATTAGCACATGAGGCCTAATTTTTTTATATTTGAAAAGTAGTTCTCCTGTGAAAATAGAACCTTATGTATTTTTGAAAATCACTTCTTCTTCACGTCATTACAGTTGGGGACAGGTCTTGTGCTTTCTTTTAAAGTGGTTCTTCTGTGACAAGGCCAGTGCTTATGCCTTATGTATTCTTGAAAAGTTGGAGTGGGCATATGATTGCAAATGGACCTCATCACTAAAATGTACCAAAATTATGTAAACAAGGGACTTATCATCAAGAATGAGTTGTCAGAAAAATGAAAATATGCATGGAAATAAAAAAAATGTCACATTTCAATACTCTCTACTTACATAACTTGTTGTGCTGAGACAGGGACAGAGGAGGAGGAAAATTCCGACCTGGACTTTCTGATGGTAACATAGTAACCTTTAATCAAAGATGCTGCCTCCTTGGTAATATTAGGTTGTAGTCTCTTAGCATAGCTCAACAACTGCAATAGGATTAAACTGAATGAAGCTATGAGTGCAATAACAAAACTAGTTTTATATGGGTTACAACTTACTAGTGTCCATGAAAACAAACTTGTGTACAATAAAAGTCTAAAAATCTAATAATACCTGTAAATTATGTAAGCCAACACCTATGAATTATGAAAATAAAATATAACCCACAAACAAGACATTTTTTAAACAAATAAAGCAAATGTAATGCATAAGTCTGTTACTTTGATTGCCAATGTTAAAATTTATAGGGGATCCTTAAAACAAATGTATTTAGGGGAAATTATTCACAGTGTAACTTTCACTTTAACTAGAACTTTTTATATTATTTAAAGTATAACATTTCAAAAAAGAGACTCTTATAGAAGGTGTACATGGATTTATCCAGTAAGATATGCATTCTAAATTTACCAGGAGAGGGCTTATGGACTGTGAGAAGGACAAAAAGTCAAACGATGCAAGCCGAGGCCTATTGTCTAACAAGGAAACCTCTGATGCACCAAACATATTTAACATATTTTATCCTGGAACATGAAGATTTTTGTTAATAAAAACAGTCATGTAGTTTTCTTCATTACTGTTCTAACTTCATCATTTTGGGTTTATGTGAAACAGAAGTGAGTATTAAGAATGAATTAACGTCTAAATGATTATAAACATTTTGCCAGTATAAGAAGGTAGCATTGTTAGGATTAGAAACAGTGGTAGTGTTTCTGTTTTTGTTACTGGAAGCTGATGGTGTGAGATGCATACACTGTATTTCCTAAATTCGATAACTGTGTGATACTACATTTTGAATGCATTGCTTTCATATTGTTAAAAACAGAAATCTGTTGTCTATATATACCATTCTCCAGAAGGATCTCCTCTATATAACCAAAATGAAGAGAAAGATGGTTTTAAGTTGTTTGAGAGCAAAATCACATTTTGCAGATGTGCTATCACTTTGGGCATATCATTTTAATGCAAGACTTAAGGATTTCTATGACTTCTTCCTTGATAACTTAAGAATGCATTTTTAGTAATGTTCTGTATAAAGGCGATTCATTTCTACTACCAAGAAAGAGCTACGATTGTGAGATACACCAATTTCAGGAAATGATTTATAGAAACTTTTTTTATGTTTGGAAAAATGTTTTAAATAGCAGGTTGCATGACAATCCTGATGGCAAATTTATGGTTTTAAATGGGAAAAAATAAGAATATTTTCTTCATTCTGGGATCAGCCTAACTCTATTCCATGAATCTGAGATCAACCCAGCATACACTTTTATATGGGGACAAGCTAACATTAGATTTAGTTAAGGAGGGATCAGCCTATAAATACATTAGCATGCCAAGATCAGTCTAGTCTACTTAAGATGGGATCAGTTCAGAATACACCTGAATGTGGAGATCAGGCTAGCACAAACTTTACTTGAGCTGAGATCAGCTTTATCACTGACTGGGAATCAGTCATTTACATTCAGATTGTAGCCCCCACAGAGAGAACCAAATATTTTTAAATTAATGAAATTAAGTATTGATATTATTTTAGGTAAGAGTTTGATGTTGTAGAATACTGGTAATAATGAATTAGTGCAATGTTTGAGAGAGAGAGAGAGACAGAGAGAGAGAGAGACAGACAGACAGACAGAGACAGAGAGAGTAGCTTGAAGACAAAAGTAATAGTGTTTCATAATGGAGGACCATTAGAGAATTTATGAAACATGGTTTTTAAATGCAGAACAAATTGGTAGTTTCATTTTACAAAAATATGTGTCCTGTGTTTACACTCAAATTATCCTGCTACAGCTATTACTTTAACAAATTTAGGTACTTTAGTTCTGTAGATGTGTTTATAATATTTAATATTATGGTAAAACCTATATTATGTTATGGTTCTGAAATTTGGTGACACGCATATCAGAATGTACTCAAAGCTATTTCTGCAAATAATATATATATATATGTATATATATATATATATATATATATATATATATATATATATATATATATATATATATATATAATGTGAATAATTATGTTTTCCTTGGAAAATGTTACAGAATATGATTGAGTGTCACATATTACTCTAGGTGTGTAAATACTGTGTAAGTTAGCAAACAGATACCCAGCAGAATGCTATATAATAATATAATAATAATGAGGACTTTGTATAGCGCCTAATCTTTAGAAGCTCTAAGTAAATTTACAACATCAATAATGATCCTGATATTTAACCATTACACATACAGATATTTTAGCTATGTATTAGTTGTTTACAGTGTTGAAAAAATAATCAATAATTCAGGTCAGGTAGAAAATAAACTTTATTTTGGCTAAGGTTCAGTCCAATGTACAATGTTACATTACAATAGCATATACGGTAATGAATTAAAATAAATTTTTTAAAATAACTAACAAACAATGCAAATTTAATATACATAACACAATATATTTTCACTTAAAGAAAAGAAGAGTTGTTATGTTAAAGCTCACTGCAAAAATCTTTTTAATAACATCCAATGGAATTTGTATTTTCCCTCACAAGACCACTTTCTGGTGACCACTGATGATATTCACTGCAATTATTAAGCTTCACACCTAACAAGCTTTAAATAGTTTCACATCCAGATTTTTCACCGTATCACTTTTCTATTTTGTACTAAGAATGGAGAATTTCCTCTCTGTAGCACTATTAGAATATTTTGATGAATGGACAATTATGCTCAGCTGGCAAACAACTTTATTTAGTTTTCCGTTTGTTGGGTTTATAAATTTGCTGACTGCTCTAAAATACTCCACCACATCATGTTCATTCACATGGAGGAAGTTCTTGACGTGGTCTTGAGATGTATTCCAGTCTAATTCTTAAGGGCTTCTTTCTCTTCATGGCTCAGATCCATAAATATGCCTACAGGTTTCACCACTGTAAATATAAAAAAGAAAGACTGATTTAGACTTGAAATATATAGTGCTAATCTCTACTGTGTATGTAATGCTTTTTATAAATAATTTACCAACAAATTAATTATCTAGTACTATATTGTTAACTGATATATTCATCTAGGTATTAATCTTTATGTGAATGAAAATGTTAAACACTTTTTGTAACACAAAATATATATGCCTTTGAAAAACATATTGAAAACTAAAGACCTTCACTACTAGACTACACATGCCTAAATTTTGATACTCAAGCATTGTTCAACTTGTAATATTCCTAAGTCAGTGGTTTCTTAAGCACTGGGTGAAAAAAATAGTTTTGGCATTTCATCATAGATTAAAAGAGCTATACAGTGGGACCCCGCTATAACATATTAGTTTGGAGCCATAGAATCTGACTGTGTTATGAACCAAACCATGTTATAAGCAACCATATACAATACCAACACATTTTTGGATTTAACTGGGGGGGGGGGGGGTACATAAAAACGGGTGCAAAAATGCATGGCATAATTACCATTTTTGATCAATATATATTAAATGAGAAAAACATTTGCTGTGGTAACAGAAATTGCAGATATAATATATTACTTTATTGAGAGAACCATGCATTGGTACATAGACGTGTCTAATTTATATATACATGTATAATCTATTGCATGAAAAGAGTATCAACACCTTGTACTCACCAGCGAATCTTGTAACTTACATTGAATCCATAATACAAATATTTCCATCGAAAATATCCACACACGGATGTAAAATATTCAATAATTTTGTCATAGATCATTATGTGACTGAATTCAATGAAAAGAAAATAACAAAAATTATGTAACGGGTGTACGTAATGAATGATGAAATAGTACATGTCTGTAGATTAAATAATGGAAGCAAAAGTGTATTCTTATAATAACTACATGTACATCTCAGGATCTTTCTGTCTCTGAATTCAGTCATTGTAAATTTCAGCACATTTTCCCATCCAAGCTGCTAGTCAAAGTCCTTTGAACTTGCCGCCCAGCTATTGCGTCATGTTCTTTTGATGTACTCCAATAAATACAGCAGGCAGAACTGGCTGTATTTTAACCACTGAATTATGTCACTGTAAATATCAGCACAGCTAAAATGATAAAGTAATCAACACTAACTTGTCTCCCAGCTATTTGCATGCGTATGGAGGACTCCTGCATGGAGTGATTTATGCGTCCCAGATCAAATATTTGCATTCAAATACGCGTAATTAAGCGTTTCCGAGATCTCTGTGTCATATACATTTTATACCATTACATTTCTAATCTGTCAATACTTATTATTTTTTGAAAAACTGATTTTTAGCTGCTTTCTGCTAATGTCATGTTTTCTCTTGGCAAAGTCAATTATGGGGGCGCTCACCAGTTAATATGTACTTTTCAGATAGTGACATATGTGAGGTGAAGTTGTTTGCATTTGTAACATGCACAATGGAGATAATGTTGGCATATCTCAATGCTACTTTGATGTAATGTGGCTGATATTTCTTTGGATACTGCACTTGTGGAAATTGTAAATGATCTAAGCGCATGGTATAAGAAAATGGATGCTCCCATGTGCTTGAAAAATTAGCCAAAATTAATCAAAAGTACACTAACTTTAGCAGTTATTAAACTAGGGAAAACGAATTTTGCTGAAGTAGGCAATAGCAGCTTCTGAAAGTGCAATGAACAAATTACAAAATATCTGAAAAGTAAAAAAAGTTATCGTACCATTTTTCTACAATTTACCTCTGAAGTCCAGGGAGTGAAAATGACCATGCGGAGCTAGCAGTTTGTTTACATTAGCACATCTTATGTTAGCCCAAGCTGTATACTCTAGAACCTAAAGTACACCCATCAATCATACATCAAAATAAAGGGAATTGAAAGTTCTTCTCCCAACACCTAAGATATACAAAGTCTTTATTATATTGCCAGTATAATCAGTGAAGAAATCCCAGAAAATTATTTTTCTTTAAAATTCTAACCCTATGCAAAGTACGAAACTGTAGAGCGCCACCTTAAAGAACCACTGAAGATATGTTTTCAACTTATTGAAAAACTTGTCATATTCTGCAGTCAATTTCAAACATATTGATATATCATACATGGTATTTACTTCCAAAATTACAAACACATAGTTGATTTACTATACCCCTCTGAAGTAACTTAAATGTAGCTTCATGACGTCAAAACTGTATTTTAACGTCACTGGGAAATGCTATTATTTTGACATTAAAGAAAGACATTCAAGAATAAATGCATATGAAGTATTTGTTTTATTTTTCAATCCAAACATCAAATAATGTATTTAGATCATTTCTAAAGTTGCAAACTATACTTGGGTCATGTATACATGTAAATCAAGTGAGAAAAGTGAGGAAAATTCCATAAAGTTTGAGGTACTAGTGCAAAAATTGTCCAGCATTGGATTAAGAAAAAAAGTCCTTGATGCTATAAATTCATAACAGTAGACATAAATATATATTTTGTTTGTAAATAATTACTTTTTTCCCCGGCACTAGTAATCTAATTTGAATCTGCACTAATGCTTGTATGTCAAAGAATTGAAATGAAAAGTCAAGGGGAATTAACTCCTGGTGAGACCATTCCATGGACCAGGAATGTGATTGATGATTACATACATAATTGATTACAATGAAAATCAAATATGTTGACTGCTTTATATGGTAAAATTAATTATAAAACCAAAACATGCAGACTTGTATGCCAAAAATGGGGGTAGGTGTGTTTCCCAACAATTTCAAGCCCCAGCCTGAATATGATGTTACATACTGTCTAAGATACATCACAACCAGGAAAAACTGGTAACCATGATGTCACTAATACTACATCAACCCACATTAGCCACTATCTAAGAAAACATGTCTAAAGGAAGAGCTAAGAAAATAGCTATTTGTCCACAAAGAGTTCATACAACACAGTCAACCATAGGACTATGGATTACGAGTATCCAAGAGTGACCAACCTATTCAGGTTGCAATCTGGTTCTACATCTCCACAAATAAAGCACCCGAGAATTGATGTATATGAAGAATCACTATCTTCCTGTGGCCCAAATAAAGTGCACCCAAGCTTTGCCCTGAATTGGAGAAAGAAAGAAATGAAGAAAACTTAATTGTTGGGTCACATGTTGCAGCGTGTTGTCAACATCAATGGAAATGTAATTATGAACATACCAAAACTAACTAGGATATTGGGAACATTGTGCATAATGTATGACTGAGCTGGAAATTGCAAGCGATATAATCCACCGATGTATAAAAGCAAAACTCAAGGACTGTGTGCCTTTTTAACAGTTAAATGTACAAACTGAAATCTGCAGGAAGCAGAACAGGCTGCCTGTCCAGAAAAATGCCAAGGACATAGAAAGTGAGGCCCAGGGACAGGAAATTTAAATGCGATGTTGGCACTTTTTTGCTACAAGGCCAAAGTTGGAGTGACTGACTTGCCCATTTAGCATCCTATTACTCAAAATTTCTGCCATATGGGAAACATTTAAATCTTTCTTATATTAAAAGCTTGAATATTTACTAAGAAATTTTGTCTTAGATGTCAAGCTAAGTAAAATTTCACACTTTCTAAACACAAATAAGTGCGAGAGCTTGCACAATATCATTTTTACCTATGCACCTAAAATATCAGTATAGAGCAGACATTTTGATGCATTATGTCATTCATTCCCTCATAGCTCTGAGTATGGTACAGGAAACTTTACACTCCCACTGACCAAGTCTCATGGAATTGTTCTACTCAGTCTGATCCAGTATTTCAGCTCATAGCAGAATGAGATCATAGAACAGTAAAAGATAGGGAGAGGAAATCAAGTCTTCAGTACAAGTACATATGCTACATCAAACGCAAACAAAAAAGCAACAGAAAACTTGTACAAAATTCAATGTTTGCTAATTCAATAAATAATTTTGTACCCAATGAACATCCATACACTTTAAATCCTTTAAATGAATGCATGTAACAATTATTAAATGTACCTGACTATCACAGTATACACCACTCCCCCTAGCCCATATTGCCTTGGCATATACCATAGGCTTTACATGATTTTTCTAGCCAAATTTTCTCTTTTTTGGTTCAAGTGATAAATGATCATGTTTTTGTATGGCATCTATGTGATACGTCACACTGATATAGTAGTGAATTTACCATAGTTTCAACATAGAACCTTAGTCGGTGAGCCAAAGCAAACTTTCTTTTCCCACGAAAGGTTACATAAATTATTCCATAACCATGTTGTTCATGTGAGCCTGTCCAAATGTGACACTTGCTGCAGACTTGTGTATGTTGAGTTAAAGCTCTTTTATATGTCATTATATCTTGAACTGTTAATTTAGTTTGAAATATTTCTGACTTAGCTTAATAAACCATGACCATATGATACTATAGAATTTTGTTTATATGTCAATACAAAATTATTTAATACCAAGAAAATAAATTTTGTTAATAGTTTAATTTGACAATGAAAAAACAGGAAAAAATATCCAAATTATTACCAGTTCAAAGAAGAACTGATGGCATCTTCCTTGAGAAATGTGAAATTAATGAAACATTTTTAAAAACAATGACACACAGAGGTTTCTAATTGCCACTAGTCTATGTCGTATTGTGTACAATAGAAAGGGACATAACTCTTCTCAAGCCCACCTGCAGCCGCTTAATTAAAGAAGAATTTGGAATGTAAAGATATTTAAGTTCTAAACTGCAGTGAATTTAAACTAAATCAGCCAATATTAATACAAACAGCAATAAATATAACTCCATGGGTATACACCCGAATGCTCTTTATGGGGGCGCTCACCAGTTAATATGTACTTTTCAGATAGTGACGTATGTGAGGTGAAGTTGTTTGCATTTGTAACATGCACAATGGAGATAATGTTGGCATATCTCAATGCTACTTTGATGTAATGTGGCTGATATTTCTTTGGATACTGCACTTGTGGAAATTGTAAATGATCTAAGCGCATGGTATAAGAAAATGGATGCTCCCATGTGCTTGAAAAATTAGCCAAAATTAATCAAAAGTACACTAACTTTAGCAGTTATTAAACTAGGGAAAACGAATTTTGCTGAAGTAGGCAATAGCAGCTTCTGAAAGTGCAATGAACAAATTACAAAATATCTGAAAAGTAAAAAAAGTTATCGTACCATTTTTCTACAATTTACCTCTGAAGTCCAGGGAGTGAAAATGACCATGCGGAGCTAGCAGTTTGTTTACATTAGCACATCTTATGTTAGCCCAAGCTGTATACTCTAGAACCTAAAGTACACCCATCAATCATACATCAAAATAAAGGGAATTGAAAGTTCTTCTCCCAACACCTAAGATATACAAAGTCTTTATTATATTGCCAGTATAATCAGTGAAGAAATCCCAGAAAATTATTTTTCTTTAAAATTCTAACCCTATGCAAAGTACGAAACTGTAGAGCGCCACCTATAGTTCTCAGTTGCAGAATTCGAATTTACTAGTCAAATGATTGCATAAAACAACACCGCCAAGCCACGCACACATGTTGGCGGCTTTTGTTGCTTTAATGCTGTATAAATCGTTTCCCCCTGATTTGAACAAGTTTAGCTCGGCAGTTCACTTTGATGATAAACAATGTACTTAAATTAATTGATTTATACATTCTGGTGAGAATCTTTTATCAACCCCCACATTGGCTGTTGCTTAGTTGCGTATGAAATTAAGAGAACATATATTGGAGATTATTAGAGCAACGATTGTATTCGGAATGCATTCAAGACAAACACAAAGTAGACACGATGGCTTCATTGCTCAGGGATCAGTAATAATAATATTGACACTTATGAGCTGTCATTTTTCAACAATAAGCAAAGATCAAAGTTCTCAGTAGGCCCAGCAATTGGTTTGTATTTCCGATGTTTATTCTGGCACAAAACTAGAAGAAATTTGTTAATTTTTGAAATTTTAGGAGCCATACAACGATTATTTTATATTCGATATTGTGATTTCCTCCACAAAATGATAATACATTTTCTACACGTTTTTTTTTTCGCACTTTTTAGACGAGTATGAGAATGATAATTAAACTCTTGATATATTTTATTTTTCATACTTAAAAGATTTTTTTTTTTTTTGATCTTTGAGAAAAATACCTGTAATAAATTACCTGAAATTTCGGGAGCCATGCCACGACCATGTTATATCCGAATTCGTGTTATAATGGGGCGTGTTATATCGGGGTCCCACTGTATTTAGATATTCCTCTCAAAAAGGTTTTGAGAAATACATTAACAATTAAACATACTTACTCTAGTATGTCTGCTGAAATTATTTATTATTGTTTGTCTCTCATCTGTGAAAATCAGATGTTGATATAACCTTCTGTTGAGGAGTAATAATAACAAAATTTTCAACATGGCTGTTGTAATGACTCTATTGAACATTGAATCAGCACTAGTTTCTTTTATGACCAGCTTGACCTCAAAATAAAACATTTGGTGAAAACCTCATGTTATGACCATTCATGTGGAATAACAATGACAACATTTTCCAGATGGTCACTGTGGTGGTTATACTGGAAATCCAATTAGAACCATTTTCATTTATGGTATATTAGATATCTCAAGAACTGAAAAAAGAAATTAGTGAAAAACCATGCTGTGCACAAGGATATAGTTTCATGTATGTAACATTAATGGAGAGAAATATCTATCTTGCTACCAGATGAAAGTCTTCAGCAGAAAAAGGTAGTTCCAAGGTGACAGAGTCATTTTCTGGGGGATCAAGTATAGCTAGGTTGAGGATATGTTGTACAATCTGCATCTCAGCCTCTTCATTTGTGGAGCTGTCTCCATTATCTGTGAAACACACTAAACTAAAGGCACTGAAATAATAATAATATTAAGATTAAACACATACAAAGAGAATATTATATATCTTTGTCTTTAATAATATATTACTTGTCACATAGTGAATTCAGATTTTGTTAGGTAAACAACAAACAAACACTTGTCCCTTTCAACACAAAAGCTTTGCTACAGTCTACTCAATTTTATTAAACCTGTGTTTAAGCATCAGTGATTATATGATCAATTATTAATTAACAAATTATTTCTACATTAATGTTTGTCTAAACATGCATGCCCCCACTGCCACTGCAAACAAAAGGTCTGTCCAAAAAAGATGCAAATTTCCGAAAAATATTAAAAATGCATTGAAGTGGTTTCTGCTTAATCAAGCTAACAAGCTTTAAGTAAAATTGTTTAGGTAAAATGGTTCAACATCAGTTTTAAAAAAATGGAAAACTGCTGCAACGGCTTAAAAATCTTATCAGGCCAAAAAAAAAAAAAATAATAATAATTAGGACTTTGTATAGCACCGAATCTTTAGAAGCTCTAAGCGCTTTACAACATCTATAATGATATGACTACAAAAAAACAAAAAAAAAAAACCCAAAATAAATGCCATATAATTGGAAAGCATAAAAAATCCTGAAAATATTTAAGGTAGGAAACATTAATAGGTCATTAGATTTGTTATTGCAGTCAAAAAAGGTGAGTTTTAAGAGCACTCTTGAAAGGGATCACTTTGTCTATGTGTCTAATTTCAATGAGCAATTTGTTCCACCTTGCTATGCCCTGGTATGCAAAAGAACATTGTCCATATGACTTCATTTTCATAGTGGGAATAATGAGCCTACAATTTTCAGAAAAAGTGTAAATATCTTGCTGGTGTATACACACGGGTGAGGCTGGATAGGTATGTTGGACTGGAGTCTGTCAGTAAATCTTAGCACAGAGAACAAATTTTGTGTTTGATTCTGGATCAAATGGATAGCCAGTGTAGGGTACAGAGCAGTGGGGAGATGTGCTCTGATTGTGGTACTCTAAGGATGATCCAAGCAGCTGTGTTTTTAAGTTTTTGAAATTTATAGAGTAGGTATTGAGATGAACCAGACATAATTGAGTTACAATAGTCCAGTCTTGAAAGTACTAATGAACACACAAGTGTTTAAGTGATATTCACTGAAAGATTGTTGTGAATGGAACTAATGCGTCTCAAGATATGCAGCATGGCATATGTTGTTGACATGTTAGTGCAATGTGAGAGTACTGTCCATAGTAACATCTAGGTTTCATAGTGACTGTGTGAATTTAATGTTCGTGTTGCTAATATTTATTGTCTAAGGTAAAGAATGTGAATGAGAAGGTTTTTGTTTTGTAATCAGAATTGCCTCAGTTTTATCATCATTCATCTGCAACTTGTAACATATCATCCATGATTTCACATATAAATGCACCTCTCTACTCTTTGGATGGTAGCATCAACTTCAGTTGGGTGGCTAGACATTTATATTTTGGTGTCATCAGCATACAATTGGTGAGACACTGGATGATGATCTATGACACTTGAAAGCGGCTGAGTGTATAGAATGATGAGAAACAGATCCAAGAACAGACCCCTGTGGAACACCACAACATAGATCAACTAGGATGGAATGCATTCCATTAACAGATACAATTGTGTTCACTAAGTAGGACTTCAACCACTGTAAGGCTGTATTACAAATACATGCCAGAGATGGTGAAGTAATATATCAGAATCTATTGTGTCAAATGTTGCGGACAAATCAAAGAGGGTGAGGACTGTAATGTATCCGCTATCCAAGGCAGAGAGAATGTCATAAACTACTTTCACAAAAGTAGTTTCAGTACTGTGGTAAGGGAAATATGCAGACTGTACATTGCTAAACAGACTGTTTGAATTCAGATGAGATACAAGTTGGATTAGAACAACTTTTTCTAAGAATTGTTTATATGAACGCGAGATTAGAAACTGTGCAGTAGTTCTTTAAATTGTTATGGTCAAGTGTTGGTTTCTTCAGCAGAGGTTTTACATTGGTAGTTTTGAAAAATGATGGCAATTTCCCTGATGAGAAAGATGTATTAATAACATCAGTTATTGAAGGCAGCATTGGATCTAAGCTCGCAAGCAGCAGTGATGTTGGAATTGTCTGTACTAAATCCACAGACACAGATTCAAATGCTGCTAACGGTTGGCACTGAAATTTTGTATTGCAACTGTATGGTGATGACGAGTCAATTGAAATTGTATTGTCAAGTTTATCTCTTAAATTGTTGAACATAAAGTAGTACATTCTTTGCCATTTAGACCTCCTTAAAAGAGATCATAACCTTATGAGGTGATGTTTCACTTCTAAAGGGGCTGCCATATAAAAAGTACACTGATTCCATTTTTAGTGTTGCAACAAGTCACTTTGACCAAACTTACTCTAGAAAACCCTTTGAGACATCTCCAGTATCACAAATCCCCATTAGAAAGTCCTCAAAATGCTGGGGTTTCTTGGGAGAAGTGGTATCCATGTAGGCCCACACTTTACAGCCAAGAGGTTGTTCTCTCTGCTGGGGCATACCTCCAGTGAATTTTGAACCCACATCTGTTGACATCTTCCCATCAACAAGCTCTAATGCATATGAAAGTACAAGTTGGCAGATTAAAATTATTTTCCACCAAAAAAACATCCATCCTTCCACCCCCTTACAGAAATGGTCATGTACTGTCAAATATCTTCAATACACTAACACGCATATGTATACACACTCACATAATCACAACCACAGAGACATTAAATAAATAAAATACAGCGAATTTCTGTTTTTTAATATTCATTGGACCATGAAATACAGTCTTTATTTCTCTGAGTAGTTTAAAAATTATCTTCTTTGATCTGCATTGCATGTGTATCAAGAATGCAATGGCCAAACTAGTTTAAATGCTTAAACATGTTACTTCATTTGTGGATAAGTTGAAAGAATCAAATGTTTCCTTTGCTGCTGCACTTCATGAAGTCGAACTCTATCAGCTAAGAGTTCTAAACCTACACTTGCTCTGAAGGCTCATTCATACCACAGCTGCATTCCGATATTGCCATAAAAAACAAATCACACTTGCTCACCATTCCATATTAAACATTAGTAAAGGTAATGAAGAGAAATAACTAAGCTTCTTTAACATGCATCTTTGTTATTTACCCAACTTCATTTGAATTGCACTATTCCACTTGGTGAAATTTACCAATGCCAATCAGCCTAATCATCTCTCCCTGAGCCATACTCAGGTAACTAACACATCACCCTGACTTTTATCAGTCAGTCAAGTAATTGCTGAAATGATGGCTGTTTATCTCTGAATGCCTTACCTTTTAATTGCCTCTAAAACAATCAATAATGATGTAGTATTAGGTAGTAGTGTTTTATTGAACTTAAGCACAAAATTGGCTATGTAGTGCCAATAAAAGATTAAGTCCCAAAACTGTGAAAAGGTGAGGATTAGTTGAAGACCTTTTGAATTCATAAATGTTAAATGTAAAATATTATTTTGGGGCATTTAAATAATACAGTGGTGCTTTGGGAATACAGAATTTTGCAGTATTTTCAACATTGATGAAGTTTCCAGGCACTGAACATATCAGGTCTGGTATTTGAACATAAACACTACATCATATACAAGATGAGATGGATTAGAAAAAATCTGGTAGCATACTGAAGATCTAACGTTGTTGTTCCAAGGTAAATTGATGGTTCATTTGTCTCAACATAGGGCTTTCTAAAGAAGAATAATGGGTCCCAGGTGGCTGAGTGGTCTAAGATGCATGCCTTTACAAGTCATTCAAATATCTCACCTCTTTCAGCACAAGTGTGGGTCTCAGACTGAATTATACAGGCAGTAATGGCATTGGCAAATGCAGGGTCCAATTTGGAACATTTTGGAAAGGCCTCCTGGATTGATGCATGTGCCCCCTGTGAGCACATATTTCGAAATCAACTTTTATAAAAGTTTTATATAATATTGAACTTAAAATTTTCTTTTATCACTTTAAAATTACTTTCTCAATTTTTTTTTTTTAAAACAAATGTGCAGGAGCCCCTGTGAGCATGGTAATTGGTCCAATCAGCCCAAGGCTGGCCCTGAATAAAGATATGTGAGAAAGCCTGCCAGCACCTTCTTGTGGGAGAGTGATACTTCCTCAGTTCTTACTTCACTAAAGAGAATGGCCCCAATGTATGAACTGTCATGTGCTGATAAATGGTGTTAAACCCCACAAGACCAAGACCTGAAAGGGAAGTTCTAAATGCACTCAGACTGGATCTATGTGCCTAATTGTGAATCAGATCAAACATCTACAGGTATGCTGCTCCATACACAATATGGTCATAATAAAGTTTTAATCTTCCTTATGACCAATATAGCTGGCACAAAACTTTCATAACTGCACTCTGTGCTTACTGGGACTCGTATTACATACAAGTTTTCTTTGTTGTACATTTGTCCCTGACATATCTAATATGTTAAAATGTTTAAGACAAGATGATATTCAAAAATAACTTTAAAATGTTCCCTCACAACAGGAAAATGATAGCCATCAATATAAAGCTTTGGGTGATCATGAATACAATGTAACTGGCAGAAATACATAGTTTAAGATTTTAAAAATTGGAAGCCATTTTCTTCTTCCATTTCTGAATTTTGCTTATGCTCATCAATGTTTCATGTTCAATAGTGTGCATATTTCTTATATAAAGCAGATCAAAATGTTAGTTCCTAGATCAAGGCATTTAACTATGCTGTTAATTTTGATGCTGAATAAAATTATTGACAATATGCTGCCCTGTGATGCACCCATAAGAAATAGAAAGTGAGTTGAACTGTAGCTCTGAAGTTTCTTGTAAAACTTTGGAGATCAAGTCAAGTAGACAGTCTTTTTGACACACATGTTGAATAGGTAATTCATTATGCCATACTTCCATGTGGTGATGAAAGCCCTCTCCATGTTGAAAAATATAACAACAATAACTTCTTTATACAAGATTGTCTAATAAATGCTTCAAGTCTGACATGATTATATTGTGCGTCTCTGGTGTTGGAATCCACACTGAGCATTTAGATAGTAGTTTGTAGGATCCAAGATACTGCTTGAAATCTAAAATAATCTTTTGAAAAAAAGATTTTAAAAAACCCAAACACTGTACAGCCAGAACATGTTTACTTGGTACTGGAAATATTATATCAGTACATCAACCAGTGTGATGATGCAAGGCAGAGCAAACAGGAAAAAAACTGTAACTAAACAGTTAACTTGAATTTGGGGAGTTTGAGACCAAAAGCAGGACCTGTTGGAGATCTTACAGGTAATAGAGAAATAAAGTATGCTCATGGTGTCTTCTGATATTTGATAAACATCGGCAGACTTTTGGCAGTGATAAATATGAGAACAGACAATAATAAATGATTTCAGCAGACACACTATAGTAATTATTTTGAATTTTTGTCATTTTAAATTGTTATTGCATTGATCAAGATGTTTTAAGAGGAACATTTAAAGATGGCTCTTAATATGTATTCATTTCATAGCAAATTGCCAAAATGTGTCCTTTCTTCCAATTCTAAGAAACCATTAAGACATAATTTACAAGTTTAAGAATGCTTGAATATCAGAATTTAAGCAGGTGAGTAGCAAAGGTTAAGAGTTTGCACTGCATGTTTCAAAGGTATGCACTTTTTTATTTTCATAAACCTTTTGAAGTGTGCATATGCATAAATTAAGTTCAATTTCTACAAAAAGCATATCTGTTAACAAGATACAGTAGAATCTGTCCTGAAAGACCACCCCTTTTGCTAAACAATTATGGACTTTCAATTGAGGTGGGCTCTCATAACAGGCCACAATGCTGGATAATAAAGTTTGTATCGATGATGAGTGTAGAAGGGTGTAAAATCTGATGGGTTTCGTGAGTTATATGATTTTTTTATCCCAGATTACACAATATTATGGCATTTTAAGTGCAATCAGACTAAGTTTTCAAAGATTAAATGGGCAATATGAAAACAAAATCAGCATCCTTTTCTCCAAAAGAATGGCAATGTTCTACTCACAAATCAAAAAGATACAGAGAGACATATATACAATAATAGTTTAATATAGTCATTTTTTCAGTGTTGCAAAGCTCGAGGAACATTTGTTTAATTAAATACAACATTTGACATGGCAAATTGGTAGAGTAGGTTACATTCAAGTCCATATAAAATTACTCTGGATACAAATTTATGGTGTTGCCAGTTTAGAATTTATACCACAACATACTGACTACAAATAGTTTCTTATTCAAAACAGATTTTGTAGCTGATAAAGGGTGTTATTTTTGTAACAGTGAGAAAGAAATAACGAAACATTTATTTTGTAACTGTGTTTTTGTGGTCAGGTTTTACAGTTTATAAGAACTGAGATTTGAGTGGAATTCAAGATTTCTGAAAATATTATTTAGTTAAAGATTTAAATGAATCTTGAAAGCAAAAGTTTGTAAATATAGTATTATTTTAGCAGAATCTATTACATTTAGATCAAAAGTTTTGAAACAAAAAACCAGATCTGCATGAACTCTACTCTGATTTGATATTTCATTTCAAATTTGAAGCTAAGAAGTCTCACCTGAGCCTATTGAAATGTACAAAAAGATCAAAAAGTACAACCATAAATAATGTCATATTTTCTATGTGATCACTGAATGAAGTATTGATTGAATCTGATTTTAAAAAAACTTTCTCTCTCACTCTCTTTCTCACACCAGTATGTATGTATTTGTACATGTTTATTGTAAACCAGTATACTTATATACACCTATTTTTACATGTTCTCAATTTTTTATATCTAGAAATGTTAATATTTTTAATATATACTGATATGTTATCTTAAAATTATAAATGCAAACAATATTTATTTTTCTATTTTCCAGTTTCTCTTTGCTATTACCTCCCTTACAGTGAGGAAAAACAATGGTGTAAAACTACATACATGCTTGTCTTATGGCTTAAATACTGTACCAAGCTACATGTATTTGTATTACATGCTTGTATGTGAATGAAAAGGTTTAAGCAAAATCCAAGCTAAATTGTCAACAGAGTCAAAAAAAGTTCTGCGAATCAGATACACAATTATTTCTGCTCATCCAAGTACTTTGTCACATTTACTTGTATTCCAAATCTAATAAAAATCAGGATCAGAGATATGGACTTCCGAGCATAAACAAGCAATTGGATAATGTATACAAGGATATACCATAAGTTCACTTTTCCAGTTAGAAATATTCAACCTGAATTCTTCCAACAAATATTACTGTACCTGACTGAAGTCTTTCCTTTGCTGATTTCTTCAATCTGCCAACATCTTCAAAGTTGCATACACCACCATTTGACAAATGCAGAAGACCTCCTTCATAATCAAATATTAAAGTTACATTAATTTATGCCCAATAATATCGCTTTCTTTCCTAATTATATTTTCAACATCAGTGATGAGAGTAAATATTTGAAATTCGTGTATCTTGTCTTATTCAGTCTTGTATAATAAAATGCTGCAATAATTAGTAAATGGTTTCATACAGTCCTGAAGAAATTATTTCCAAGGTCCCCAAACTAAAATGCTAACCTTGTGGTTAGCTGGCTGCAAACGTGACACAAGCTTGTATCATCAAAACTTGCTTACGAATGAATACATTTTTTTGTTTGCATAAGCATGGAACCATTTCTGATCATTTTCTTACCATATTATTTTGCAAGCTTGCACAATTTGCAAGCTTATGAAAAGTGAAAGCTTCTATATAAGGGTATTTCCAAACCCAACTTCATAGCGAACTTTGTTTACTGCATGTTATATACATATAAACTGTAGTGAACTTTTAAACAATTTTAAGTAACAAACTGTACAAAAAATAATTGTAAGCTAAAAATGATCTCGGTTAATTTAATCAAGATTATCTAGTTGCCAGTAATTACATTTTGTTATGTTTAATATTACCAAATTTATACATATTTTAATATGGTAATAATCAAAACTTAGTATTATTAATAATAATTATAAACATATTATTTATAGATGTAAGATAAGTAAATGAGTATGATATTAATTATTGTTATTATACATTTTCATACAAAATCAATGCTTACATAAAGAGGATTTGTGAACAAAAAATGAGAAGAAATCACCCATTTTTGGTAAAATTCCATTGTTCTGATGCTTTTGCTTATCATCATTTTATTATATGCCTCTGTTGTTATTACTATTGTGTTGTTGTGAATAGTATAGTATAGTATCATTATGATGATAGTCATTATTATATTATTATCTTCTGCCATAAGAAACATTTAAAAAATTTGCAGTACTTTCTTACTAAATAAAAACTTTTTTTGAGAGAGAGATGAGAGACAGAGACATCTAGAGATATCAAAGCAGCTAAATTCCTTGTTTTCTATTGTGAGACTTATTAACAAAACCCAAATCTGCACACACACACACAGAAATATACATACAAACATACATACATGCATGCATCCATACATACATACATACATACATACATACATACATACATACATACATACATACATAAATACATACATGTACACATGGTGTGACCCCATGATAACATGGTAGTTTGGAGCCATTGAACTCAACTGTGTTATAGGCCAAACTGCGTTATAAGCAACCTGGTCAATTTGAATTACCGTAGCTGTAGAATGATGCATGTACCCCAAAACATTTGCAGAGCGTGTGGTGGGTAAGGTGAAGATATTAAATGCGGGCAGTAAAATATGTGTTTCCTTGGCATAGATATCTTAAATAACTGCTTAACAAATGAGAAATACACCTGTAGTGAAAACAGTGAAGGTATATAAAATATTTTACCTTATTTAGAGAACAGATTGGTACAAATACATGTATACTGTTTATATGTACATATCTAATGTATAGCATAAACAGAGAGTATCAACACTTTGTACTCACCCGCAAATCTCATTGAATCCATGAAACAAGTAATTCCATCGAATATATGCACACGCAGAGATTTAAAATAATTGTCACAGGTAATTCAGAGGAAAAATATAGCATAATCATGTAATGAATGATGAAGCAGCTTTACTTTTCAGTAAGTCCTAAGTTGGTAAGTTAGTTTGCAATTTAAGCTGCCTTTGGCAGTATCCATAAGGATAAACATTATCCTACAAAAAGGAAACTTTCATGGCATGCTTTTTTAAAAAAGTTTAGTACTTTTTCATTTTGAAGAAAGGTTCTTTGTTTTTGTTGAAGATTGTAGTAGGCTTTCTTTGATGAAGGGTGCATGCAAAATTGAAGTCACTGCTAAAGGACAACTCTGGATAACTAAACGAATGCCCATTTCTTATTGTAGCGGTAACATCAAATACTTGTATTGCAGTATTTTTTTCTAAATAAAACTTAACAATAAATTTTTTTTTTTTTTTACATTTGTGGTAGCGGAGTGATGCTGCCTTTCACATCTGCATCAGAAATTTAGCAAAGGGTCAACTGATGATTGAGATGCAGATATTTTGGTCTGATGACAGGGATTACTACAGAAAATGTGAATATTTTGAAGGATTTAATTCTGAGTGAAAAGAAGAGGAATTTTACTTATTATCCACAACCAAATGTTAGCCTATGTAAATATATTAATTACATATATTAATTATTAGTAAATAGCCGAAAATCCTATGAAAGATGGATAAAAAGATAATGCCTCATCTGGTTGATCTCCATTACCAGATAAAATGTCACAAACAAAACAAGTGGCTATCTGACAACATAGGTACTCTAGCAACATGTCAACATAAGGATACAACAAAGCACTGTTAAGATGATTTGTCAATATAGACAAATCAGTTTTAATGTAACATCATGTATATTTCAGTGCATTTTATGTCAAGTTTGGGGTCTCTGAATGTCTTTTCTCCAAACCAATTGTTGTATATACAAGTTTAAATAGTGAACAATGTCGGCAATAATTAAAAAAAATCACCAGATGGTATATTTTGTGGCCAATTACAAAAATATCAGTTTGCGCCATTGGCATAGCCTTATACAATCCTAGAATAAACTTTTTACACATTTCATACTTTTACGACGAAAAAAGAATTCTTTTCATGAACGAGGAAAAAACAAAATTTCAAGAGCCACGATATGATTATCTTGCATTATTCATATGCGATATCTTCCCCAAAATGAAAATAAACTGTTTATGCTTTTTTCATACTGTTAAAAAAGTTTTGATCTTTCTTTTTGGTGTACGAGAAAATTACATACATGTACTTGTATATAAAATTTTGAGAGCCACACCATGACCATATTATATCCGAATTTGTGTTATAATGTAGCCCGCTATAGTGGGGTCATACTATATATATATATATATATATATATATATATATATATATATATATATATATATATATATATATTAATAGATTATAAAAAAGAACCATCACAGACAAAGCAAACATTTTCTAATTCTTATATATTTATTGTTATAAATTTTATATCAACATTATGCTTTTTCCAATATTGTAAGTATTTGCCATGCATATGCCTGTCATTATCAACTCAATACTTATATCTCCCAACACTTAACATAATTGAAAATTGACATGTGGATGTATCACTGTCAAACAAAAAGAGAAAGAGTAGAATTAACAAATAAATTAAAGAAAATTCAACTGGGAAAAAACTTATTGGGGGCAATACTGCTTATATCCAAAGAAACAACATGATATTAATTATAGCATGTTATAGTGAGAATGTTTGTAATGTGGTATACTAAGTTAAGTTGTAATATTTTTTCATAAAATTGGTTTCTAGCAGTATATAAAGCCAGTTATATGGAAATGCTATTTCCCACATTAATCTTTGAATACAGCAGAGAGAGAGAGAGTGGCCTTTGGACATTTTCATATTTAAATAATAATAATAATAATCGATTTTTAGAACATTATAATATGTTTAAGAAAGAACAACATGAACAAGAACAAAATATTAAATACATTTACAGTATGTGTGCCTTGTAACCAATAAATTTACTGTATAGTCTTGACAGGCTATTACATGTACAACCTTGTATCATTGATTTTATAAACACAGTAGATAAATCTAGAGGATTATAACCATTATGATGAACCATATTCTTGTAGGTTACTTGACATAAGTTCAGTTTCAAGATTTTCATCCTGCCCAAATTTTTTTTCTATTTCACTCCATCCAGATTTCTGCTGAATATTTGATCCCTTATGCATGAGAGGGGAGGGGGAATGGTAAAGCAGAAAGGATTGCAATAACATTGTGTACCATATTAAATTCATTTAGAAAACAGGAATTATTAATACTTTTTATAGTTTTCTTTTTCTTAATACATCACAAATAATTTATGAATGGAAATTCATCATTGATCTATGTGTCTAGAATAGACAGCACACAGTTGCAATAATGTTTACAGATGCATGTTACTGAAGTTTAGTGCAATGGTGCCTATGATTTGAAACCAAGAGATTTTTTCACTCAGCACAAGTTAAATTCTTCGTGCAGTGACACCATGATGTAAACAAGGTTACTAAATGCAAATGATAAACCAAATACTATTTTCCTTGTTATGTTAGTACCATATTTCAACAATTTTGATATATTTACATTTTCAAAGCCAAAAACATAATTACTGATGACTTTTGACAATGTTAACACAATAATGCATAAACTGATTTTAAACTGAGCCAAATAGAAGTTACTTTTAATATGGATATAAATGTGCTAATTATTTTCAATGCCTGTCATTGTCTGAAATTTGTTAAAAATCAGTATTTATGCTTTTGTTTCATAAAAAATTAAACACACAGTTGAATTAGAAATGATAATAAAATGAGGAAAAGTAAACTATATCAATTGGTTTTTCAAACAAATTAAATTAATTTAAAACATTTCAATCTAATGATAGTACACTGATAGCACCTCAACAACTGCAAAGTCAATGTGTTTTTTATATAATTTATATGAAAAATGTTATAATCACTGAAATACTTCAATCAGTTAGTAGGAAAAATGTTAGATCTGTCCCAAAACTTATTGTACATGAAACAATTTATGTAATTTTATATCAACTTTTACATGCCACAAAATTATTTTTTAACATAGTTAGGGGTATCCAAATTCCAAAACTTACTGCCATTGTGGTATCTTGTCACAAGCCTAATATAAATCACCTTTTTGTGTTCCTTCAATGCTTCCACCCAACCACTATAAAGCAGGTCACATTCCAATACACAGCTCATACATTGCATTGCATTGCATGCACAGCTCATGCTATGTCAAGTGTGAACCAGGTCAACTGTCTGCATGGTCAGTCTAATTACAGTGCCACACACACAAAGAGACACAATTCATTAGAATACCTAGTAGTGTCTTGTACTAATTCACAAACTCATTTTTTTCATAATATGCTAACATTTTTTTAACGTCAAATTAAATGCTTTTTTTTGTTTTAATACAATTCAGCAATATTTACTGATATAAATCAAGGAAGTTTTGAAGCAATTCAAGTAGTTCTTTTCTTGAAATTCAAGCACTTTTAAACATAAAACATACTTTTTTGAAATTCAAAGACTTTTTGAAAGAAACCATCAGAATTGTATTCAAAGCTTAGAACACAAATTGGCTTAAACTTTTATATGTGTCCTTAACTGAAGTAGCATTTTAGAATTATAGCATGCTGGAAAGTAAGAATTTAGCAATACATATATTTGTAATACCTAGCCATTGTATATTCTGGTGATAAATGTAAAACATGCTTTGGTTAAGACATAAGAAAAACAGATAAACTCTTACAAAAATATTCATGCTAATAATTATAATCATGGCAAATGTACCTTCTATAAAGTATGCAGAACTTTTATACTTGTCTGTTGTGACTCGGCCTGATAAAGTGTTTCTTGATGAAATGGTAATTCTTCTTTCAGTGAACATCAGTGCATAATTCAGCAGTCTTGACATGATTGATGTTTCATGCCCAATAGCCAACACATGCAGTGGGGTATGCTGTAAAAGTCTCATTGTTTATAAAAAAAATATTAAATAAACAAGAGACCAAAATGAGTCTATCTGCTCAACATATCTACTTAGTAGCCAAATACATGAGAAATTTTCAGTTTGATATCAACAGGATGCAGTTTGTATAAGTTTCTTCCAATGCTGTTTAATGCACATGTCATAAAAACAACTGTTTAATGTTTCTATACCTTTATTCATAGGCGATAGCATCATCAATATCTTCTGTCAAACACAGAAAAAAGTCTCTATGCCAGGGTGATTTATGTTGAAACTGGTCAAATTTTAGCATTTATGTTAGGTAAAGTTGTGTAAATACTTTTATAATTTTAGTAGCAACCACCATATTTGATAGGGAATCAGGATTTTTCTCTCAAACATGTGAAATACATTCAAGCCACACCTGGTTCTATTATCTGTTCAGTGGCTTTTAAGATAAAGTTATTAAACATTTTTCAGTTTTCAATATCAGCCAGTGTGTTTATACTAGAATGGAATGGAATGTAAACTTAAAATCCCTCATACCATGATGTGTTCTGTCAGATTTAGTTTAATTCTCTTATTTTGTGTTTGAGAAATCATTTAAAAGTATTTTCTATTTTAAGTAACAATGATCATATTTAATGCTAAATCAACATGCTGTCTAAATTTAGAAGCACTTCATGCCAGAATGTTTTTCTTAAATATAGCCAAATTCTAATAAGCAGTTTTACATCACTTATAGTTTTTTCTAAAATATTTTAGTAATGGTGGCAATATCTGAGGGTGGATCACCATCATTTTAAACAAAAATTATCATTGATTGGCATCATTTTAACCTTTGAATGACTGAAATATGTATACTTTAGAGATATACCCGATTTTGGGTCTCTCTGCAAAGAGTTTCTTACAATCACATACAATATTGGTTACTTCAAAGGATAAAACTAAAATGCTTGTCATGTGACTGTGAAATTGTAGCCAAAGCAGAAAAGCATACAATTCTCCCTTGATTACTCGCACACAATGGGGTCCAAAAACTGAGACTGTACTATAAAGGTGGGCATGAGTTACCGATGGACCTCGAAAAGATAAGAGATTCATCCATGCTAAATATCAAGCAAACCATGGGAGGAGGGAATTAAAAAATTGTTTAATTCCTGGTAATTTGTTTGATAATTGTGTTGAGAATATATGGCAATAAAAAACTTTCTATAATCAAGTTATTTGCTATTCTGCTTAAATTATATTCATTTTTATGTTTGCCAGCATTTCAATATCATCAATATTATTTTAACCAGAGATACTCATTGCAAGCTTGATGTTGAAAAAAAGCAATAATCTGAAGGAATCTTTTTTATTACAGAGTGAAAATAAATACTGCCCATTCTGACATAGGATCCTGTCTATCATACTATAAAAGTACTACCTATGAAGTAAATCAAACGGTCTATCACATATACAATAATATTTATAACTGCTCCATTGATCAATTGGAAAGAGTTCAATCAATTTATGACCTGGGTTACTAAATCTTAGGTATGTAAGATTTGCATGCATTTTACCCTTTCATTTATTCTTTATTTGATAGAAAACATGCAATTAACATGATAATACAAAGGAGGTCAGCTTATACTTTCAGCACAACTATACAACAAATATTTCAGTAAGTCCGATGTCATAATGCAGTTGGCATCTACTTAAGTTCTCTGCCACACACTAATGAAATAAATGTTACGGTTGATTAACCCAATTTATATTTGAATACAAGCAAGCACATTGCATTTACAATGATTACACTTAAACCAAACTATAAGATAGAACTGAAACACAAATTTTGCTTGATAAAAAATTTATTTAATTTATATTTATTTATTAAAATAATGCTTCCTTCTCACGTTTGATCAAAATTTCATCATGATTTATGGTGTACTAAGAAAATTGTTTGGAAAGAACGTGTAACAAATTATATTCTAATTAGAAGTTGATATTTTCATAATATTGATTAAAATTTCCAGGTTCAATCTACTGTTTTCAATGAAAAAAACGAGTGATGCAACAATGTTTCATTTGTCAATTTTGATTGTGAATTTCTTCAAGCTGAACAAATAGGACCAATATTGTTTTGTATTTCTTTTTGAAAAATGGGTCCATATCTGGCCCCTATATTATAATCTGGTTGGTGATTTATCAGGGTGCGAGTTATCAAGGGAGTGGTGTATATAGATTATTCATGCAAACAGATCTATTCCTGAACCATGTAATTTGGAATGCATTCACTGTGCTTGCGCCGATCACTTTTCCTGCAAGTTTAGTGGCATGCCAAACTTGGATATGATCATGGTGACTCTTTGATCACTTTATGAAATTAATGATCAGTGCCAATAAGTAATTAGTGGGAGATTCTCAAGTACAATTTGTAAGTACTGTTTGCAGCTGAATTACCTCCAAAACTAGTTCCAGTAAAAGAAAAGTATCCAAATGTGATTCATTTGATAGAAATTTCACAGGTTTTTCAGTGCCATGCATAGATTGTGAGCATAAATTTGTACTCACAAATTTAGCAATACAAAGCTGCAGTGCAGGCAAAGTATTGACACTCTTGACAAAACTTATACAAAATATATCTTGTTCATGTTTATACTTGGTGAAATTGTAACTGACATCAATAAATAAAATCAAATAATATCAATAAAACAAACAGAATTATTTTGCCAAACTGTTGAACTTAAAGTGAGTGGATTTACTATAGTGCAGAAATGGCAAAAATGCCATCAGTTACGGGAAAGCTGAGTAAATACATTTTGATGCGATAAAAAAAATAAGAAGCAAAACTTGTGCTGAAAAAAAAAAAAATATTAGAAATAAACTTATGGTTTCTTGCCATGATCTGATGAGACCTATGTAGAGGCTGAAATGTAATTTTTGTCTTCTCTAAATGAATGCCCATTACAAGCAGCAGATTCATGTCTTTCTATGAAACAGCAGATTCATATTCATGTCTACTGATGAATTTCATGAAAATGTCTAGCTGAACTAGATAAAATTTAAGAATCTTTGGTCATGGCCTACTGAAACATAAATATCTGTGCCATTAAAAGGCAAAAAAACAGTGTTTCCTATTCCTGGTTTTAAAATTAGGGTAGGTAGTTAAGTTTTCTTTTTAAAACATTATGTTATAATGATTAGTATATAAAATGTACAAAGTACTCCTAGTACCACCAGAATAAACCAGCTCAATTAGATGCATAAATCAATATTAGAAATATTTTTTTTTGTCCTAAATTTTCCTTTTGTTCTTAAATTTCTTTTCTAGTACCCAGAGAGAAAAGTGTGCCTGGGTCAGCAATGAAAAGCAGATGTTTTGACCGACCAGAAACACATATTTGGCGGGGAAGGGGGTGTGAGGGTGGGGGGAGAGGAGCTAGTTGATTATGGTCATAAAATGTTCAAATTACATGAGGGCCATAACTACCTGTGTCATGACAGTAGATTAAGTGCATCAGTTAAAAAAAAGACAAAAAGCACAAGATTCCTAGTATTAACTCACCTGCTCATCAAGCCCTGACACCAGACTAAGGAGCAAAGCCAATTTCAGCCTGAAATATGTTCCTGGGGGACTGACACCTCCTATATTACAAAAAATTACAGATATAATTAAATTTTATTCAAAGTAATTTCCAATCATATCAAACTGTTTCAAATTATTAGGGAATTCTGAAAAATCAAACTTGTTACCAAACTAAACCAGAAAATGACATTTTAGTAAAATGAGTACACAATCTTCTCTTTATCTGATAAAGTCCACTGCACCAAAAACAATCTGATAAACAAATTTTATTTAAAGACAGAGTTCCCTGTTTGACAATTTTGCTTTGTTTATATATTTATCACCTATTAATTATCATGACCCTTAGGCATATCAAACAACACACCCAATATCAGATTCTTACAACAATCAGGCCATGGATAATTAAGTTTGGTGTTAGGTCTATTTAATTAATACTGTGTGATTGATCTTTGTCCATATTTATGCTTACCTGTCTTTATGTTGTAAGCAAGTTTGTCATAAATAGGTTGTTTACTGATATTTGAGTTCAAGGTCTAGCCTTATTTACAAAATTTAGAATGTTTCGGAAGTGAGCATGTGATCCAGATCCTGGTCATTTTATCGTCTTTGGTCTTTGTGAAAGGTTCTGGTAAACAAAATTATTCATTTAAATTTTAATATCACTCTGTGGAATCATTTTTAGTTTTATTCAGATATTATTTGAGTGGAGTAATTTATTTAAATTATTCATTGGTGCTCATTAAACTTTTGGACTAAAATACAATTTATGGATTTTCGTGAATTCATTAGAGGACATTCTAGGTTATATAAACGTGATACATTAAGAATGTTGGTACATTGACTAATTCAAGACATGGTATATCACCACATTCAAGATAATAGATTATTAGAATTAATTCAGAACATTCTATCGTGATAAAACACTTAGGATCATTTTCAATTTAATTTAAGGTACTTTAATTTTCTTTAGTATTTTCACATTGTATTCTAGGCAAACATATTGTTTGTTGTTTACAAAACGATTTGGTTTTGCTTCAGTCTGTTACATGGTTTAAGACCAGAGTCATATCATTGGATAGATAATGAAGCTGCTTGAGTTGGAACATGAGACTGTCAAATAAACATCTAACATGAAGTAATACAATAATACAAGAACTGTTCTGTTAAACTACATCACATAAGGCCAGCTAAGTCAGACAAAACAGATACAATGACACAGATCAGAAACCACAAAGTTCGAGTGCAAAAAAAAATTTAAAAAATACTAATGTACAAATAAATCATGCCATAAAACTGTTTATAGGACTGATAATTATGCTCTGTTTTTGGGTTAACACCATCTAGATAAATTGACTCTGTTTGACTGACTTTAGTTTCATTTAACAAGACTCTCACATAGCTCTACCACCAAGATCTGTTTAGAAGAAGAAAAACCTATGAAATATTTGTCATGTCCCAAATCCTGAAAATTGATTTGATTGGTTGATGAAATGAGGTCACATATCACATCAATGAAATATGAGATGATCTCATGTTTGTGTATGCATATACAGTTTCAATTGTTTATTGAGGCAAGCATCCTGATTTGAGCATAATGCTTAAACAGTAATGCTAAATGATATAATTATAAGCTTTCAATTTACTTTGGTTTAAAATGATTGCTGAAAGTACATCTAGAAGAAATCTGAGCTAAAATTATATGTTTTTGTAACTTTGCTTCAATAAAGTTTTGGTAAAACACCTCCATCAGTGATAAGGATCAATTATTGACTCATACAGTGGAACTCTCACATAACTACATGAGAGGAACAAATGCAGACCAACTATTGCTATAATACAATGCCATAAGTTATGATTTCTGTTTTCATTCAAATCAGAAGATGATGCTTCTTCAAATAAATACTTGTTAATCTGATGGGAATGACTGAATAATCATTAGTGCGATTTAGAGTAATAAAGTAACTTGCTAATCTGACGACTGAAAAAGAGGCTATTACAGAATGAGATGAAACTTTCTAAATTACCAGACTGTGTTCTGGTTTTGTAACTCAGTGCTCTAATGTTTACTGAAACTAACCTCCAAAGATGTAAGCAAGGGTTAGAACAAAACTCCATGGTGAGCCATGTCTGCTTGAATATAGTTTTATAAGATTCTTTGAAAAGCAATCATTCAGTCTCTTTGATGGCAATGTGCATTCCACCTGAAAAAATAACAGATCATGAACTGAAAGGGATTAAGTATGCAGTACATAAAGTCAACAAGAGGCCCAAGTTGGCCTGATATCTCATACTGTCATATAGCTTACTACTTGCAATGGTATCAGGTAATTATTAAATATTAATTTACAAAATTGTTTTAATCCTCACAACCCCACTTTAATACTTGAATATCAGTAACACATTGACTGCTACTATTGCACTGTTGAATTTATTAGTTAGGAGAGAGGCTGATGATCCTAAAAAAGAGAAAACTAATGAAAAAATAAATACTTTTACCCTTATAATAATAGTGTTCACTACTGAAACCTGGTAAATAGCATGGTCACATGCAGTGCTGTCATGACTGGATGCAACAAATTCCTTTGCTTTTGTATGTCAAAGATCAAAAGGTAAATGGATGAAAAAGTAGTGTGAGAATATAAGGCAACTCTCATAATGTCATAGAAAGAGGTGAGTAATAATTCAAGTAGGCCCACGATGCAGCAATCACCCTAACCTCATGGACTTCACTTGTCAAGAAAGGTGTCTTTCAGTGAGGTGATAGTTAGGACAATCCACATGAAAATGATGGCTGCCAAAATATCAACCCTTAAGAGATAGAAAATGACAATTCTGACCCTTCTCCCTTTCATGGAAGGCATATAAGACCTTAAAGCTTTAACTGGATAAATTAGCTTAGTACCTATAGATCATCTGTACAATAGGTATTAATGAGACTAGGAGTCTCATTAGCTAATGAAGATAGCTGAAATCCACATTTATAAGAAAAACTGAATCATTATTACCACTGAATATAATGCTAATAATATAATAATAATGACTTTGTTTAAAGAAGAGGCTCACTTGGTCAATCTTCCATGAGGTCTTCTTAAATGACATTTGTACAAATGGTAGCAACATTATAGGTAAGTACATAACAACATCTAGTAGTACTAAATAAAACAAAATCATACAAATGACTGTTTCTGTAGATGTTGACTATGAAATTTTTAAAAAGTTTTGCAGTTGTCAGCTGACTTGATATAAGGTGGTATGGCTCCAGAAAAAGCAAAACTCAGTTTATAAAACTTTGAATTAGGTTTAGGTAAAATATAGCTTGTCATTTGAAATGGATCTTAGTTTATATATTATGTACATTTTTTAACAGATTTAAAATTACATTTATAATAATCAGGAGCCAAACCATGTGAGGATTTATAGACCAGTAAACCCTTCTGAAATTGACTTCTCTGCTGAAACAAAGACATTTTCGAGTTTTAAATAGATTTGTTGATGGTGAATTTAAATCAGCCTAAAGAAAAACTCTAGCTGCTCTTTTTTGAAATTTCAGTAATCTTTCCAGATTTTTTCTTATAGCATTATTACCCCAGATAGACAACAATATGCTAGGTGTGGCATCAGCTGATAAATGCATTGTAGAATATCTTTCTATTACTGAGGGAGATAAGATGTTTTTCTGTTTAAGAGACAAAGCAGAATTATATTATAAACTGTCTATCATGATTCCATATAGTTTTTCATTTTCAGACTGTTGTATATCCATTTCTTTTGTCATTACTTTGAAATAATTTTTCTCAACTTTTACTCTTGCTCGACTACTTATAATTATCACTTTTGATTTGGTTGCATTTATCTTTATACCAGAGGGTTCACACCAGTTATTTATTTTTCCAAAATCTTTATTTAATTTAGTGATATTCTCATGGCCTATTTGATCCAATGTTATATAATGTTGTATCATCATGTTATTGGTGGACAGATCAATGTGACTTGGTAAACCATTGATGTACAGTAGAAAGAGGAATAGTTCAAGAACTGATCCTTGTGGAACACATTACTTTATCAGTTTCTTATCTGAAAGTTTATATAAAGGAGAAACTTGCTGTTGTCTGCATCCAAAATAAGATTAAAACCAAGCTTTCATGGTTCATTTGATATATGCTGAGATTTTTCCAGCAGCATTTTGTGATTTTCAAAGTCAAAAGCCTTTGAATGGTCAAGAAACAGTGTGCCTACAAGGTTGCCTTGATCTATTGCCATTAAGGAATCATCCACCATGATTCTAGTTGGTGTAGTCTGGCATGAATGTCCTTCATGGAATCCTGATTGTCATGAATGTAGCAAATTAAATGATTCCAGGTAGTTTCTAAATTTATGATTAACAGGTCTTTCTAATATCTTTGAAAGTGATGATAAAACTGAAATAAGTCTGTAGTTATTCATATCAGAAAGACTTCCTTTCTTATGTATTGGAGTTACTTTCACCAGTTTTAGCCTGTTTGGAAAAATACCTAAAGAAATACCTAGATTTAAGATATACATAATTGAAGGTGAAATCATTTGAGAAGAGGTTTTTTTATATTAATTTAGCACTTATATTATCGAGACCTGTTGCTTTTCTGACATCAACATGATCTAATTAATTTAAAAGTAAGTCAAGGGTTCATTTTAGGGATTTTGAAGCACTTTTTTTGCTACGTTTTGTCAAGAAATATGTTCATGAATTAACATCACTGGAGAATCTTTAAGGAGTTGTGAAATCTGCAAGTTTTTCATTCATATTCACAAAGTAATCACTAAGCACATTTGCAGTTTCAAGACGTTCTTGCTTAATATCACCATTTGCATCACTAATACATGTAAATGGGAAGTTATTGACAGATTTGAATGTCAAGTCATTGAAAGTTTTTCTAAAGTTTATCTAAGATTCTTTTTTTGTTGTCAGATATTTCAATGGAATATAATACATTTTCTTTTGCCTTTTCAATCATTTATTTCACTTTGTTTTTCCATAATCTGTCATTGTCAGTATCTTTAAATTTATTAAATCTATCCCTTGTCTTAAAAGCATTCAGTATATAATCTCTAATCCAGTTTGGTTAATTTTGTTGTTTGACTCTTGAAATTAAAAGGAGCATGAGTGCTCAGTTTGTCCGTAAACATATCTAATATGCAGATGTCAAGAGCATCTGATTAGTCATCAAAACATTAAATTACTGACCAAGGGATATCTTTCAGTACTTTAAGGAATATTTGTGAACTGAATCCTTTCATTATTTAATACTTGATCTGATGATATGTTTTACTTTCTTGACCTAATTTTCATGTACATCATAAAGGATAATGATCACTTATGGAATATTGGGGTATTGGTACCTGGTAATGCTCACCATCAGCAATCATCTACCAAACAATATAAAATTCCCAAATCAATGGTCATAACTTTGTAGCAAACCAGCAGAATCATTCTTAACAGTGATAAGGCATTAGGTGAGCTGACAATCTAATTTTAGACTGAAGACTTTCACTGCCCACGCCCTGTGATGTGAGCCAGGGGAGAAGTGAAAGGAAATCTTGCTGCTCAGTCTTAAAACAACCAAGCCCACCAGGGGTTTTCCCTACAGTTGGTAAAGTGACACTGCTACCTCCTGGTGCAGAAAACATTACATAAGGACCACATGCATGTGACCGTGACATTGTAGAGAAGGTTCAAAACTTCCAAACTAAGAACAGGCATGTGTACATCCTATCCTCCTAAGGTACACTACTATCAATGACTTAAGAGGTGATCAAATAGAAATAAAACTCTGCCTCTGTTTCCAAGTTTATATGGAGGGTAGTATTTTCCTGGAACCACAAGTCCCGAAGAATTAACCATTCTCATTCCAGGTGATCACCACATCCTGAATGAGATATATCTGGGTACAGACAGAAGTGAGACTCAAAGGTCATAAATTTAGGCTCCCATCAGGAATCAACTCAGGTGGTGATGAAATTTAAAGCCCAGGATGATCCAAGCTGATACAGGGTCCTTTTGCAGTCTCCAGCTTACTAGGAGAAGAAACTGGAAAGGGCACAAGTCAAATCTTCCTAGGGAACCAAATATGCCACAAGTTCAATGACCCCAGGAGTTTAAAGTATCAGCAAGTTAATGAGGACTTTTGGCTTGGACCACCATCAAAATAGACTGGATTCCATCTAACCTGTCCAGTGGAATGCAAACCCACCAAAGAATAGTGAGCAAGTTCACCCTAAAAAAGAAGTCTTCAGAATGAATCAGTCGCTACATCTGGAATAAGTCTCAACCAGGTCACTATACACCAATGTGACAGATATTGCTTGATTAACTCTAAGGACACTATGCATCAAGCAGTTGTCAAAGTACTGTAGGAGAAAAATCCCCAAAGACCTCAGATCGGCTGCAACTACTCTCATTGAACTGATGCATTTCCTGTGAGGAGGAAAAAACTGGGATTCAAGACTTACCCAGTCACAGGGTCTTATGACATCCCTGACTAAGGTGGTAGCATCCATCTGGAATGGTTCTTCCCACTGGAATGTGTTGAATGATGAAGGACTGATTACAAGTAAAATCTACTTGCCATTCTTGGATACCAGAAAAATCTGGAGACTAGTCTTTATCCAACCTCTCTACTGTACCCTTCTGCTATAGGGTGTGTACTTAATCCCTTTTTTTGTGGATAGGTGAAAGAGGAAAAGGAGCCATCAAATAAGTGTTCCTGGAAAAAAAGCTTATAGATTTCTTTTAAGGTCGAAAGGCCCAACACATTTTCCATGATGCTCAACCAAAACTCTGAAATCTTGGATAGATGAGTGCCCATGGGAAGAGGAATATATAGCTGAAGAGGGGTCAAGTCCTGAGGGCTTCCTTGTTTTCCATGGGTGAGGAGGAAGCATCTGCAGGTTAACTTACTTGGCCTTTTTGTCTGCTTCATCTATCATGGGGTGGATGATATAACATGTTAAATTGGGGTTGCCTCTGAGACCATTGTGGCTGTATTCTCGCAAAAAAACTTGGAAGAATCACCCAAGGGACAGTCCAGATAACCCCACTTCTTGGTCTGCTTTGATGGACAAAAAGTGGCTACGGGGGACTCATGTAATTGGTCCCTCAGATCATGTGATGCCACAGAAGGAATTAGACTTCCAAATATCATCTCTGACTCCCAAAAAACAGCCTTCAGAAGGTTCTTACTGTGGTCTAGCAAGACATATGAAGGGTTCAGAGTAACATCTTGGTTGAACTGGAGCCCTACAGCCAAGTGAACTCAAGATGATGCATATATATTAATCTAAAATATACATCAGAATCACATGTATGTTTCATTCCTTTCTTGCCCTCTTTGGAGATTTAAGAAACACAATTAATAAAAATGTATTAGTTAATCTACATAATACATGTACTTGACATCAATTCCCTGTTAATTGCCTGTTTAAATAAAAATTATTCCTACAAAGTTGGCAGAACTTTATTCTTCATTGATCCTCTGTAAAAAACAAAATGCAGCTTTTGAAATCTATATGTATAAATTTAACAGAATATGTGCACACTAAAAAAATCTGATATCAGAAAGTAATATTTAACATATGATGCCTAAGTTCTCTTCCAAAGATACCCTACTAAAAGACAAAACTGAATTTAAAAATGTTTCTCATTCTTTTCCTGTACTGAATGTACAGAATTATGGCAATATTACAGTCAGCTTTTCAAGACTTTTAAGCTTGAATATTGGATGGACAAGTTGTAAAACATCTTTAATGTTGTTCTTACCTTTTTGATGTTATTGGCCTGCAATGAAAATAAAACACAAACAAGATAATCTTTTCATCTGTGCATGTAACAGGAATGAATGATTGATAAATGGAATACAGTCGACTCCGGTTAACTGCACACCCTCGGGCCCATCACGAGACCGTGCAGTTAACCGGAGTATGCAGTTAACCAGAGTATGGCACAGTACATTTTTAAGCATTGGGAAAAATCAGGACCGGCGTGATTACATGCAGTTATTCGGAGTGTGCAGTTAACCGATGTGCAGTTAAGTGAAGTCGACTGTATATACAGAGTTTAACTTGCTGACCAACATTCAAGGTTTGTGGAAAACAATGTCAGTAGACACCTATCGAATTTAATCTGCACTTTGTCTGACTCTGTCTCATTTATCTCCAAACTTAATTTGAAAAGAATTTAATCACATCCTTCAAAATGCATCATTCACTCTTCTAAACAGTATATCTGATAATTCTTTAGAAAAAGATCTCATAAACATGTGAGCCTCCCATACAGCAGAAGTATATAGAAATGGAGGTTCTGAACTACTTTATCATTACCCGATAAAGAGTGATCTAGTAAAGCCCCCGAAATGGGGTTCTGAATCACTCCAGAGTGGAAAGATGGGGGTTCTGGACTACTTTTTTATGTGTGCATCGTGATGTATTAGAGGTGTACTTGTAGTTTAAAAGGATTTGTCTTCAATTGTTTCAAATCTAGTGATGAGATTCATAGTAGTATTTCAATAGTGGAATTAAGGGATGAGGAGTCCAAGGAGTGGTTGACGCGTATGGATGAGGTTATACCAGATTTGAATAAGGATCTGAATTATTTTATCTGAGATGATGTACTGTGAGGAAAGTGATCAAGAGTATGAGAACAAGTGAGGTGCAGTCGCAGCCATCAGCGTTTAGTACAGTGGTATAATCATCATTTAATTTATTACATAAAGAATAAGCTAAAACATTTTAATTTGTCAGAGCCACAGCAAGATCAGTGAAATATTGGCTGAATAGGTTGACTTGAGTTCAGTTGGTTGGCTGTGTAAAATGAATAAAATATGAATATGTGTTCAGCATATATTTGAGAGGATAGGTCTTCATGTGTATGCAGTGAAATGTAGGATGGTCTCTGATAAGAGCATCGGTGAGGATATGATAAGATTATTTCAGATTAGGCAGTTTGATGTCTGATGAGACAATGGCATTAAAGGAATGAATGATTGATAAATCATAAGTGCTGTTGGAATCCATGTGACTGAGCTGAAATTGTTTGTTCAGGATAACCTTAACATTTGACGAGAGATTTTCTTACTTCTGGTGGAGATTACTTTTTCAACTCTGAACAGGTCTTTCTTGTTTTTTTGTATTTCTTGCTTGTAAAAGGATCCTTGGACGGGCTCTTCTGAGAAATCTTTGAGCATGATTTTGTAATGGTAATGATAAAGACTTTTTCAGTCCAGTTAAGGGTGTATCCCTTTTTGAAGGAGGTTTATGTCTACTGATTCTGATGTGGTCACCTACTTTGAATTTGGATCTAAAAAATAAGGTATCTGGCACTGCTGTTTTTGTCCATTGAGGATGCTTCTGTGGGTGTCATTTTGATGCTTTGATGCTTTGTGTGACTCTTGGTCAACAATTTCCAGTAAAGCATCCAAGTATTGATTGGCATTATCGCTGATACAGCTCTTACACATTTGATTTTAAGGGTTCTGTTAAATCACTCTATCATAGATTCTTTGATTGTATTGTGTGTACTGTTCAAGTCATTGTTGTTTTGTTTAAGCCAGACTGTGATGGTTTTGTTATAAAGTTCACTACCATGATCTGCCCATAGTTTATTGGGCATTCATGCACCTACAATGCTATTCAATGCTTCAGTGACAGAATTTCCATTTTTCCTTTCAGAGGAACTACGCATGCATATTTGCTGAACACAATAACTGTCAAATTGATTGTACATGCTGTAATCTCTCATGTCAATTAGATCTGATGACCAATTATCATCTGCTGTGACTGAGATGACCTTGCATCATGGACAAAGCTTGCATGCTAGTTTATGTAGTTCTTCTGCGAAAACTTTCAGTTCTTCTGCTGACTTTATCATTTTACCTCTGGATGTTTTCATGCTTATACAAAACTTATGTCTGATTCCTACAATGCTACACACATGAGCTATGTTTACATACTCTCTGAAATTTTTAGCTCTGAGTTCTTTTAAACCCCTCAAGATGACTCAGTAACATCCCACTTTGTTATTGGGATGATCTTTGTAACAGATATCATGTTGCATCTTGATGGCATTAAAGCCATTGTAGGGCTCTTAACAGGACAGTGGCTGATTGTTTTCGTCCAGTTGTATTTCTAAGATATTCCATGGTCACAGAAAGATACATTCACCACATGGTCTTGGAAGTTTTCAGATCAGCACATAGACAGCCTTGGTACCACCAAGAATTTGCCTACCACGCAGAGATTTCTATCCACATGAAGGTCCTCACAGCTTGTGTCGATGTCACAGTGCCTATAGTAATAACATTTCTTAATACAGAGCTGTGACACTAAGCCACACACAACTGTGTTGTCAAAGTCTCCAACAGAACAACTGCACACAGTCCGCAATTTAGCTGTCTCCACCACTGATTGAGCAGCAAAGAGGGTGAACAGACCAAGTTTTCAAACAAAAATAAAGCCTCTACGAAGACTGAAACTATTTCAGACAAACCGAAACTATTTCAGACAAACCGATACTATATCAGACAAAAAAAAAAAGGCTGCTACAGAGACAGAATCTCCAGAAAGAGTAAATAGACCGAGTTTTCAAACCTACTGAGACTTACCGAAACTGTTATGGTAAAATCCTTTAGGTAAATCTCTTTAAGACTTTACAAACTGACTAATTTGTAAAGTCTCTCCTCTCAAGTCAATAAAATTATTGGACTGGTCAGTGAGTTTAAAATTAACTCTTATTAATGAATCATTATGACATTGCATATACACTGGATTTGTTGGCTCCTCAATTATTAAAAATCCGGATGGAGCTGTTGGTGCCAATGAGTATAAAATATATCCCTACTGGGCTTGATTTGATCTTTCGAGATTTATTTGGTAACTTCCATCGATAGCGTCACATACTAGATTTATTGCAACCACCGAGGATATATTCACATTTTGAGGAGCAATATGCTGTCCACCATTGTCTGGGTCATTATTATGTTTGAGGATAGTTGTTTGTGGTTGTGTTATTTTTTTCCAATAGGCGAGTATTTGTTGGAAATACTCATCAAGGAGATCATTGGCTGATTTTTTTAGTCCATCTACATTATACCGGGGGAGTTTAAATGTTGGAATATCTTCTACACGTATTTTATACCTCTTTGCAAAATCTACTCTCTCAGAATCATCCTTGGCATTTAATACAGATTGAATAAGTTGTAAGTTAAATGATTCCAATCATATATGATCTGATTTAGTATTTCCATATATTTGATGATTTAGGTTTTGGACGATAAACCGATAATATGTTCTTGCAAACTCTGCCATAATTTATTTAGATACTCTTTATGGCTTTTATAAAGAATATCAAAAAAGTCAGAGACAACCGGATTTACTGCTAAAAAACCTATCTTCTCATTTACCCCAAATAACCAATTCCCACTACTGTAAATAACAGGATTTGTTAAAAATTGCATATAATAGGTATTAATTTTTGCAATTGAGAAATCATGATATGATTTATTGTCTGTGACATAATCAGATGTTTTATGTTCAGGTGGAGGAGGGATTTCAGGCCAACCTAGCACGGTTCTTAGAGAACTCTGATAGATGTCTATGGCATATCTGGATGAGTTTATCGGCGGCACGATTTACCCAAATATACCCATATACTGCCCAAATATACCCAAATACTGCGCCTTTTTGGTAACTTTTGAAGCTATAAAGATGACTACCTGCATATACAGTTGTAAATGTAAAGTCAAACTAAAATTAAAATAATTTTATGTTTTATCTTTTATTAACAGGGCGAAATACATTAAAATAGCTATTTTCATACAACTAGCAATAAAATGCAGTTACAGCCTTATATAATTTATTTCACAATGCATTAATTAATTATACATTAATTAAAAATGTTTAACTATCGGTGCTTTGTAACTGTTATCCGTTCAGCTCTTGGTCTTTTCCATTGTCCCAGTTTTCGTCTGGTAGTTTGTTTCGGTCACTTGCACTTGTATGTTCCATCTGATGAATGGACATAGCTGGACTCAGCTACAGTACTGTGGTGATAGGAGTAGCAAGAAATTTCTTGAAAATTTTTTCTTTCTCCATTACACTCTTTGAGTGCCAAGCTTGATCATCCAAAAGAAAAGAAATACACTGACCAAAAAGCCTATAGTTTCCAGCACCATACAAAGCTCGACGTAGGTCTATGATCTGCATTTTTATAAAAGAAGAAAATCTGTCTACAAGTTCTGGTAGCTTTAGCTGTTTCCACTCAGTTGCTTGTTTTTAACGATTGTTTAGGGACTCTGCGTTGTTATTGGTCCATAACTTAGAAATTAAATTTGTTTTTAATGGTTTGTAAACATGTAATAAAATTTTACCTTTGAAATATCTATCATAATAAGTTTTAAATCTCAGATATTTATTGAAATAGACAGAGAGGTTGTCTTCTCGCTTTGAAAACTCTAGGTTGTCTTTACTAAAAACTAATCCATCTTTGTCTTCACTGAAGATTATATGTATAATCTTCTCCCTCTCTTTTTCATCAGAACCATTTTTTTTTTTTAGAGAAAATGCCTAATGTTATCTTTCAAATGTTTTGTACATAGCAAATAATTTGCTTTGGGGAAATTGTTTCTTAAGAATTTCGTATTGCTTTCTCATCATCGGTGCCAAAAGTCAAATTTTGTAAGTCTAGTTTTTCACTAACATGGGAAAAAAAATAGTGATAACTACGTTGCTCACCATCCCAGTGAAGACAAAGAGGTCCTAGAAAAATTGGATATTGGTTAGATTTTCTGCTAACGATGCTTCTGTTCTTATAACATATTGTTGTTACAAACACTTTACCAAGATTAAATGTTCTTTTGATGCCGATCACACTGCCTTCCTCCCCTAAACAGTTCTTTTTTAAGTCTAATATTTGATCATCAGCGTACAAAATAATAATTGGTTGTTTGCCTTTCATCATTGTAACACTGGATGAATGGGTTGTCATGTAACTCTCCGATTATTGTCAATATCTCATCTGCAATATTGTTTCCCGGCACCCTCTGAGGTATTTTCTTTGCGTTTTCTCTGTAGATTTTATCCTGGAATTGGCGACCTGATTTAGGGACCATGAAACTGTCATCATCAGCCATATTGCTTACCACTTCCATCGCCTTCTTCTTCCCCACTTTTTTATATGCCATTTGGAGAATGCGTGGATCCATTCTTGTATATGATTCACCACTTTTTGAGTTTCCATGCGGGTGATTTGAATTTGATATTTGTTACACCTACATACTCAATCACCGCAAGGGTTTTTAAATGGCTAAGAAATTCAAGTGCTTCAGTTACAGTAGTAACTCTTTTCCTGTAGCTCTCATCGTCTTTTAGCTTAGTGTAGTAGCAATGAAGAGTTAATATATCTGTAGGTTGAGGATCAATTGAAACATATGTTACCTTTTTATCAACAATCTTTTTCAGGCAAAAGTGACCATTTTTCTTGAAAATATTTTTAATTTGTTTTCTTTATTTACAATGAATACATGGTTTACAGTGGTGACCGAGTTAGTCCCATGGCCCACAGTCATCTGGAAAGTCGTTCCGTTTTCCACCTTCACTCTGTTGATGCCTCACTACAACGTGAACATTGTTTCTGTGTCCCAATGGTATTCTTTCTGCTGGTGCATCTTCACTTAAAAGCGTTTTAAATAGTTTGTCATTTTCCAAGAACCCGTTTCCTGGATTTTCCTTAAATTTTTGGCGCTCAATACTCAGGGGTACAATGACAAGGGACTGGTCTTTTTCTTTGGTAAAATTTATATCTGCTTGATTATCAGTCTCCGCATCAGTTAATTCTTGAAGATTGTTGAAGTTATTCGATGACGAAAATTCACTTTCCATTGATATTAGTGATGCATTAGAGCACTGCCTTTTTGGGGTTAAACTCCATGAAGATACCACTGAAGAGGATGTTGAAAGTCTGCGTTTGTGGCTAACACCATAGTCAACAGCATTGTCATCGGTTGATGGATACGCTATTTTATGTACCACATGAATAACAGCTGCGAAGTGATTGACATCCTACCACTTTCCTGGTCCTGGTGTGAGTACGTGGCCACTCTTGTACCAAAGGATTACTAGCTGCCGTCTGTTATCAAAAGTTCCAGATGGTTTGAATTCGGTGTTCAAAATTTTGTCGGCGATATCGTTTGTCCCGTTTGCGTATGGGTATAGCACTCTTATTTTCATGTTAATCGCAATTGTCAAAGCTATAATTGTCCACGCATTTGAAAATTTTCCGATGACAGCAGAGTCCAGACAAGACTGTACGTAACTGCTACAAAGCAGTTGTATTTGAGGTCTATGTGGATGCATCAGGTATTGTTCCCAGACAAATATTTGTTTTATGTCATTGCAGTCTTTTAAAAATTTCCATGGGTCATGCCATTGACTTTCAAAATGAGTGCACATCTTAAAACTGGTGTTGAAATAAGGCCGTATCACCCTCTTCAATGGCAAACTGACAAACGCAATGAATTTTTGAACCAAGATTTCCAAACACAACTGAAGAAAGACATCCATTTTTTAGCCACTGAGAATTTCAAAACCAAAGTCAGCATCAAGGAACATTTTCAATGCAAGTTAAAAGAAGGTATGTGGAAATATTGTATGCATCAGCACACCCTCAAATACATAGACATCTTACTGTGCCTGGTCAAATCTTACAACCAATCCTACCACTGAAGCATCAGTTTCATCCCGAACGAAGTGATTCCTGACAAACAAGTGAGCATGTTTGAGCACCTGTCATTATGAGGAAAAAGTGGACTGTTAGCAACAGAATGGGTGTGCATTGGGAAAAACAAATACACTTTCGACAAAAGTTACTTTAAAAACTTTCCATATTGGACCATGGAATCATCAATGGATGAGTGTATGGATGCCATCCTCCCATCAATAAACTGGAGGATATGAATAGATAAGTGTTAAAAGGAACAATCTATTTATCCAAAATATGAGTGACCAGAAAAGAAAATATGACGTTGAAAGCATTCTTGATTGAAAAATCCGTGAAGTTGGCAAATGCTGTGTCAAACAAGTGAAAGTGCTCTTGAAAGGATATCTTCTGAGTTTTGATTCTTGGATCAATGCTTGCCAAATCAACAAGTATAAAAAGAAGTGACCATCATGCTGTTCAACACAGCCTCAGCAACCCAGAGTTCTTCTCTTCAAGATCTACAAAAGGGTAGTGGAAGTGGTGTGGAGAACCAAATCTTGGTGGTATATTGTGTCGTCAGTGCTGCCATTGCTAATTTGAGTTAACTTAAAAAGGACACAAACAATTGTGAACCATTATACTGCGCAGTTGCATCAGATACCTTTTACCCAAATTAACCTATTATTCTAGCACTCAACATCTAGTGGAAACAATTGCCAGTATTTTTGACAATCAATTTGGAAAACCCTTGGAAAAACCAAAATGAAGTGTCTCCATCCAGTATCATAAAATAGCTCATCACTTGCTGATGAGATTTTAAAATGCCCAAACATTGTCCATCACTTGTTCTCGTGAATTGTTTGATATTTTAAGTGCTGACCTAAAAAAAGCTCCTAATTCTGCAGACATCAACAACAATGACTGATTTTACAGTTTTTTCATGCCATGTCAAATTATATGAAAGAATGAATCTGTTCTTTGTGTACTCCGATGTGGTTGAGTATAACATAGTGGGACACACAGCTGCACCATTACTGAGATTCCTGATTCCATTGTGTGGACAATATTGTGTATTTTCTTCATCAATGCAGTTTTGGATATCCCTTAGAACATTTAGTGCCTTTACTTATATAGTAACTATTCTAGAAATGAAGACAAAGTCGAAAAATGGTTTTGAACATTATGGTTATCTCTTGTCTTTGGCTAATAGTGTGCATATTTCACCAAACAAATTTAATGCACGGAACTGGAGTGTCTTTCAACATTATTGTCAACATGGTAAATAAGTTACTATTTGAAAAAGAAAAACTTGTTGGCTTGTTTATGTTGTATTTAATATTGTTTATTGATATTCTGGTTATGAATAAATACGTATTGTTTTTGAAGAAATAAATGGGTGTTCTTTTATATTAAATGGACACTGTATAATGTATGTGCTTTTTCATCTCTCTCTGTCCCTCTGCAATAGGTCAGCTATGGCTTCTCTACAAACACCAAAGGGATGTTTTCCATCACATCTGTGCTTGAGCTACATACAATGGTGCAGTCACCAGTCTGACTATCCAATGCTGATTTGTCAACACATAAATATTTCTTCAAATTAGCAAACAGAGATTGTAAGAATGATAAAAGTGGCACAAGACCTCATAAAAGAGGTCTTTAGAAAAGAAATGAAAAACAGAGCTTGAAGAGTGGAGAGAGAAGTACAACAACAGCAGCAAAAACAAAATAAAACTGCAGCAGGAGTAACAGCACAGCTTTGTGTATTGTCAAGTGGACACTAAGAAGTTCTCCTTCTTCTTCCAAAGAAGTAGCCCTTATTCCAGAGAAAAGTCTGCACCACAATGGAGCAATCCTCTTCAGACATTAAGAAATCGACAAAACAAAAAACAACCCATCCCTTTTCCAGGCTAGCCCTAATCTCTAGAAAAGAGATACTAATCCATTGCCAAACTGTTATTGTTTGTTTGTTTGTTTGTGTGTGTGTGTGTGTGTGTATGTGTGTGCTTGTTTGTGTGTATGTGGATAATATTTCTGTGTGTAACTGACAGTATATTTTATCACATTTCATCTGATTCTTTTAGACTCTAAGCTAACATAGGGCACTTGGAGTAGGTGTGTTTCTGTGTCTGTGTGGTCTTTGTCCGTATAAAACTCCCTTTGTCCCTAAAAATTGAATTGAGGTCAGCCACTTGCAACATTGGTACTTATTAGTTGAGTTTAATCAATTATTTATTTATGATATCATTTGTTTTGCAGGATGCAACTAGACATCATTTGAATATAGAATGGATACTTCAGACTTTGGCTTTACAAGCAAGGAACACATAATTAACTGAACATAGTTTGCCTGTTAATTTATATTTGTTAATTGGAGATTTTGTATATTTCCAAGTGTACTTGCAATTATATCAGTCTTAGTCATGATGATATGACATTTTGCCTCAACTGATTTTGAACTACATGTACCATGTAAGGGTTTTCACACTGACATTTTATATAGGTACACTATGTGCATTTTCTAGAGGGACTATAATTCGAATTTGCCTTATGTTTTGACCATAAATATGTCTACTTATATATAATAAATAATTATGTGGTTTCACCATAACAGAACAATATATACATACATATATTTTGTTTAAGTTTTGTGTTTGCACTGTTCTTCCAGTGTGTTGTTTGCCATGAAAATGGAATCCTAGAACTCAATGACCCCTGGCCAGTGTCTCAGGTTTGTTGAACCATCCTTTCTAATATTTTTTGGTGGTAAAATGACACCAATATAATCTTACTGGTTAAAGAATTATCATTTATCCCAAAGCAGGAATCAAATGCATTGTCCATCACTCATGCACTCATGCCAAAACCCTCAAAGCCATGCACTCATCCTCAAAGAAAGGATGGAATATGGTCAAAGGTAAGGACTAGAGCTGCACAACAACTTACTCACTAGGCAAATTTAATTTGACAGTAAGTTATTTGCACAAACCTAATGGATTTGTCTTGAAAAATGCATGGTGTATTATTTAAATTATATTTGTATATCATCATAAGCTTAACTACAGTAAATGGTAAATGTTCTTGTAATGTGTGTGTGTGTGTGTATGCATGTATATATGTATGTATGGTTCAAATAACGATGTTGATATGTAAATGTTAAATGTATGTCTGTCTGTATGTGTGTGAATATGTTTCAAATAACGATGTTGATATGTAAATGTGAAATGTATGTCTGTCTGTATGTATGTATTTGTGTGTATGTGTGGGGATGCATGTATGTTTCAAATAACGATGTTGATATGTAAAAGTGAAATGTATGTATGTATGTATGTATGTATGTATGTATGTATGTATGTATGTATGTATGTACATGTGTGTGTGTGTGTGTGTGTGTGTGTGTGTGTGTGTGCATATGTGTTCAGATGAATATAAAACATTACTTCTGTAAAATTCAATCCTAGTTAACGTTTGTTGATGGACTGAATAACAATTACCCCTATAATTTTTATTTTTGGTTTTGGTTAACAGGCAGAAGTTCATTTTGGATAGTTAGTTTAATTTCCAATATTTGCTTATGTATATAAAACAAAGGTTACTGCAGAATTTTCCACAACTTAAAACACAATGAATAATTATGCTAAGTTAAATCAGTATAAGATTTTTTAAAGATACAAATGTCAAATGTGTTTTTATATTTTATGAGCAAAGAAATCATGTCATTAAAATACAATGTATTAACTATACAGTATTAGGCAAAGTAACAGAAAAAAGTGAAAAGTAATAAGTTTTATAAAATTCAACAAATAATTTCTTTCCCTAAAATACAAGTGAAGATGTAAAAGAATAACATACGGTAATCCTATAAGTTCTAACACAAGTCCTAATAATTAGAGATCTGAATAAACTTTACTGGTGTTATAAAAGTTAAATCCAATGCTGTTAAGTGTTGATGCGCATGTGATGGCCTGTGTTATAGTGATGTGCCAACAGCCTTTTGTTGAATCACAATAATAATATCAAAGAATATATCCTTTTTTCACTATAAATCCAAGTCTATTTCCAAGAAAATTATTTTATCTGCACATTGTAGTTCTAGAAAAGAGTAACTTGATTTAAATAATTTGAATAAAAAAATTCCAACACAGATGAAATATTGGACACATCAATAATATTACACCCGATTCTGCACAGATCTTACAGCATGAATGAATAATTTCTAGATAAACAAGATTATATAGTCCTCTACTTGATCTCGGGTCACATTTTCTATATAAAAAAAACTTACCTAATCAAAAATTTCATTTTGGAAGGTTAAAATTATTTACAGATAAATCTTAGTTATCAATAGAAAGTTTGTAGCTAAAAATATAATTTTTAAAAAAAAGGTCAAACAACAAGCGTATCATATTTCATGGAGAATTTCTAATGTTCTGGGCTGAGAATGAGATAAACATGTTAGAAAACCATAACCAGTGTCATTTCAGGTAGAAAAATACAATTATCCATGGTATATAATGAATTATTTTTAAAAAAACTAACAATTATTTTTACTGACTGTAAATTACTTTCTGTGAAGTATATCAATGGTTTACACAGAATTTACTGCAAAATGGCATTAAGCAGGAACTAATTATATTGGATGGACATTATGCATTGATGCTGCTCTTGTATTATATTTATATATGTCTAGTTCTAACTGACACAGATCAATACCAAGCTGTATTGTTGCATTCTCTGGATTTGATAAGAAGATATGCATATTTTAATACAGTAGTCCCCCTCTTATATGGCCACCCCTTCTGCACCAGGGAAAATGGCCTTATAAGATGGGTGGCCATTCCAGAGGGGGACTAAATGAGAAGTATATGTAATGTACATAGTAAGAAAGCTACATACTTCAAAACATTTAATATCTTTGTTTAAAAGTAACATGAATAATTAATTATTAAAAGGTTCTTCTTGTTATAATAACTTAATTCAACTGATTATACATTAATAGTTCTTTTTGTTGGCGTAAGTGTGATATGCGAATGGGTATTGTTGTCATGCACATTGCAAATGCATGAAAAAATGTCATTTACATCTTGGTACATACATAATTATCTTTCCATTTGCTCCATTTTTCCACTGCTGCTGAATAACCATCTTACTGGTTATGACTTTTGTTTTATTCGAGTCATTTCAACATAAACTTGTTTATTTGAGTCTATTCTACATAAAATTATTTGGCAATTCCCCCCTCCCCCTATGTCATTGAGTAGATTGACTGACTTTCTTCTAAAATAATGTCACCATTAACGTGATAACATGTTAATGTTTGCTAATGATTTATTCAGTTGTTGCTAACTGTATGTGATTTAATTATGCAGACAAAACTTGTGACTAGTGGATGATATGCAGTCTTCGTAAAGGAAGCCATAAATGTGCTTTCACATGATTTTTTGGTCTTTGTCTGGTACCCTGTTTTATTCAAGATTCTCTGTGTGCCAATGCACAAAATCTATTTTTAGCCTATGCTGACCCTGTTATGATCTTAACAATTACATCTGGTTATAATAATCAAAGAGAAGATCTCGACTTTGGTGTTAAGCCCCTAACTCTATCATAACATTATTGAACCCATTTCCTGTGAACATCAACTTTTATAGATAATGATATACTATTAATCTTTAGTTAACACTTCTAACGGAAACTTGACACTGGGAGACATGTATCAATGACAGCAATAATCAATTGCTTACCTAACGTCAAGATTTGAATTAATCATTGGTTCTAGATACATTTGAAGAAACAAAAGTGGCCGCTCATGAGGGGGATATTTTACATTTTTGTACCAAAGTGCTGGCCGCTGGTTGCATTAGAGGAATGGTTGTTTTTGAGGGGTACTTTTGAATATAAACTCATCAGTGCCAAGGGATTCTGACCATAAAAAGTTGGTGGCCGCTGGTCAGGGTATGGCTTTCAAGAGAGGGATTATTGTATTTTAAATTGTAAATTTGTTGAATAGCTATAATTTTTGTCCGTCTGCATACAAAAATTTGGGTCAGTGAAATTCTTACCTCTTTTAAGGTCAAAACTCCTTACCAAATTTTGAAATTCTCCTTAGATATCCTGACCTATCTTTTCTAGCACATGTATGCTGTATACTTTAACTAAGTTCCATACCTCTACAGTTATGAGAATTTTTTCCTCTTGAAAATCTTTTCTAGTTAATCCAATAACATGAAACACTTCCCCTAAAGACACCAGCTTTGTCAGATCATCTGTCATAACAAAAACAAAAAAAATAATTAAAATTAAGAATGTAACTGTATTTTGACCAAGCAGAATTTCTTCTGGTATAATGTTATTAATGTGTGTGTGTGTGTGTGTGTGTGTGTGTGGATTTTTAACATAGTTTTAACAATTTTTCAGTCATATCGCTACGATCTCTGCAATGTAGCAGTTTACAGTGATGTCTAGCACCTGGGCATCATGCTGCAGACATGTAGCATGGTGTCCCACCCTGTCACGTTATCCTGACACCAGGCCAACCAGTCCTAATACTTGCCTCATATTGTTGAGCACCAAGCATGGCAGCTGTTAGTATGACTTTTGTAACTCTCTGGTATGACTCGTCCGGGGATCAAACACACAACCTCTAGCATCTGAAGTGGATGCTCTAACCACTAGGCCACTGGAGTGGTGATTATTAATGAAATAAATGTTAAAGCAATGCAAGTCTTTGTATGTGCGGGTCATTTGGATTTTTAATATAGCTTTAACAATTTTCCAGTCATACTGCTACCAGTCCTAACAATAACCTCTTAATGCTGAATATCAAGCAAGGCAGCTGTTAGTACCAAATCTTAAAGTTTTAAGCATGACTCAGCCGGGATTCAAACACGTGACCTACCGTGTCCAAGGCAGACACTGTAATCATTTAGGCCACTGGAGCGGTGCAAGACTTTGTAAAAGAAATATACACACACTAGTAAGAAACTGACCAAAACCCTAATGACTATCTGTGACGATTTTACCCCAACCCCTTGTATGTAGGTATAAGTAGCTATAACTTGTGATTCTGACTGGCCTTGTACATGTATAAATTGTATGTCTGCCTGACCCAGCTGTGATGTTCAAATTGTTCTAAGTTAGCTAATCCCCTTACGTAAGATGGTCTTTGTTAGCTCTCGTGGGGAGAGGAGACTGTGTCCATCGTGGACGGGTGACGTAACCACATCAAAGGACAGGACAGCGCCTAATAAGAAGACTGTAACAATTGATAGACACACAGACAGACATTCGGATGATTGACAGTCGAACAACTGACCAGAGTCGATCGCCATCCAATCAAAATTCGCTGAGGGTGGGCCCTTGATTGGAATCTGCGATAATAACTCATGTTTAGTAAGAATTCGTCAGTTGCTACAAGAATTGAGAAGAGAGTAGAACTCCGTACGGCCAGACGAAAATTGGTGGCAGACTCAGATTTTGGAAATCAAGGAAATCTTAAGATAGCTTCAAAGGTCAGTGTGATTTTTGTTTGATTTCTGCTTGATACGTCTGCGGAATGGAAGGATTCTCGTATGTATATTCATTTTACTTGTATTGTAGTATGAATAGTTAATTATGATATTAATATTTTGCATCTTTCGTGATGTTCGTTAGTACCTTTGCTTGCAATTGATTATGATGTAAATTCGTTGCATCTTCTTCATGATATTATATTACCCCCTTATTTTGTGAGGTAAAATGTTGCTCTTTTGTTAGTAATAGGTGTGCATATTATTTCGTGAATTATTATGTTTACACCCTTTTGAAGGACGATTTGTATTCGTGAAGAATTGTATTGTTTGCTAGCCGCTATAAGAATTAATATTATAATTCTTTGTGTAGGTATATTATGGTAGACTAGCACTTTGTTTACGTAATGATATTTTGCCATTGAGTTAACGGATTTCCGTTATTGCAATTTGAATGTGAATATTGTGGATTCGGTACGCTTGTGTAGGACATATATATAAATATATAGATAGTCATATTACTAATAGTAGTAATATTATAATACAATGATATTTGAAATATTTGTATGTATATACTGATAGGGCTCAGTATGTAGATGTTTGAATTCTTTGTGAGATTGTGTTGTGGCGCCATTTTGTAAGCGGCGGAAGCGTATGGGAATTTCGATGTGTGCGCATGCGTGACCAAAAATGTCCGGCCTTAAACTGATGGTTCAATTCAGTGACTTAGTGTGAGGCAATATTCATCACCATATACTAATGCATTATACCTTTCAACAGGAAGCTTTCGGGTGACGTTGAGAGAATTTTGGGTGACGTTGAGAGAATTCCGGGTGACGTTGAGAGAATTCCGGGGGAATTTCGGATGACGTGGAAAGAATTCCGAGTGAATTTGAGAGATACCGAGTGAATTTCGGGTGACCTCAAGAGATACCGTAGAAGAGGAAACGGAAGTAGAGATAGAAGAGGAAACGGAAGTAGGGATAGAAGAGGAAACAGAAGTAGAGGAATCGGAAGGAAAGAAAGACGAAAGGAGACTTAATTAGATGAGTAACACTCAAGAAGGGAAAATATTCCTCACACTGAAATCAAATGATGATCTAGGGATCATTGGGTCAAGAGTGACATTGATTGCTTAATATCTTTAAAATTTTCATTTATTAAATTGTTGTTTAAATTTCATCTTTGTATTTCTTTTAATTTAACTGTCGGCATTGCTGACTGGGGGCTCGTAGCCATATATAATATATTGTCCAGAAGTAAACATTCTGAAAGCGGACCAGGGGAACTTCCTCATAATTCTGTAAAGTCTATAGGAAGAACCCCACCCCTACTAAACGACACTCCACACTATCTGGTACAGTTGCCTTGGAACTAAAATGAACTGAAGGTTACTTTCAATATAACAGATGAAAACAGTTTATGGATAAAATTCAGAACATAAAAACTGCTAGTTAATAATAAACACCATTTCACAACCAGTCATCAATTAAATATATAGAAAATATCTACATTTTTTAATAGATCCATGCAAATATTTCACAAGGGATATATCTAATAGCTATTCAAGAGCATTTAGCCATGAAAGGAGACAATTGGATGCTTTCTGTAAAAATTTCCAGTACTGATGATCAAAAAAGTTAGAAAAAAACAAATGTTCAAGATTACTATATATTTTGTATATCATCGATCTTTGGTAGCACATTAACTTCACTTGTTCAGTGTTTAATATTTATACACAAGGGTGCTTTCTGTCAAAGTTGGTCAATTTTATGGTTAGCAGCTTTCTTGAGATAAAGTTGTTAAATTGTTGGGTTTTTTTTTAGTATTGTGTCCATACTTACAGGGGCTCTACTGCATAAATTTGCAAAAAATTAACTTTGCTTTCATTTTCCATGTCTGATTACAAATGTCAATAACTTTTCAAATCTAATAAGGCTGAAAATAACATTTGAAGGTGGCCAAAGCTTGACCATGCAAATATGATTATGTGACAAATCAAAATGGGCATGAGGATGGATGCATATGCTTTCACATTACATGTAATTGATGTGATAATAAATGACTATGTACAGGTGTCGTGGATGGATCAGATAGTTTTGTTACATAGTAATTTCCTCTCCTTTAAGATTAACAGTTTGAATAGGTAATTGTAGAGCAGTGGATAAAGTATCCCAAGGATTAAAAGTGAACACTGTAATAGCTCTCTCTTTCTCTTTCTCTCTCTCTCTCTCTCTCTCTCTCTCTCTCTCTCTTGTAAAATAAAATAATAAAAGGATGAGCTCTCTAGTTCTTTATTTATATGATACACTAACATACTCATCCCAAATTCACACACAGTGCAATTTAATGTTAACAAGTGAATCCATTGAGGTCTTTTATCATTGATAAATAAGATGAATCCACAGACACAGATGGATCAATAGATGGACAAAGTAAATCCCACATACCACCAACATAATGGCATGATATTATCAATAAAACTATTTTTAACAGGTCATAATTCTTGATTCTTTTCCAAAAAATAACTAGAATTAATCAAGTGTCAAACAAAATATAGTTTATAAGAACCAGGTATGGCACATTAGGCTTAGATTAAAATAATAGTAAAGAAAATTAGTAATCCGTAGGTTCAACTTGGTTTAGAGATGTTTTTATATTTTGCTCATTCTAATTTGTGGGGGAAAAAACATATTATATACAGTTTTATTAGTTGAAAAGAATTACCTATCTTGAGCTGATAAAGAAAACATTTCTGTTTCAAAAATGAATCCCAGGTCCCCCGTCTTCTTCTAAGCCAAACTATTTGGTTGGTCACTTAGCAAATAGCATTTTGTTCTCTATAGATACAATACAAGGGGTGTATCAGGTGTCCTGGGAGGGGGTAACACCTCTGGTTGGCTAAGCAGTCATACTCATTCTGGGAGCAGCTTGCCTGCCTTTGGTCCACAATTGGCACTCAGCTCTCACCTGTAGTTCCATGAAGCTGTGGCATGCACAGCAGCCACATCCCGGAAAATGGCCTTTACTGGCTGGCTAAACCAGGCTGAGGGTAGCCAATGGGTTTTAAACCCTTGGTGAGTTAGCCATTGTCTACCTAGCATGTAAACACTGGATTCGGCAGCCTGGGCAGAGGAACCACCAGTTGGTCAATGGGCAGAAAGGCACTAAGAGTATAGCAAGACATGTAGGATGACCTGGTCATCCACTGCATTCAACTCTGTCTCTGGCTGTCTTGGGCGAGAGATTCAAAAAGAGTTTTCAATACTCTGTTACAGTTCTGTGGAATAAGCTTCTACTACATGTAAAATTGGCTGAAAATATTTAAGTATTTAAGAAGAGATATCATGAGCATGCATGTGTTTCTAATAGATAATGGAATTTAGTATTTTAATACGAAACATGCTAATATAAGCACTAATTATTGCTTCTTCACACAATGTGCATTTGTTATACTCTCATGAAGAGGGCCTCAAGGGAGAATAGTCCTCGACTAATGAGTCACCCTCTATAAATAAGGCATTATTATTATTATTATTATTATTATTATTATTATTGATGTTGACAAACTGCACAAGTTATTCTTATCAACCACCCATCCCATTTCATCACCCATAAAGTCCTGTGGTGACAGGCAAGCAATGAAGTGGCAGGTGTGGGTAACTCTTGTCCATTATCTCCCCTTCCCACAACCAAGTGTCGCGTGTCACTCAATTTTAAACAAGTCTGCTCTCATAGTGGGGTACTTGGGAGGGATTTCAAGTTATGTGATCAGGTAAATGTTCTCTGAGAAATGTAAGCTACTTATAAGTTAGCTTTTTCATTTCAAATACATTTCCTGATTAATGTTATGAGAATAAGTAGTAGGAGAGAATGCTGAGCATACAATCTAAATTTCAGTTATCCTTCTGCAAATAATGACTAGTCTCCATGCCAACAATAGCCCATTATCCTAATCTGATATGCAACACAGTCTGAGGTCACTTGATGATTATTTAAATCTTACTGATACATTTTCCCTGGAAAAGCTAATAGACTGTGTTGAATTGAGTCTGATGGTCATTTGGGTCACAACATGCAGCCACATGAAAAATCAGATTAAACTTTTGTCTCTGTGAAGCTAAAATCTGTGAGGTAAAAACTGGAGAAATGTTGACTCTGCATGCCAGCCAGTAAGTTTCACTTATGTCTGATTGAAACATTATGCTTGAATGTAAAATCACCCTAATTGTATGCACTCAAACTAATGCTTGCTAATGCAAACAGGGTCATGCAAGGCTGATGCTCATGATGTGTCACTGGAAGAGAGGGAGCATATGACAACTCTCTGTGTACAGATCTGAAAAAGACTGATTAATCAAGAGACCACTCCGTATGAATGACCTGACCCTTTCTGGATAGTGTTGGCCAGTACATTGAGTCTGTTAAGAATGTGCTTTATTTGTACAATATGGTTGCACTAAATCAGAAATTACGAAATCAGAATGCACAGATTACATGACCATATGCCTGTTTCAGGAAGTAGATAATGACTATAGAGTTATCTGACATATTTAGGGTTGTTTTTCCTGAGCTGACCCTTCCTGAACAAGAAGGCACTGATGACATTTTTCATTTTGAGAAGGTTGCTATGAATGGGCCAATTCTATTCTATGATTCCCATGTAGAGTCCAGCAACAGGTGGGCACTCCAAACCACAGTAATTGGTGTTTGTATATACTGTCATTTCTGACTGTGTTATTCTCCAGCCTGTCATGAGCCAACTTGATAAGGTGATTTTGGGGCCAGCAAGGTCATATGTAATGGAGCATAAAAAGATGACTGAGTGGGATTAAGTCCACTTCTACACACTGAATAATCCAAGGATTTACAAGCACTCTCTTGCCAAAATCAAAGTCCTGTTGTAAAGTTCAATGGTCTACACTACAGGGAGCTGTACCACACTGAGATAGGTGAGAACTCCATACCTAAAAGTTTATGCTCATGAGAACAGAACTTACCATGTTTCTGGAGGATGTCATCCAAGTAATCTACTGTCACTGTAGATAAAGTTGACAGGAATAGGGTGATAATGCAATCCATGATTTCTGATAAAAGATCAGAGGCTGATATTTATGTCAAAGAATAGAGCTTGAAACTGATAAAACTATGCAGTAAGCAAAACAGAAATTTCTGTGATTTGGGGTGGATAGAGACATACAAATTCTCAACGGTCAAATCAAGACTGATGCCATACTCATTGCTTCTGATGGAGAGACTTTCAAAATCTATACTGAGCTTTGTACTAAATTAAGGAAATCCCAATCATGCGTTACAAAAAATGTAACTGTACCGCTGGGATTTACTTGATGTCTTGGCACAAAGATATTTTTCTCACCCAATTTTTTCCAATTAAAGTAAAATAGCCCTGCACTTTTGCTATATAGTTGGCAGGTTGAACACATACATGATTAATTACTATTATTGCCTGTTACTTTTTAAAAAGGTCTTGTACTTTCATAAAAATTGGAATAATTATCAAAGAAGAATCTAGCTATATATGCCATTCTTAGAAAAGAAGAAAAAAATTAAGAAATAGTTCTAATTGTTACATCTAAGAAGTACTGCACCACAAGCATCTGGCAATGTGCTATTGTTAGCACAGAACAGTAATATGTAAATGAGGGCAGTGGGTTGACCTGTCAATCAAAAGTGCACAATTTCCATGCATAAGAAAAAAGAAACAAAAACTGCAATTTTTCCTATATTAACACATTTAATTGATGGCTGTCATATGAAAATAACAATAAGTGATATCTTTTATACAGATAACTGCAAGGACACCATGATTGAGATGACTGGGTTAAGACAACCAGATTATAATAAGAAACGTAAGATTAGCAAATCAGGTAGATTACTCTGTCACATGGGTGAGAAATATTCATCTTGCCATCTTTATCTTTAATTTCACTTGCATAATGTATTGGTTGAGGCGCTACTCAGGTTGATGATCAGCCTCAACTTGCTGTTCACCTTCTGGATAAGAAAAAGTCTGGAATAAAGCACTGAAGAATGTGGTTTTTACACAATTTCCACTGCCTGTTTATCAATGAGTGACCCTATCTCCTACTGTCAACGAGCTGATCTGATGGCATGTTGGGAAATGATGAGAGGAGGACAGAAGAGGAGGATGGATAAATGATATCTTGAGCCCCTCTGAAATGACCTAATTCACTCATTTATTATGAGGAAATAGGATGATCCAGATAGACTGAAATAATTGCTGGAGTCAAGCTTCCACCTGTATGTCATCTGTGGGCAGTGGGTGCGGCAGGTCTACAGCTATAGTATTAGGACACTTGAAGGAAAAGAAACTTTATCTCTGCCTCCTTACTGGTTAGGTTATTGCTTGCCAATATTAAGCTGGGATCTGAACTGATTGTTAAATTTGACTGAAAAGATCCCTTGTGTATGGCACAACTATCATCTGACCACTGGGCAGATTAGTCCTAAAGGAGAAAGCTGAAATGGTATGGCCATGTCACTAGAGCCATGTCTATCCACAACAGTGTTGCAGGGAAGCTTCCAGGGTGGCAGAAGGTGAGGTAGACAGAGAAAAAAGTGGACTGACAACATCACAGAATGGACCAGGAAAAGTTTTGAAGAGACACAGGCATTGGCACATGATCGAGATAAGTCGAGGGAACTGGTCAGATGTTGAGCAGCACAGTGCCTCAACTACCACACTAGGTCAAGAGACATGATGATGATGATGTTCAGCTGGTACATTTTAACTCATCTCATTTTTTTATAAATGAAAAAAAAATAGTTGTAAAGATAACTGTTACCCAACAAGATTTTTTTTTTAAAAATAGTGCATATACAAAGCTACTGAAAACTTCAAACAAACACTCAATAAAATGTTTTCTTCAATGACTGATTAAGATGAGATTATTATATGTGTGCAAATATTGTTAGAAATACCCATGTAAAATTTTATTCCTGAAACCAATGTCCAAATCAGGTGGATCACTGAATGTACAGGTCAGTTATTGAAGACACATGACTTGCAATTCGAAGTGAGTTTAGCATTGTAATAATAGGCTATTTTAAGATAAACAATGTTGGCTACTGATAAAATTTTTAAATATTTAATGAGTATTGATTATATACTTTACAGATATTTGATTCAACCATGCACATGAAGGCAAACATGTTCGAAGTTTTGTTCGAGCAAAGTGGACATTTTAAAGCATGAGATTTGGTTAATAAATTAATGAATTTGTTAAAATGGGTGTTTTTAAACCATGTTATCTGTTCACCTTGCAGGTTTATTAAGATCTTCAGACCAAATCTATATTGTGTTTGGAACTTTTATTCTTCATTTTTACTGGTCTCTGATGATACGACCTTTAACATTATTTCTATATTGCATCTTCTGAATTAATGATGTTGCATTTTCTAGATTAATGCAGTTTTGTAATTGTCTTTACAGCCAAGGAAAAAAAACATATTCCCCAAAAAAGTAAAATTTAGTTTGGAATATACCAATAATTGGTCTAACATTCAATCATCAAAGATTAACATAAAAAATGTATACACATAGTGTGCCTCATATTTTAGAATTGGATATGGTGGCAGAGACATTGTGAAGAAACACATTGCTAGCCAAAGTTCATAGCTATTGTGAAATTAAGATTTTAAGCCATTGATTACCAAGCTACCAATGCTGAAGCAATGTTTGTGTGTTTTCTAGTAAAATATAACCTGTCTTTCTCTGTTTGAGATCATGCTAAACATTTGATCAAAAGTATGTTCTCAGAATCTAAAATCAATTAAAAAAATTATCCTGTGGAATAACCAAAAGTGTTGCAATAGAAAAGCAATGTTAGAGGAAAGCACCCTGAACTCTATTGACAGTTAGCTTAGACTAGTAGAGGGAATTAAAATCTGCCATAGCATCATAACTAGACAAAAGACCATAACAAGGTAAGTTTGTGAATATGAGTAAATAGTACTGCAAATATATTTGTACGTGTATAGAGTGTAAATAAAGTTCTGTATTTGGGGATTTCATATATAGTACTAACCATGGAACTAGTGTCAAGGTACTTTTCACTAATTAGTTTCAAAATTCACTTTTTTGTATCCCAATTTCACTAAATTTTCATCTGGAGGGTTTTCAGCTTTGAATTTTTCACTTAATATATTGGCATTAATTGCTGTGGAGGTATCACATTAATGGTACAAAAGTGAAGCTTAAAAATTAGCCACACCTGGTGGTGGCAGGGCAAGGTAATAGGCAAGAGTTCTTGCCCATTGTCTATTTAAGATGGACAGGAAAGACAAGTGCTCATCTTTATAATAGGATTTGGGAGGTAGCAGACTTATATTTCATAACATTATTGTAAATATTGAATGTTTATTAAGGAGAAACAACACAATAAACTAAGAAATAAATAATTGTAATGAAATATTAGAGGCAAATGATAATAAAGTCATTGTAAATGGACATAAATATTAAACACTGCTCTTTAACTGCTCTACTTTATCCTCTAGCTGCAACTTCAGTGCTTTCACTTGACTTCTTGTTACTTTCCTTTTTCTCCAAGTTCTTTGGCTTGATACATTAGTTTGATTATCCCTTTACCATCTGCTTCATCTGCCGTTTGGTTGCCTGGAAAAAGCTGCTAACAACTTCCTCCAGTCTGCAGTCTTCCTCATGTGGGAGCTGTAGTGCTAAATAAATCTGCTGTATGGAATCACTGACTCAAAAAAAGAGCACTGAAACAATAATGATTGTTTAAAACTTGTAAAGTCCATAATATTTCCATTTTCAACACATCACTGCTTTGCATGAAACCTTACAATCAAACTGCACAACCCATCATCATTCACTGAATTGGCAGAACCCACTAATGATGATGAAACTGGCTTTCCTGATGCAGACAACAGAGATGACATAATTAGGTAACATTGTTTGCACTAACACCATAAACACTGACACAAAAACAGCAGCCACTTATCTGTTCATAAGTTCCAAGTGTTTCCTTCCTTTTGTGTGGGTACTTAGGCAGCAATACCCATTAGTGCAAAATTAATGATTTTCTTGCACACTATGCAAAGCACTCTATGTTTTAGATCACATCTTTTCTCAGCCACTTAATGAAATCTTTGTCTTGCAGCCAACTATCAGTCAATGTGTACATTCCAGACATTTTGCAATGATCACTTGTGAAAAAGACTGTCGCAAATGAACCATCCTTGCTTGGCAGAAAAACATGTGAAGTGAAAGACTGCAAATGAATGTCAATGTTATCTATGATGTCTAATTACTTCCCCTGGAGTTAGCAGATTATGCTAAAGTCAAATTGTACTTCTAATCCTCATACAATGCTAACATGAATGACTTTAAAACACAGATTTCCATCGTATTTTGTTTTTAAGCAAAATCTTTCAAATTCAAAGACTTTTAATGACCACGATGAAAAATCAATGATTTTCAAGGCCTTAAAATTAAGAGTTTATTTATCAGAGACATTTAATGACTATTATACCACTGTGCATATCCTGTGAAATTCTGTTTAGCTGTTTTTGTGAAGATTTTGTTCAAAGGTTTTTAAAACATTTTTTTAGTCATGGCAGCAGTATTGAATGAGGAGTCAGCATCAAGTGAAGAAAGCCTGGTATTTTGCTCACTTCCTAAAGTGTCATATTTGTATAGGTAATGGTGCAAAATTTTGTAGATAATTTCACAGTACAGTCTGCTGTGGTCAGCATGACATGTAACCAATAAATCTGATATATGGCTTAGGCTCGCAATAAATTGTTAGTGGCGAGGGATGGGATATGCTCTGGTGGGACAGGAATTTTGTTTTAATTAGATTGTGTTTTTATAATGAACATTTTTAGGAAATAGTTGGCTATTTAAAACAGGTGTCATGAAATATGTTCCAGAATAATTATTAATAAAAGCTCACTAGCAAGAATGATGCTGACTTTGATGTGACTGTTAAAATTGTGTGTGATTAGAGAAAGAAATTACGATTGGCTAAGATAAATGGAAGGGGGCAGCGGAAAATAAAGGTTTAAAAGTAATCTCCTTTACAAAATTAGCCTACATTTCTGAGACAAGCCAGACTTTAGCTCCAGTAAATAAAAGTATTTCTTGTTAGATTGTCCAATGGATGTATGTTAAGAAAGGAGGACATGGAAAATGAGCGATTCAGCAGCATATAGTGAGATATAGTCTCAATAAAGCACAAGGTTAGTCTCAATCGCATACAATATGTTAATTATTGTAAGTTTGTAATTATTTGTTGAATTTATGCATTTCAAAATTATACTTCACTTTTTCCTTGAGTTCTGAAAACATGCATGCATTTGTGGTCATGAATGTTATGTGATTTGTGTATCACAGGAATGTAATACAAAATTTCAATGATATGAATGAGTTTGGATTTAGAAGTTTTGTATGAAATAGGAATGTGTGGAACAGCTAGAAAAACATTAATTTATAGTAATAGGGTACAAAGTGTGTATTAAGTTGCGAACTGACCACAGCTTAGTTCTGGAGAATTAATATAGACAATACCTGATGTAAAAAGAGTGGGAATATTGTTTGATCTCAGGAGAAGACAAACCTGACAGGTATTTAGGTTGGGTATTATATTTGTTTTGAAGGAAAAAAGAAATACCTAAATACCTGTACTACATAGTGAAACAAAGCCCAGTCTACAACCAAAATAACTGATGACTGAAGAAGCTAGAGGGTGAGATAAAAGGAAAAGAAATATGGCAATACCAACCTATCGTCAACAATAATTTGGGAAGACTGGAAACAGCTAGGTAAAGCTGACATGCCAGATATTTGAGTTTAATCAGTCACTTAATTATGTGATGCAATTTGTTCAATTGGTATAACAGAACTACTAACTGAATTTCACATAAATTGTTTAACTTAGAGAAAGTGAATAATTCAAATGTCATGTTCAATTTCATTTTGTATATATAACTGATTAACTTCTTACATTTCACATATGGGGGCTCATGTTGTTCTGTTCTATATCTCTGCTCAGATCTCTGTTATTCCATCCATTAATTTCATAGTACTGTTTATTTTATTATTTACTCCATCCAGGCAATAACACCTTGGTCAAGCATCTAGAATCATCATATATAGATCAAGCATCTAGATCAACATATTCCACCACTTCTGACAGTATACTTGGCAGTAATATTGCAATTCAGTACATATTTGACAGCACCAGGAGCTACCAAATTGGCACAAAAGCTGATTCTAAAGCAGGTTTCTATTGAAGTAAGACAATAAACATAATTTTTATGACTCAAAACAATGCTGGATTCACCATTTTACACAAAATTTCAACAGCACATTTCTTGCATGTTAAAGCGAAATTTCCTGAATGAGTGTGACAATTCTGCACAAATCACTAAGCACAAATGATTATTCCTCCAGTTCTGTTATACAAAACGATACATTGTCATCACTGTAAACAACGTTAGACAAGGATCTCACCTCGAATATACACTGGGATAGCTTGTTCCCTCCAATGATCTGAAGATCTGGAATTTCTTAGAGCTTTCTCAGGAACTATTTCTATCAGAAGTCGATCTGAAAAAAAGAGGTATAAAATTATGCATTTCTATTGAAGACTTTAATTTCAGTACAATTTTACAGAATCAACCAGTCTGGAAAAGAGATTACCCTTGCATTTATTGTTATTTATTTGTAATATACTAAATGATCCATGCAATGCATTACAAAAAGTATTAGTTTTAATTAAATAAGGGATATAATACCATAAACTTGTGTAACAGGCTATGTGGAAGAAGGAAAAGTGTTGGATGTTAATAGTCCAAGGCAATTTGTGAAAATAATGACATTTTTTTTCAATGTTAAAGTGCTCTTTCAAAGCAAGTGACAAAAATATGACAATAATAGATTTCAAGAGCATGCACAGTAGAACTTCAATTATCCATCAGGGTGCAGGACTGAGACCATGACAGATACGAAAACAGACAGATAATATATGTACATTAAAAGTATTATACAATAGACTGGGTTATCAAAAAAAAATTATAATATCTACATAATGTACATGTAACTGTTTTTAATAGTTTGATAAACAATGACCTGAGAGTTAACAGAGACCGATAGTTAATCGGGTGCTGGATAATCAAAGTTTTACTGCCTATCAAAGTGAACTAATATTATCAAAATCAACCTGTTCACCAAGATATTTCAGTAATTCAGTCTCATTAACTTAAGAAATAATACAAGTTTGAGTGACACAGGGATCCTGCAGAGGAGAAATGTGTCATTGGTTTACAATACCCAAAACTCCATACAAGAACAAAGTAGATGAGATTAAACCCCTAAAATGCACTTCTTCTATTGAATATGTTAAATGGTTCCTCTGCTTTTCTGGTTACCGAAAGCTACTGTTTAGACAATCTAAAATGATTGAAAAGGGCTATAGCTCAGTCTAGAATGGAGTTGGGAAAACATAACTTAATAAATGCCAGATATTCATATATATGGCAGTTCATTGATCAAATAGCACATTACATTCTGCCATCTTTGAAAAAGTCCCTGGTTTTACATTGACTGTAAAATCTTTCTTCATGAATCATATACCTGAGAGGATTCTGCTAGATTTGTCTTCCTTAAGGATTGCAAAACAGAAGGTACAGATAAAATCATTCCTGAAATTATATTAAAAAAAATATTAGTCATTGTGTTTTAGTGAAACAACTAAAGTTTACAATGTGTGACAGAAAGAGTTATTTTTGATCAATAGTGTCAAATAATTTCAACTGCATACAACCCTAGCTTTCTTGGTGCTTTTAGAACAAACTGCAAATGGAATTTATTACATCTCTGAGTCAAAATTAAGCTAAAGACAATAAATCAAGCACAAAACCACATTTTGATCTAAAAATCAACTTGTTTCTTTTAACTTAATGCTAAGGTAGTTTTGAAAGATACATGTATATGCATGTAAGAAGAACTTTATTTTGTTTTTGTTTTTATGCTTCTGTTTGTTTTAACACAAACCCTTTACTGGCTATATCATGCACAGGAAGTGGGAGCTAAATGTCTTTTCCAATTATATACCAAGGTAGCCAAACTGAGCTGGCCTGTTTGGGCCAGTATTGAACCCAAGATCCAAGGATTGCAAGTCTGAAACAACTCTACCAACTGATTTCAAACATTCTGATCTACTAGTTCACTGCTAACAGAATGAATGCCAACCACGAAAAGTTTCAAACACTAGTTCTGGGTTAAAAGTCATTTAGTATGAAGTCTGTAAGAAACATAAACAGTGCATTCAAAAATTATGAAGAAATTCTTAAACTGTTTGGAATTTACATCGACTGTTAACCACAATTTGATACACATGTAACAAATCTCTGTAGTAATGCTTCAAGGCATCTATCTGTCTTGAGCTAACTAGACTCAACAAAATGACAATCATATGTACATTTATCCTCACAAATTTCAATTTTGGTCCATTAGCCTGGATATTCTGCTGTGACATGAACACTGCTAAACTTGAACAAATACAATAGTGTGCTCTGAGATATGTGGATGATGTTTTCACAAGCAGCTATCATGAATTGTCACTATCAACTAAAAAAGAATGATTACTTTGGGTTGTGGCTCTAGTAACTTTCAAAATACTGAGCAAGCAAGCTCCCAAATGTTTGGATGATTTGTTGCTTTAAATACAATATAATTTTAGATATTTTCACTTTCCAAATTCAAAACTGTTTAAGAAACATTAATGAAGCCTTATGCTTAAAGTCATGGGTCAATATTTTAAATTTTCACTTAATGCTTTTCTTATTGCTCTTGTGTGTGTGTGTACATATATATATATATATATATATATATATATATAAACTTCCAAAATTTTCAAAACCTTATTGCAGTATTATATTTGAGTATATTTGATGTCTGGTGAACAATACAAACAATCTATGATCAAGAGGTTAGTTAAAACTGATGACACTGAAATGTCAATGTACATTTTCTATGGGGAAGTTTGTTGAAAAATTTGTTAATGTGATCTTGCTTGTATTGAGGTATTAAACTTTGGACCCTATAGCATCATGTTATAATGTATTTTACATGTATATACAACATTAAATGCAAAGCTGGGATTAACAATCTGCTAGGGATATGAATAATCGGCTTTTCCATGAACATGCTTTTAGGATGTTAAAAAGAGAGGTCACCTTAAATTAAAAAAATGGGAGCCATGCTAATATTGCGTTATTAGCAGAATCACATTATAATAAATTATATGATCACAGGTTTTACCTGAATTATGCAAAATACTATAAGAATCTTGACACTTAAAAAACATGTCAGATATTAACAATTCCCTTGTTTTAATCACTGTTTCCTCGCTAAACTATTTATTGTATAAATAAAATTCTCACCTCATCACAGTGTTTTTCATACATATGTAATGTTCATGAGTTTAATTTTTATTTACAAGCTACACCCTATACCGGTAAATTAAGTATGAGGTGTACAAATAAATGTATAGTTAATTTAAACACTTGTATTAAAACTCTATTTGTTTTAAAATATTGTTTTTGTATCCATCAATTTTACTTCATGTTTTGGTCCAGCTGTATGTTAAAACATTTTAACACTTTATGAAATTCAGGTTTTAGTACGAGCTATAAGAACTTTTGTATAGATTGCCTCCATTATATTTACCCAATATGTGCCATTTAAGATGGGCAGTGGCAGATGCTTGATCTGCTCGGGAAATGGACGAACCTGCCCATACACGACTCTCCTGCTGCCTTTCAGGTTGGCTTTGGTTAGCCAAAGGCTAAGAGAGTAAACCCTAAAAGAAAATCCGGAGTGAAGACCCTAAGGCAGTTGGATGATGTACTACATCGCCTTCTGGCAATTCCTTGGTCTGGAGAGGGATGGGCTCCACCAGATAACTTTTGCCAAAGACACAGTGATAATGCTGGTGTTACATATATTTGATTTAAGTCATTTATTTTTATTTTAATTGTTTGTTTGTCAGATTCAAATTTGACATTTTAAGTTTAAGATTCATTCATTGGGAGATGACCTGTACTTTACAAATAAGCACCAGATGTTGACCTCATTTCTGACCTAGCTTCAGAGTTGTAAACAAGCTTTTAAAATGATTGATTGATTCCAAGGACATTATGGAGCTTTGTTGTAAACATCTTTCTATTTTTAGTTGGGTCATACGGTGTGCACGAGATTTTTTAACGTAAATTTGTTCTAAAGATTCTAGAAGACCATGTGACCCCTTCCTTGTTTACGTAAAAACAGATATATAAATTATCTTTTGGAGCGAACTATTTAGTAGAAGTTGGGCTGTTAGAATATTAAGTTGTATGGTTTTGAGTTATTTTAAATTACCTTGTACTGGAAATTATTTCAATTTGTTTGGATCAAGAGGATTTATTTTGTTATTTATCTGGAAAATAATTGTGCTCATTGAATTTCATAAGACCAGAAAACTGACTTCATCACGTGACATCGTCTTCCATCTTGGATGCTTCACTAAGATTTGAACTGGGAATGATTTGGACATTTTATTACCAGGACTTTTTCAATTTCACTAGTGGATTATATTTTGAATTATTTTTGGATAAATTTTGGAATTGATTCTTAAAACTGTAAGTTTATTTTTCTTTTCTGGAAAATATATGTGCTCAATAAATTGTTTATTAAGTTTTTACAAGCTTGTTATTTTCACTCTTTCTATGTTACTGTTTATTCGAGCCTAAGCTCGTAACACTGGACAAATCTGAAGTTATCATACCGGATCGGTTGTCACCCAGGTCAAGAAGGACCACGCCTGCTGTTGTCCACCATGATGGAGGTGACAAGTGTGCTACTAGTACTCTGCATAAAATCAGAGTGAGAGACAGCATTGCCATCGCCACCTGGAACATCAGAACTCTGGCGCAAACTGGAAGACTCCAAGAGTTGATGCATGAGATGGAACACTACACATGGTACATACTGGGACTCTGTGAAGTAACATGGAAATCCCTAGGAGAACACCAAACTGAAGATGGGCATAGATTATACTATAGTGGTGAGTTGGACAAGTCCATAAATGGTTTAGGCTTCCTTGTAAACAAAGCCATCAAGGGATATGTGCTTGAATGTTGCCCCAATTATCCAGCAGAATAATCTCCATTCTTATCATCCAAGGAGACTGGAATGCCAAAGTTGGCAAAGATGCTCTAAAAGACTGGGATGATCATTGTGGACCTTCTCGCAATGAGCTTACCAATGAAAGAGGGAGATGGCTGATCAAGTTCACAAGCTACAACAACTTGGTACTAGGCAACACCTAGGGGCAACATAAAGCTTCACGATGTTGGACATGGGATGCACCAAATGAAACCCATCAAAACCAGATCGACTACATACTGGTTCAAAACTGTTACCGATCTGGCATCAATAGAGCAAAAACAAGAACGTTCCCAGGTGCTGATGATGGGAGTGATCACGACCTCATTATTATGAACTTCTGAGTGAGGTTGAAGAAAATTAACAAACCAAAGAAAACCAGGCTCAAATTCAACCTTGAACAACTGTAGGACCCTATCATCTGCAAGTCATTCCAAGCCACAACTAGGAGGAAAATTTGCTCCACTCCTTGTGATGAATGTTGATGTTAAAGTGATGACAGACACTTTCAACACAGTCATGACAAAATTTGCCAGGAACATCTTTGGCCTTCATCACCCAAAGAAAAAAAACCTGGGTTAAAGAAAAGATTCTGAATGTGTGTGATGCCCGAAGAGACCTCAAAAACACCAGACACACAACAGGGTCAGTGGAGTATAGAGAAATAAACAAGAAAAAACTTGAAGAAAGCAAAAGAAGATTGGATTGGACAAAAGTGCACAGAAATAGAGTGGGTCCACTGTGTTAGCCATTCATGTGTCTGCCAGATCTTTTTGCAGATTTTTGTTAGTAGCTCTATCACTGATTCCCCACCATTCTTGATAAATTCAGCTGGGATGTTGTCTGCTCCAGCTGCCTTCCCATTCTTCAGTGCTCTTATTGCTGACTCCACCTCTACTTTGAGAATGGGGAAATCATCATAGTTTTGTGGAGTCTGGAACTTCAAGCACCTCTGGATCTCCTGTGGGCAGATGGTTGTAGAGTTCTTTACAATACTCAGTCCATCTTTCTGTAATGTCACTTACTTCTGTGAGGCAATTTCCATTTTCGTCTTGAATAGTAGCTTCATTGTTTTAAGTATGGCAAGGTGTATTATACTATGTGCCAGCAAAGTAATTTCGAAATGACTAAAGACACTGAGTAGTAGGATTAGTAATGAGCTCTATCAGCTTGAAACAATTAAAATTACTTTGTTTCTCTCCACAAGGTCAGTTATGCTTGGGTGCTTAAACTGTCAAGCAGGATTAGTGTCTATACTATGTATAATCAAATGAAATGGGGCTTGTACTGAATTCAGCCTTGTGCTAAAAATAAATGATGATGTCAGTGCATCCAGCTGCAGCAATATTGGTTTTGAAGTTTGTATTATTCTGAATTTAGCATACATATGTAGAAAATAAAGTTACTTTGACTTCTATGTAAAATATCTATCATTTTAAGGCTAGCTGTCATTGTTGAGACAGATGTTTTTTTGTATTACTGTTTCAGGCAATAATATTTCCAGACAAAAGGTAATTATATACATTTTCAATTAAGAAAACATGTTATGCAGATAACATAAATATATAAAGTGAAAATAACCTAACTTTTCTCTCATTATTTTACTATTATTTACCAATTTACACATGAGACTCAAAAAATTGGTTATGAAATCACTAATTCATATTACCAAAAGAAACTATACTGATATATTTATTGATCAAATATCTTGAATATATATATATATATATATATATATATATATATATATATATATATATATATATATACCAAGTTTGCAGAATGATGCATGGGCCATATTTAATTAAACTGTGTTATTACCTACATGCATTACATAACATATAGTATTCTGGGTGATTAAAATGTAAGTCAGTCAGAAATAAACAGCTACCTTTGTACAAATTACAAAGTTCACTGGCAGTGAAAGCCGGTGACGTACAATTCACTGGGCCAATGCTACTTTTTAACAAAATAGACAGGCCTTCATGGAGGAAAAAAGATGGCAAAACCAGGAACCATCTGCAACACCCACCACAATCTAGATATTCCCCTGCAGCCTCTGTGGATGGACGTGCCTTTCACGTATTGGGCTGATAAGCCACCAGCATATGTGCAATATATGTGGACATCCCCCTTCCTAAATATTCACAAGTGAAGCCAAGCCAACAACAACTCTATGTAAATTAGCCTAATAGGTTGGTTCAAATAGGATTCATAACACATCATCCTAGCAACTGTCAGTGAACTTTGTAAAGTGTACAAAGGTGGCTGTTTATCTGTGACTGACTTACATTTTAATCACCCAGAAAACTTTTTTTTTTAAACACTACCTTTACTGAAAGGTTTGCAAGTAAAAATTGTGTATTTCTATGACACATCATGTTATGGAAGGTATTTTTCATTTTTGTACATTAAGCTGAGCTATATTCATCAGCATTTTACTTACCTTAAAGTTTATGTAACATTATATATAGTAGCTGACCAATCAAAACCCTCTGTGAATGAATCATATTTCCACTGGTACTATCAACAGGCGTCTGCCTCTTGGATACCACTCTGTGTTAAGACCTCACTGTAGTTGTTTGTATATATTAAAGTTATTGATAGTTAGAACACGATGTCTCATCTTATGTTTTAACGCAGTAACACAACACTTTAGCAACTGGATCAATCAACAGCAAAATCAAAGATTAATTATGGTTACTCTCCAAAATAAACAATAATTTTCCAACACAGTGCAATCAATTTCTGAATGGCTGTAAACTGCCTGCCTGATCTTTCATATTATGATGATATCAGACTTCAACTGTTTGCACCAACAACTTTCAAGGAAATATTTTGTGTAATTTATATGAAAATCTGTTTTATATGGTTTGCATTAAATAAAACTGAAATTATACTTTATAATAATTTATTTATACAAAAGCTAGGTTGGATCTAAATTAAACCTGATTGTTTGTGCCTCTGATGCTCCAGGTATGTGTACTCTGCTGAAGTGGTTTCCACTGTGTCCTTCACACTTCTTCATTGGGCAGTAGTACCTGGCACTCTGCCTGCAAAATACACATGTGAGTACAAACCAGATCTATATTTTGTGAAAGTTTCTCATGCTGTGAAATGGTAAAGAAAACATAAAGGAGTAGTTTCTATTCATAGAGGTTAAAATAATCACTGCTGGGAGACTTAAAAAAATCAGAATTTCAGAATGTGAGAAGTATCTTATAATCTAAAAACTTTAAAGTGTTTAACCATCAAATTAAAATAAATATTAAATCTGAACAATGATAGTGTCAGAGGACAAATGACCATGGTAGTGTCATGTATATATGCCCTAATTTGCAGGAAATGGGATGCCTCACAGTTACAGAAAATAGGTGTAACTGTGATCTGTTGACATCCAACATTTCACAATATGTTAGGGCTCACCAAAACTGCTGAATGGACTAAAGATTTAAATAATTTATTATTTAAATAATTTATTAGATATGAAATTACATCAGAATTATGACTATTTAAATTAAAACAAAAATGATAATAAATGGAAAAAATACTGAAAAAAGAAACTGCATTTGCATTTTTTGCTTAAAAGCATTCATTGAGATAAAAGTTTCAAGGAATAGAGACCTCATTGTTATATATAAAATAATGTTATATAAACTATTTTCGCCAAAATATGAAATAATGTTATTTTAATTGAAATATAAATTACAGAATATTCTTAATTAATGTAAAACACCTAAATAATGATGTTTTTTAATTAAAATACAATAGCATAATATTATTTTAATCAAAACACCAAAACAAATAGAATAAAGTTATTTTAAATTACAATTGCTCAGACAAATGTCAGTCTCGAATTGAGGGTTCTGGAAATTGGGTTTTAGTCTGTTAGTAGATTTCACATCAGACTACAATCTCTACATTGGTATTAGTCTAATGGGAAAACGGAAAATTTAATTTTAAATTCAAGTTTGGCAGAAAAGATTGGGGCAGGCCGCTGTGTTTGAATCTGCAAGGATAATGACTGTTTATTCTACTGATTCTAGCTACAGTTTATTTACACTACATACTCCTAAACATCATTTGATAACTACCAGTAAATGGAATACAAATGTAAACATGATTTCTCAAATATTATTAAAGCTTAAAAAGAACTTGCTTCAATTGGCTTAATCTTTCTTATTTCCATGTCCGGATTTGTTCTAGATGAGATTTTTATTGCACAAGGAAATTGATTTCTCTTCTTTTGAAGATAACATCATAATGTTTTCCAACTTTAAGTGATACATGCAATTGGAAATAAGATGTTTTCAAAGCATTCATGCCATGAAAAACAAAGGGCTAATGGCTACATGAGTTAGAAAAAAGAAACACCACCTACCTTCCAAAGATGGAAAGACCATCAAGTTCAAGTGTATCATATAGTAGGCTTTGTGTTGAGAATCATATTGATATGCTGCACTGGTGTATTGTTTCACCCCATACCCTAGGCAATTGGGCAACCCATGAAATAAGATGATACAAGATATGTGTGTGCTGAAGCTGTATTCCAAGTTGACATGTGTGGAATAAATGGCATTAAAATAAATTAACAGTAAATAAAAGATAAGTGTATGCTGAAACAATATTGCATCCTGACAGTTGTGGGATAAATGGTACTGAAATAAACAGCAAATACCTATAACACTGTAATTAATAGGTTAATCAAATGTGTGGACAAACAAATGTAGATGCACATGGATGATGAAGTTATCAACCTGTCAAGCTTCAGCAAAGTGGATTGTACAAAATGCAATAAATAATCTTAAAAATATTGTTTTCATTAAATACTTATTTTCAATCTGCATTACATATCACACATGATATGACATAAAACATGAACATATATTTACATTTGCACTACTGCTGTTTGTCATGACTTCTAATAAAATATCTTACACCTAAACCAAAACTTATCAAAAAGCACTTCTATTGCACATCATTTCATCTAGGAGTAGACAAATATTTTACAGTTGTCAGACAAACATTATGCAATCAATTGATTAATGAATAATATCATCCAAAAGTTAAAAATTCCGAGCTTCTGATGCACTATTGGCTAATAATTTAAGTAGTTCAATATCACCAATGTTTCAACAAATCACAATATTCACTCATATGATAGTGTATTAGGCTACAAACCCAAACTATTGATACCAGATGGTACACAGTACAAACATAAACTAAATAAATGATACATAAACTGTCCAAAAATAGCATTTCTTCATGTTTTCCTATCCCTTTAAATTTAATAAGGTCATTTATTAGATGCTCATTTTTTTCCTCAATTAACTTTACATTGTCAAAATTATGCAGTATTCTATGATATTAAACACCTTGATATTGCATACATGTGTGCCTAAAAATAGTTTAGCAATTTTAGTCACAGCATTATAAAGGACTAATTAAAATCTATAAAACAATAGTTCTGCAGCTGCTGCATGAAAATAAAACAAAAGTTATTCCTAAAAGCTAACTGACAACGCAGTGAAAACCACCTATATAATATGCTTCTTTATAACACAAATTCAAATATAGCACGGTCATAGAGTGGTTGCTGAATTTCACACTAATGCCTTGAAGTACTGCACAGTTTTCTGCCAGAATAAACCAGATTTTGGCAAATAATCTGGAAATATGTGTTCTATTTTTTTTAAGAAGAAAGCTGTCTTATCACTGGATATGAATAAAGAAGTACATGTACAATGTTTTCATTTGTGATTATTCATTTCAGTTCATTCAATAGTCAATCACTGCACTGTAATCTTAGTTTAGTTTTGAAAGATGTCAGTTCATTAGAAAGCTTGTAATACATGAGCAATAAAGACATTAAGGCTTTCAATGTTTGTCTTCAATGCAGTTTCGGTACAAATCAAATGTTGCTCAAAAAAAAAAGCTTTTGTTCATTCAATCAACATACACAATCAAGCATCAAACAATGAAGTCATTGAGAAAGACTCTCACGTTAATTTATAAATCAATTAATTTGCTAATCATCAAAGTCAACCTCATGGCTAAAGGTTGTTCAAATTATGGAGCAATGATTTACAAAAACATCACAAAAAAAGCCACCAACATATGTACATGGCTTGATAGAGTTGTCAGTAAAACATTATGCAATAAAGTAACCAATGATCATCCATTGCCTATTGAAATGACCATATTGTTTATTAAAATTATTTTTGCTGTAATTGTTCAAATAAAGGTGTCAAAGTGTTAATTCGGGAATATTTACATTGTATAAAAGTTAAGGAAAACATAAAGCTCTTAACAGGATTAAGTCTTGTGTTAAGCATGCAAGATTCAGTTACACTGTAGCAGGAAGCAGCTGAAAGCTAATTAGTTTATAAAAAGACAATACATTAGCTTAATAATTAATATGCATCTCGGTATGCTTCATGATCAAAATGAGGGCTTTGCTCTCAATAATGTTTTTTGATAAACTGATTTGTAGCAGTGAAATTTTTAGCAGCATAATATTTATCCAGAAACTGCTTAATGACCACAGGAACTAGCACAAGCAGAAATACAGAACCATACTTGTGCTTCACATTTCCTTACATAACTTTTCCAATTTTTTGTGAGAATGCACTGAATTTGGGACATAGTGAAACAATAACTAAATTTTATATTTCTCTATAAATATTTTTTATGGAATTATTATGGATTAACTCTTATGGATGCAATGGGATCAATACACATGCAGATATTCGAACTATAATCATGCTACAGACATGTACATCCTAAAGATGTCAACAGGTAAATGTGTAGTTGGGTACCAACCTGTTCATAATTACTCCAGTAATACAATTAGTTATAGCATACCCATTTATTTTTATTCAAATGTTTCTGACAAAGATTATATTTGGCAATATCAGGAGCAAGTGAGACACAAAATAACCAGTACATTTCAAGGCTTAGGTCATACAACATTGATCTAGACCTGATCTAGACCTTTCTCTGCTGATTATCTTCATATTGTCACCATTTATCTATGTACTTGAACAGATAATTATTTTCTATTACACGTAATAGTAACTGAACATGACATATTTAAATAAAAACTGATTGGTTTCTTGAATATGAAATTATGTGTTACATAATAACTATAGTTTTATATATCATGCATGTAGTGGACCAGTCAATATTGGACAAACATGGCATCAAATATTATAAAGTGAAACCAGATTTCTCACTGTGACTCATGGATGCTATATGACTGTGTGAAATGTTAGCATAGAGAGAGAGATCTGTTAAACTGATGAACATGTTGCATCTGGAAAATGACAAACATCACTTTACAATTATAAAAGAGGAATTCTAGTGATATCATACAGTATTCAGAATTTGTGGACTTGACTTTATGACCTTTCTGTGAAAGTTAAACATTTGATGAAAGTGAATGTTGTGTATAAATAATTGATTATTTTGCTTTGTGTCTGTATTCTCATAATCATCTACATAGACCTTAACCATACTTTAAAAAAACTGCAGATCTATGTAAGTTGCAGAAACAAATGTACATTTTTCATACAGTTTTCTGTAAATATGGCATGTAATATATAGATCACTCTTTTCATGCTCAGATTGCACTTTTTTGCTCATAATATTAGTAAGTACGCTTATACCTCTCCTTAGGGTTGGCATGTATGAACTTATAACTTACTTAACATCTGTTACGGACCACTGCCATCTCACCTCTGTCTGCGTGTGTTCGAGTCTAAGATTCGGCAAATGTAGTTATGTGAGAAAGCTTGCCAGTAGCTTCTCGTGGGTCGGTGGTTCTTTCCGGGGTTTGTCCGGTTCCTTCCTCCACCATTAATACTGGCCGCCATGTATAGCCTATATTGTGCTGAAAAATGCCGTTAAACCATAAAAACAAAACAACTTACTTAACAGTTTAGGTTCATATTTAATATAATTTCCCTTTGATCGGATACCTGGGTAACCAATCAATAGGATCATTGGGTACCTGGTTGACTTTGTAAAACTTTGACAGCTCTAGTACATCCTGGACTGGTCTCTGAATAAAGTACAATATTAAATATGTAATCTCTTTTATCAGCATTTCTGTTTAATATGTATTGATTTAAGATGTTATGTGTGCCAAAAAGCACGTAGTTTTGTGCTCATTCTCATTACCACACTATCTCTTTTTTTGTTGAGCCTGTGAGATAAGCATGTGTCATTTCCTTCCATTAGCAGACTTGTTTGCTTACAACATGGTATGATACATAGAATGGTCCAGCTCTGTGGACCCCGACCATCATGATATGGCAGTGTTTCACTGTACTTAATATAAAGACAATATAAAGACAATAAAGAAAGTTTCTTAAAGGACTATATTGAATAAGGGCCATTTTCTGCCCCCTCTCCAAATGTCCTTATATTATGTATACTGTATATATGTGGTGGTTAACATTTATTTCTGACATCAGTTTTGTGTTCCCGTGTCCGTTGCCATGGTTACGGGGTGTCAAAACGCTATAATAAAAGACATGAAAAGTATTCATATTTTCCTATTACTTATCATAGATACCGCTTTATCAAGAACTATTCACTCAGTTTTAAACTTTGCAATATGAATTCATTTTAATTTTGGGTTATAAAGCTTTGTAATTAAAATTGTATTTCTAAAACTATACCAAATTGATCTATAAAAGGCAAAAACAAACTATAAATATATCTAACGTATACGTCAACTGAATACTACACCTAAATTACATTGACAAAAAAGGTACTCAACCATAAAATAATACAAATTGTTCAAACATGAAATAATGATTAACATTATTTGACGATGTTTAATTGTAATGAATTAATTTAATTATTGTTTAATATTACTGAAAGATAATAATATATAAGATGCACTGACAGGGGCCAATATGTTCGCTTCATCACCAAATATATTGGTTTGTTACCTTCACTGAGAATGACGAGTGTTCTTTATGTATTTGTATCCTTATAATTTCATGGAAATATATCACTCACACACACAAATAAGCACGTGTTTCAATCTATAGCAGAAAACAAAATAAATACCTTGAGATCCATACCCCTTGATGTAGCCTCTATTCAATACATGATCCGTTTATGAACTATATATTTGTCCGCATATTAATGTGAATGCCAAGCAATATTTAATATACCTTATACCAAAACTTTTGCAATTTGTTCATACTTTTGTGAAATATGAATGATAATGGGTAAATTGACCACCACCAACCAAACACAAAAAATGAATATATTGTAGGCTAATGTTTAGCAGCACAATCGATAATGGCGCGAACGCACTTTATGAATATGCCAAGGAAGCACAATAGTCTATTTCAAATTCTAAACGAATGATCACATGATATTAGCCGACTATCATAAATACACTACCTAGTCCGTAACTAAGTTGTGTTAAAATAAGTGCAAGAAAAGGAAACAATACTAACCGTATCAGTGATTATATATTAGTTTTAAACATAAATATACTGATAAATCTACACTTTACAAAATTGGCAATTCTAATACTCCCAATTGCAGTATTCTTTAAATAGAGAATATGGACATTTATAAAAAAAAAAAAAAAAGAAAACACTATTGGTTCAAAAGTTTTAATAAATGGTTAAAAATGTTTTAGAAATAATAAAAATGGAAGGTTTTGCGTACATGACCTCAAACCTGAATATATTAATATAATCACAACATTATGTATCCCAGGTTACTCTCTCTCTCTCTCTCTCTCTCTCTCTCTCTCTCTCTCTCTCTCTCTCTCAAATGTTCATTGCAACATATTTAAAACAAATAAATGACGGTGGCTGATATGATATAAACATAGAACAAAGAATACAAGAAAGAAACAGACTATATGTACTTATCGCCATATGCAGCTATTTTTAAACTAGCGTGGGAATACAACATTAAACTCGCTACATACAGTTTTCTGTCATTCGAAGGGATGTGTACATTTATAAAGAACTTTTGTCTATAATGACTAAAATGTAACGCTTATTTTATTATTCACTTTGCTAATGCCATTAACCAGCACTTAGCCTACTACGACGGCGATTTACAGTGCACAAAAAATCGGACGTTGCGGGATGAATGCAACTTCATTCAAACTTGGGACGAAATCCCATTTGCAACCATCATGAACGTAAAGTAAAGGTTAATGAAAAGTCATGGTAAGTATTTATGAACTTTTTCATTGATTCAAATATATGACTCTCTCTCTCTCTCTCTCTCTCTCTCTCTCTCTCTCTTGTCTATTCAAGTCATTTGCATGAACATAAAATTGGGGCTCTCTATGGGGGCATTGAAGAAATTCACATAATATAGACATATTGGAACGAATAAAATAACGTTAATTGAATATATGTTCATATAAACCATTAAAGTAAAGATAGTTACTTTAATAAAATAACTATTATAACTTGAGGTTTCGAAATCAAATTTTATGCACATATATTTTAAATAAGTTATCCTATACATGTGCACTATATGTAGGCCAACATGCATGCTCGTATTCCTACGCATCAACAATAACAATATCTCACCTTAAAGCTATGTAAATAACTGGATGTAATGATGCAGGTTAAAATAAAATGCACTGATTAAATAATTATTACCTAACATTAGTATTTAAACACAATTAATCGCAAATCCCGATTCTTGTAACATCCACATCATTCCAACCGCAACATTTAGTAAAGGTGTTAATACACCTGCTATGAAAATGTTGAGATGATTAACCGTTTATGTGCTAGCCCATTTAACCTTTGACCCCGAATAGAGACCCCAAGGTAGGTGGCCAGAATTTTTCAGTAACACTATTTCCATTGATTATTATATTATTATATGGGCAACATACACGTCACAAGAAATTATGATACACTCGGCTACACCTTTTCCATTTTCTATAGACAGAAGAACCAGTGCCATGACTGCACAGACATCAAATATAAAAAATTACTGAAAACCAAGCTAGTCACACACACACACACACACATATATATATATATATATATATATATATATATATATATATATATATATATATATATATATAACAACAAATGCTGAAGTAAAGTAACGGAATAGGGTGCAAATCATAATTCAATAAAATAATATATAAATATATATATATATATATATATATATATATATATATATATATATATACACTGTATATATATATATATATATATATATATATATATATATATATATATATATATATATATATACACTGTATATATATATATATATATATATATATATATATATATATATATATATATATATATATATATATATACAGATAATTACGGATGAGGGTAGTGTGTTCACGCCATAATAGCAATCACTCCTCAATTGATTCCCCATTATTTGCACATTCTGGAATAAATGATGCATCCTTAAGATGAGAAGTTAATGATTTTCTCTTTGTCAAGTCATCATTTTCCCATCTTTTGCAGCCCAGAAACCATATGACACTTGACACGTGGGCACAACACCCTACAACCCGAGCACCAACCTTGCAGGTACAGTACCATCCTTTGATGGGATCCGTGTCATCATTAGGCTTGTATTGGATCCACAGTGAATGTGTTTTATTTCTGGAGTGGCGAGACTGGATTTTTACATGTAACAGACCTGGAAAATCCATGCATAACATAACATCATAAACACCCTCATCTGTGAGATGTTCATGTGTATAGTTTGGAGCCTGTTTGACTTGATAAATCCCCATTGTGATGTAACGCAGGTAATCAACTGAGAGCCTGGGGAAATCAGGCAGTTCATCAGTGGATGCATCCATCTTAAAATAGATTTTACGTTTATTAATCAAATTATTTTCTTGAACTAGGATTTGTACCCTGTTCGGTTCCTTTGCTTTTTCAACCATCCTTCTAGCAGTTACAGCTGTTGATGGATCCATGTTGGCCAGTGGTGGGCGAAATTTATTCATTATTCCACAGATGATTCTAAGGAAGTCACCAATATGCAGAACAAGGGTATTTGGCACTACTTTGTCAAAAAACTTCCACTGTTTCACTCGTGCATTTACACTCTCTACTACCCATTGCACTTTTGTGACCAGTCTTGAAGTGTTGGCATCTTCTGTTGAATGCTGCTTCTGTCCTTTATGTAAAAAGACGGGCATTTCAACTTTAAATCCATGTTCCTGTAGGAAATCTACAGAGTCACGGAACCCCCTGTCTACAACAAAAACATCACCCTCCTGTAACCAATTTGTAATGTCTTCAGCATTTGTTGTTACAATGTGTTTAGTTATGCTTGCATCGTTGTTATAATGATCAGCTAAATATGGGCCTAAAACAGTTAAAATATAACCATCAGTTCCCACAACCATCATTGGCTTAACTAATGGTCGATTTTTATGTAAACTGTAGGAACGGCGTTGGAAGTTATAGTCCGTGCTCTTTTGTATATATATATATATGTACCATCGAGGACAAGGACTGCATTGTTGCCTCCAGGATTACATATTTCCCTTGCAGTTGGGGTAGTGTGGACAGATGAGAATACATCATGTGTGATGTGATGAAAACCAAGGTGTTGCCCAACAAAGTTAACCATAAGGGACTCTCGCACTGTTTTAATTATTCGTTGCACTTGTGATGTTGTTAGATGGAAAAATGTGGATAAAATGGTGTTTGGAAGGCCTACCCGCATCTTTGTTAGAAAAACACCCAGGCATGTCAGTGGAGACCTACCATGTGTATTACGCAGTGTATTCAAGAAAGAAGACACTTCCAGGAATTGATCCCTTTTCAAGCCAGTAAGATGAAAATAGTCATCATCAGACAGGCAAGAAGGAACATCAAAGTTAAAATATGATTTTGTTTTAATTAACTCACGCACATTTTGTAAAAGTGAGGTAATATCTGTTCTTGAAAAGTCTTCAAACTCTTTTGTTGCACTGATAGATTGTAAGGATTCATTAGTGAAGAATGAGTTTTCCAAATGAAACTTGCAGCATCTACTATTAGAGTTTATAAATATACCACACTCTACAAAAGACTGGGTAATGGCACAGATTGGGACATTTACAAGATGATTTCGATGCCCATGTGGTCTTTTACAAACAACACAACGTCTGTGAGATCTTGGTGTTGATGGAATTTGAAGTTGAATTGATTGTGGGCTTTTCAAGTTGGCAGTTGAAGTAGATGGTAACTGAAAATCTGGATCATGCTGTGGACTTGGTGACTGTGTTACTGACAGATTTCTGTAATATTTACTACGGCAACTAGAGCAAACAACATCATCTTGTGTTACCGGCCTTTGCAATAATTCCTCTGTATGCTTTTCAAGAGTGCCTGTAAGTATTTTTGTTCTAGCTGATGGTTTTACCCTTTTGTAGCACCAGGAACATTGATATGCTTTAGGCATTTCAGATTTTGTTAGAAATAAATTAATTGAACATTATGATTTGATACCATTTAACAAACTGTCACATCTGACATAAAATGTTATATAACTCTCATTTATGGTTATTATTCATTATATTGCAGCAATTCACTCAGGCAGTCATATTTATTATATATTGGTACTCGAAGCCTGCAACTTCAACCCACTCAGTTCTTGTAGGGATGCAGCCTGAAACAGATTGTATGTAGAATATTATGTATTAATTGTCATAATTAATTTATTTATATAATAATTTTATTGTGTATTAAGTTATGATGTATAACAGAAGCCAACATTTTGTACTTCTAATTCACTTTGGTATGAATATATGTTAACTTATGGTTAATAGGTACCCCCTTTTGTTTATCTCCCTTACACACAAAAAATTATGTTGGTTATGTTTTAGTACTATTTTACTTCTGTTTGTATTATTTATTATTAATAGTAGTAGTAATATTGATATTCAAGCCAGTTTTACTTTGAATAAAATATTTTCGCCTGTAAATGTTATTGCATTATAGTTTTGATTTTGTTTTATCATACCCGAGTAGTAAGTTGTGCATTTTTTATGGTGGTTTTGAAAAATGAGCTGTTAAAAATTTTATTTCAAGCTGTAATTCAGTTATTGATATTGTGGATATTAATTCTTTAAAAAAAAAATTAAGAAAATATGGAGATATGAACTCGGTTCAACAATTTGATGCAACAACCACTAAACCGTTTGAGCTATTGAAACTTACGTTTTCGCGGCTATATATCATGCAGATGACAATTTGTTTCCCCTTCTGATCTATATAATTGCAGACTATTGTTGTTTAATTTTACAAAATTACTATTGCTACTATATGAAGAAGGACTCAGCAAAATTTAATGAAAAAATACACCGGTTTTTAGTTCCAGCTGAAAATTGACTGATTGATTTAGATTACATTTACGTAACTACATTGTAACATAGTGAATTAACAGTTAAAAACATAACGTTATCAATCGGTATCGTGATTAAACAGAAGAAAAAACAGTGTTATTATTGTATAAAATAAATAATATATGTATATACTTACCCTATTTTTTAAAGTATCCTTTTGTCTTTCCAAATATTGGCAACGTCAAAATATAATTTCATTGAATGTTTTTTCCGCGTATTCATTGTTTACATATAGTTTCCAATTCCCCTTCAGCGCCTCTTTCAAAAAATTCCGTTCTCTAGGCAATTTATAAAAAGATGAAGAAAAAGAGAAAAAAATGGATAATATTGTTTTTAAATTATCGGATTAGTTATTATTCCCGGATTTTTTAAAAATGTAATAATGAATGAAATAATATAGCACACTTTAGAAAGGCGGGTCTAATTGTTCACGCGTAGCGATACTTCGGCAGCTACGGTGCAACAGTTTCAACAACGACGAAGATACTTAGCCAGCCAAATTCACCAACTTTTTAATTTTTAATGATTAGCGCAAACGTGAACACGTAAATAAATTTTATAAATTAACATTTTGAATAAAAATGAACCAAGCAGTGTAAATATCTTGTCTGATCAAGCCTGCGCTTATATTTTATTTCTAGGTTAAAGTTGCTCAAATGTAGTAATTTCTCGTAAATTTCCCATACCAGACCATGTTCAAAGGTCGTATTTAGGTATGAAAAAGAAATTTATATGCATATTTAATGCATAACAAGGTGATTTATACATCTAATAATATAATGAGACACAGAGTTGTGATATTTACAAGAATTTTTTTTCACCATAAAAAGGGGGGCAGAAAATGGCCCTTATTCAATGTAGTCCTTTCTACAATTTTGCCATTTCTTAAATTTCTTGATTAACAGATCTGTATGATCAAGAGGCATGACATAAATCTATACTGAATCAGGTATAAGAATTAAAAAGGAAAAGTAAGAATATTATGTGGGTTGCCAAAATGGGGCTGGGGTAAAAGTATTTTAATTTTAATGACTGCCCTGCTTACCATTTCCAAGTTTGAAACTAATTCTCATCCAAATTAGAAAATTCCATCCTTCTTTTAGATGGAGAATTCCAGAACATATAGAACAAAAAGACTGACCCCTATGCCATATGCCACAAATGAAGTAATTGTCTTACTTTATTTGGACCAAGACTACTTGTGGCACATCAAAGCAGGGTAGAAGGAGTGAATCTTGCAATATAGCAGCAGAAAAGTAATACATCATTAACATTTAATTTAATCCCTCCCCTCCTCATAACATTTAATAGCAGTAATCAGGTAATAAATTAACTGTCACTAATATGTTGTTGAATTTGCAAGTGTAGTGAGAGACTGATGACCTAAAAAACTGGTATAATATTTTCTCCACCTTATGGTAGTTGTATCCACCACTGGAAGTGGACTGCAACTTGGGCCATGTATTGTGCCATAATTATTGGGCCTAATGAAAATATGCCTATACTCTGGTGCCAAAGACTAAAGGTAGATGTGGTAATGGTTTTGTGGGTTGTTAAGAACAAGATGGCTAGTATATCTGGTGCAGGAAAAACTTGGGGAAAACTCCAGAAAGATCAACCAACCTATGCACAATTAATGATAAGTTTTGTCACAAACCAACATTAGCCAAGCCCGAGACTTGAACCCACACAGACACTGGTGCGATAATGGTAATCTGCAAAGGCTAGCACATTAGATCGCTTAGGCACCTGGTCCCTTCCTAAAGGAGGAGAAACCAAATTGCAACTCTCATAACATCCTCCAATGAAACATGAGTTTGACAGGACCATAAAGTAGCAATAGCCCTAATATAATAAATTTTAATTTTCATATAGATAAAGCCCCTTATGCTGAAAGTCTGACAAACTCTCTTGATTGTGAAGAAAATCCACCTAGAAATGGAAGATGCCAAAATATCAGCTGACAAAAGACATTTACATCAAATTTTTCTTCCATTTAAAGTGGCCCTCATTGGGCAAAGAAGTCTATCTTAACAAGTTTCAATGCTGATTTGACTGAAACAAAGGCTCTCAACAGAGACTAGAGCTACCAAAGGAAGCTAGTTTTATTTGCTTTAGAACATTAGAGCATGTTTGAGCTGTTGCCCTATAGCCCTTAATAGTAGAGACATAATATTCTCTTCAAACATGAAGCTAGTCTATAAATCAGCATCCTTTCTTCTGCACATATCACAAAAGATTCTCCATTTTACATCATTAACCATGGATGTTTACTGTTTCTAAGCCTGGATGAAGCAGTTGGAAACTTTGCTCTAAATTTTTTCCTGGCAGATTGGTCACTTGAGATTAGCCAAGAGTGAAGGTGGAGAAATGTTGGCTGCTGTGAAGAGACCCCTTCTTTTGTGACACGCGTCCCACCTCTGAGATAGTGTTCTGGGTAGGTAAATCAACAGGTCTTGTAGATTGCTGAACCATGATCATTGGGGCCACTGAGCGGCTATCAGAAAATCTGAGTAGCGGATGTTCTCACTGTTGAGGACACTTGAAAATCATTCTAAATGTGGAATGGGTAAGCAAACAGATGATCCCAACTTAAGGACATTCATAGCTCAAGCCCCTTGACCTCATACTGTGGAGACAAGAGGAGTTTGTTCATCAGTCTCTGTGGAAAAACAGTCCACTAAGGGTCTCCCCCAGTCTGAACAGGGACTCTGCTACACAGACTGGTGAAGTGACCTCTTCATGAGCAAAACTACTCTGCCTTTCCTACTATCTGCCAGAACATTTTTCTTGTCTGGATAAAAAACATTGGAAGGTAATCTTCTCTGAGAGTACCCAGCAAAAGAGATTCCAAACTTCCATCCAGAGAGAACATCATTTTCACCTGAAGCATGCTACTACCAACATGTTGTCGAAGGAAACCATTACACAATGACTCCTTATTTAGTTTGTGCACTCCTGTAGGACTAAGAATACAGCCCTCATTTTCAATATGTTTATGTCAATGGTAGCTTCTTCCCAGGACTAAAGCCATGAAGAACTACTCATTCTGGTTCTAAACAGACACCTCATTCCAAATCTGATGCACCAGTGTGCAGATAGAAGTAGGGTTCAGGGGACAGAAACAGGTCCTGATTGGCTCACCAATTCAAGTGGTGTTGAAAAGTTTGTCTCAGAGAAATCAAAGCTGATGAGATCCCTTTGTCGAATTGCAGAGAGTGGAAGTAAAGTCTTTCATGAGCAAACAGATCTGCACCAGACATCAATGTCACCAAGAAGTACAGGAAAAGGCACTGCACCAGACATCAACGTCACCAAGAAGTACAGGAAAAGGCAAGCCAACAAGGTCTTGGCTTGAAGAACTGCACAAACAGTCAGGATTCTGTCTCTCCCATTTAAAAGAACACTAACTCACTCTAAATTCGTCAGGATGTTTATCTTCAGATAAATAAAATCCTGAAGGATTACCTCTGATTTTTCTAGATTCAAAGTAAAACCTAGTTAGTTTACTGTGGACCAGCAGCAGAACGGATCTTGTAAGATGGACCCTTTGCGGTTCTTGTGGAGGTTGGGTAACTCAAAAATAGAGTCATGGCAATAGACAGTATGCCTTAACATCTTAGCAGCCACTTACTGGAAGCATTGTAGCATAGCTGACACAAAAGGAATCCTCTTAGAGAAGACTGACATCATCCTGCCAAAAACAGACAAAGCATTAAGATTTGATCAACTTTAAACCAGAGAAATATTTGTGAAGGGTCATTTCGAACTTTCTTGGCTTCCTCCTCTCATGAGAAATGTTTGACTTCAAAGGGCCAGTATTCTGACTCAATGAAACTGGGAATCTTAATTCTGTCTTGAGAAAGTAAACATTTAGAGCTACCAACCCATACCACTTGAACAGGAACTTATGTTAAATAATCATTCTTCAATGGCAAGTTCTATACAATATAGATCAGAGATTCTTGACTGATGAAAGAAATGATTATCTTAGGAAACTTTTAGGAACCGCGGCTTATGATTGGTCAGAGTAAAATCAAGGTGTACACTTTTGGAGTAATGTGAATTTAGAGTCAAATAAGTCCTAAATTTCATTAAGGGAGAAGTTTGGCTCCAGGGAAGCCTAAACAAGAGAAAAGGACCAGGTGGTTGAGGAAAGACTCTTAAAACAGGCACCTCAAAATTTTCTCCAAGAGATCAAGATACCAGAGTATTCTCCTCACTTATCATCACATGCCATGTGTGTCTGTACGACAGACTAAGACAATGAATGTTTCTTAAAATTTCAAAAAAAATAAGAAAAAAGAAATACTTTGTTTCCATTTGTCCGGAGAATTTAGTGTAACTTACAATGGATTTATTCAATGATACAAGAAATGTTTGCTTTTAAAACCTGTAAAACCTGGACTCGTTTGTGTATTTTGATGTTTCATTATCTATGCAACACTAATGCGATATATATATATATATATATATATATATATATATATATATATATATATATATGTATACACACACATACAATAGAACCTGTCTTGAAAGACCACCCCTTCTACCAAAACATGTTCTCTCAAGGCAGGTGATCTCTCATAACAGGTCAAAACAGTATATAATGAATAAATCTGTGTCTGTGCATGGAGATTCTAGTCTCACAAGACAGGTTGTATCTTATGTATGTATGTATGTATGTATGTATGTATGTATGTATGTATGTATGTATCTATGTATGCATGTAAGACATTTATTGTAATATATATATATATATATATATATATATATATATATATATATATATATATATATATATATATATATATTGTAACAAAAATGCTGCCAATATTCAGCTCTAGTTCACACCTTATGCATCAAGGTGTAAGGTTTAGCTTAGAAGCATCAGTAAAACAGCTTAATTCATCATCACTATTGTTAGAAAACAAAAGATTTAACATTGAAACTTCAAAACTTAATGGGGAACTGGCAAACTTTCAACACAGTAAGATAAATGTTCATGATAGATAACTGGTAATTGATAACTTACGTATATTTTGATAATGCTGTGATACCAATCACAATTCCTCTCAAGTGAACAAAGCCACCATGGCTTGCTGCTCTGGACAAGTCTTGTACCCTCTCAATATAATTTCTGCAACATTAAAAAAGTTCAGCCAATTGATCTGTCATAACATTTTATAAACAAGTTTAATTAGAGATATAAAAAAATTGTGTTCATAAAAGAATAAAACTGTTTAACATATGAAAAGTGCTAAGGTATTGGTCTCACTTGATTTATGTATGCAACTCAAACTTCACTAAGTGTTGAAAAACATTAAAACTGACAAGAGATTTTCTATTGCCCAAAATCAATTTCCAGACAAGACCATTTCTTCTTTTAAACTGCTATGTACTGGGTTTTGAAACCATCTATGACATTTTTAACAAACTCCACTAAAAAAACAAAAAGAAACAAATTGTCTATTGCATTGTTAAAGTTTGAATTTAAAAATATCAAGAATCCTATCATTCTTTGGGAGAAAGAAGACTGACTACTTGAGTATAAACTTTGTTTTAAATTTTCACTGTGAAGTTCCTCACAATGATGAGACTTCTATCTGTTCTTTGTTATGTATATTTTTCTTGGATTCTTTGTTTCTATTTTTTGTTTTTAAATTTGTCAAAACTCAAGTTAAGCTTATACTTCACCTGACTTATTGATGTCGTTTTCTTTATTTCTGTAAACAGCCAATACATAACTAAAATATTCTCTATGAACATGGGTTTAATATCAGGATCATTATTAACAGAAGTAAATATGTTTATTTGGGTCTGGGTCTAGGTTATTGAAATTCCCCTAAAAATTTACTTGGTGTACCGACATTATTAAAATTTTAATAAAACTTTCTAATAATAACATTTTGTAAACATTACAAATTTCAAGAAAGTTATTTTCCATTAGCTAATGTTTTTTAATATAGAAATGTTAACTGTGACCAAAGGTCAAGTAGTGGACTATACAATTTTGTATTTGGAAAGATTATCCGTTCTCACTGAAGATCTAGCAGAATCAGTTTGTGATATTGTCGTGTTCAGTAGTTCATATGTACTGGAATTTATTTCTTCAAATTGTTCAATTCAAAGCGTGCTTGTTAACAAATATTATTCTTAGAGATTGACATTTACTGAGATTTATACTGAATTCAAACCTGGAATTATTACTGTGTTTCATAAAAATACTGTTGGTACAACAAATTTATACAGGCTACCACAGGCACATCAACAACTTCAGCAATGGATGTAATTCAGATTTCTATTAAAGTTTATTCAGAACTTTAAATTATTAGGACTTGTGTTTGTAATCCAAGGATTTATTTGTGATTAATTGCAATAAATTGTTTTTTTCATTTTTATTTTGTATTTTAGGGAAATAAATTATGTTCAATGTTACAAAGCTTTTTGCTTTTAACTCTTTTTCTGTTACTTATATCCTTAAAGGATAATAATGTACCTCATATTAAGCATACTAACATGGAAGATAATAATGTCTGTGAAAATTACAGTGAAATTGATGATGGTGACGATGGAAAGTATAGTATGACTGCCAGTAAAGAAAAATGTGTATAGTGTAACTGTATAATTCAAGCCTCATATGGCAGCTATCACACATGGAGAACTGCAATATATTCTGCACTACAAATCAGAAATGGTCAAAATGGTTGTATTAAAAAAACTGATTTGAGTGATGCCTATTTTCAGGTTGTGTTACTTTTTATTATTCAACAAACACAGTGCATATACAGGGTCATGGACACATGCTTTGGATACAAAACATTATTAAATCATGTGTAAATCTCAGGAAAGAAACAAAATCCAGATGTTTTCACTGTGATCTTTTTTATGTTATCATTCTTACTGGAAACCATGTACCAGGCACTAAATTTGTTAATTTGAATACAGATGTGCATTACAATACATGTATTTAGTTAGTGGAGCTTAAACCTGCAAACTGTATAAATCATATAATCAAATTTGATGCATCTTTTCTAGCACAGTATAATACAAAAATTATTTGCATTTCATCACCGATACATATAACCTGAAAAATTTGCTATGAAAATTCCAAGGGAACTACCCTCCCCTTGAATGATGTTGATGAAGTATTCTTTTGTGATTCACATTTTAATATGTAAATAGAGATTTATAAATAGAGAGGTGTGTATGTATGAAAGGGACTATTGACTATTTCTTACATTTTGCTTAGCACATGCATTTATACTCTGCTTAGTTGATGTTATGTTAGAACCTAGAAATGTTGCATATATATTCAAGATATTGAGGGGAAAAAAGTATCAATGTTTGGGTTTTTGTGTTTGTTGTTTTTTTTTGTATTATGCATTAGTGATTTTATTATTATTTTCTGATTTTGATGTGTTAATTGGTAACAAATTTAAGAAAATAGGAAAGAAAATGTATGTTTATTCAATGTCAGTTTTACAACAAATCATAATTCTGAATGACAATTTAGAACATATAAGCATGCATTGTGTTCATTAGAGTTAAGATGTTGAAAAGAGCAGCACTGTTTGATTATATTGATACTATGTGGATATTGCATTTCCTTAATTAAAAGATATATAAATTTACATTTTATGCGGACGTATAAATGGATGCAAGTATTGATGGAAACAGCTATACAAACACTGCTGTCCCTAATGACAATAGCCACCCTTAAAATGGTACACATTTTATGCACAAAAACTAACCATTTTTCAATCTCAGTGGCATCCTAATTGTGTGTGAGGGGGTTTTAATATCCTGTCTTTTTCTTCATTCCAATCTGTTTATGACAGCATTGTACTGTTTAAAGATCTGCTTGCACACATAATATATTTTTCTGTGTGTTTACATTTTAGAATTACTGATGGCGGTACTAAAGGAAATATCCGCCCCGGGTGCCAAATACTTTATGTATGCCTGTCCATTCTACCAATATAATCAAAATTATTTGAAAAGCATGTAGCTATGCAGATCTAGGAATATTGTAAACTTTCTATTTCATAAGAAACAATCAGGATTTAGAAAACAACACTCACACTAAACAAAAGATACCAAAACGCGTTGCCAACAAGAACTGTAAACTGGTTCTATGACTGCGATGACATTACAAAAGCTACTCAATTTATGGAATCCAGAACTCTCTCTTACAATAAATAATTATCAGTTAGAAATTGTCATGGATGTAGGTGTGCAACTGTATGGGGAAAATGTGCCAAATCTCTGAAAGGATAGATTTTAACAAGGCCCATATAAAAAAAATGTCTACATGGAGGTGCACCAGAGTACCATCAGGATTTATTCCAGCCTTTTTCAACACAATAACAGTTAATATCAACATCACATGGAAAAATTCAAGCACCAAAACAAAAAAAAGTGCAATTTTTAAAAAAAAGCTTCCAATACTCTGATACAGTTCTGTGGAATAAGTTTCCACTGCATGTAAAAATCGGCTGAAAAAAATTATCACATTTAACAAGAGATATCTTGGGCATGTATGTGTTTCTAATAGATTATAATGGAATTTATATTTTAATACAAAACACATTAAAATAAACAGTAATTACTGTAATCTTTGGTATAATAAGCATTGTTATACTCATTTTATGAGGGCCTCAGAAAGAATAGTCCTTGACTAAATTAGTTAGTCTCTAAAAAATATTATTATCTGAACCTGATATAATTGGACAGAAGCTCTCTGAACTTGTTGTCATCGAAAATGCAAAGGAAAATGTCAGTACAGCTAAAAACCTAAGTCAAGACCACTGTCCTTAAAATCAATATCAGAGGTCTGATTATCATAGTGTGCATTGGAAGGCAATTACAAATTCTGGTCCAAATTAAGGCAGATGTATATGCACAAGTCACTGTGTATATGAGCTCAAATAACACAAAAATGACAATAATGACCACTGATATGATCCTCAAGGTCAATTTTAAAGTATTTGTCTGGTTTTCAAAGCTCCTTCCAAAGGTACAGAAATGTTGATGGTCAGATATGAAGCATTTTCATTCAGAACCAATTAAATATTGTAAGAAGAATTTTAATGAAATCTGATGTCAATGTCACCATTCAACAAAGACTAATGATAACAGGATTTTCATGATAGCTATTGTACCATGCTGGAGGTCACTTGGGCAAAATTTTCATTAGAACTTGTTAGCAATTGCTACATTGTTTTAGTGCACAACATCTGTTTATATGTTGGTGCATTCAGAGTAGTCATATACAGATTTGGAATATGGCCAGGAAAGAACCCATTTTTAAATATGTATTAGCAGCATTTTAATACAAATGCAATGATTTATTCCTCGAAAGAAGTAGTTTTGTAAATAAACACAATGCCAGTAGAATGCCTTCCATTTAAGAGTATTTTGTACAAGATTTGTCAAACTTATGGAAGGTCGCTCTGGCAACATTTTTATGGAGGACCAGCTACATATAGTATTAAATGTTTTAGTGAAATCTATATCCTTCAAATGAATTAATGATAACAAGATGATCAAGATGGCAATCATGGTCATCATCTTGGACATTTGATTATTACCATTTTGTATTTAGGACCAACAAGATATCATAAAAAGTCTTTCATTTAAAACCCCATACCTATATGACCATCATCTGTTCAGAAGACACGTCAACTATTAGATCTTCAAGATCGCCACCAAGAAGTCTTATAGTGAAAAACCCACGTTATTCTGATAGTTATTCAAAGCAAAGTCCAGTACAAAATGTGCAAGATGGCAACCAGTGGTCATATTGAATGTCATCTTTTTAATTTAGGAGCAAACAATGTATCATAAAGTCTTGTAATGAAAACACCAGGTTGATAAGTCCATTAGTTTAGAAGAATAAGCCATATAGAGAATTTCAAGATGGCAATCACAATGCCTGCAAAACTGTATTTCATATCAATATCACTCTTATTTAGCACCAACCAGACATTATATAAAGTCTATGTGAAAACTTTATGTAGCTTAGACAATCTGTTGAGGAGAAGAAGTGATAAAAAGATTTTGCAGCCAATGCTGGAGGTCTGATTGGGCATCATTTTCATTTTTAGCACCAAATAGACATCATAACTCTTTCAGCAAAACTCCAAGTAGATGTAATCATTCATTCAGGAAAATAAATGATAAGCTTTTTAGATGACCACCATGGAGGCCATATCAGCACCATTTTCAATCAAGGCCAAACATACATAATATAATGTCTTTCAGCGAAAACCTCATGTTGTTACAACTATCTGTTCTGGATTGAGTAGTATTAATAAGATTTTCAAGATAGCAACTGTGGCTGTCATATTGGATGTCCAAGAGTATGTTCAACAACAGGCATAGTTTACAGTTATGACCACCCAGAAACCATGCAAATTATTTTAGTAAATACCATGTGCCAATATGATAATCTGTTATGAAGGAGTAGTGATAACAAAATGTTCAAGATTTATGACATGGTAGCCATATTCAAAGTCAGGCTAACACCAATTATATTTAGAGCCAACCAGACACTTTAAGAAGTCTTTTTGTGAAAACCTGATGTAGATATGAACACCCCTTCAGGAGGTGTAATGATCAGAAGACTTGCAAAAAGGTCACAATAGATGACTTATGGACACCAATTTCATTTAGGACCAACAAGGCTTGAACAAAAGTCAGTTTTAGCGAAAACTCATGTCACTCTGACCTTTCAGAAGCAACAATAAACAAGATTTTAAAATGCAAATTTGACAACAATATTTGATGTCAGAACAGCACCATTTTCATTTAGGATCCACTAATACAAAAAGAAGTTTTTTTAATTAAAACCATGTTAAATGTTAATATAACCATCCATTTTGAAACTTAACAGGATTTATAAGCTGGCCAAAATGGTACCATTCTGAATTTCAGATTGGCACCATTTTCATTTAGGAACACCAGGACAACACAAGAAATATTTCAGTGAAATCTCCATGTTGATATGACTATCCATTTAGGAGTAGATGCAACTGAAAGATTTTCAAGATGGCTGCCATAGAGCCCCTGTTTGAGGGGCAACATTTTCATTTGGGACAAACTATGCTTGGGATGAATGTGTTTGCAAGGTTTCATATCAATCCTGGTAGTTTAATTGAAAGAGCAGCAACAAGCTTATGCTAACAGTCAACAAAGATCGGAAAACAGATGAAAACCCATCACAAAAGCTCTTCTGATACCGTATTTTCCGGCCTATAGGTCAATGCGGAGTATAAGTCGAATTGACCAATTTTGTAAATTTTCCATCTTTCGTCCATATATAAGTTGATTCGGAGTATAAGACGAGGCCAGGTCAATAACTTGGCTTTGTATTTTATACTACCGGTAGTAACTTCCGGTTGCATGAATATTGATGGTATCGTCGTATGATATTCCATATTACCGGCAATATCCATTGCAACAAGAACTATGATCATTCTTCCAGTTGAAACCAGTGCAAGATTCAACAGATGAGATAAACTCAGTGAGGCTAACAATAGGGAAATAAGGCAATTCATAAGGAAATCAGAAATGTGAAGAAAATGAGGAGACAGAAAACAAAAGCTGCAAACCAAAAATAAAAAAAAATACTTTTAATTATACTTTAACATATCAGTGAAATGCAGTATCAAATTTACACAAATGTACAGTTTTATAATACATATTGCATGAAAAGAATATCAACACTGTGTACTCACCAGCAAATCTTGTTACATACATTGAATCCGTAATACAAATATTTCCATCGAAAATATCCACACACAGATGTAAAATATTAAATAATTTTGTCACAGATCATTATGTGACTGAATTCAATGAAAAGAAAATAACAAAAATTACGTAACGGGTGTACGTAACGAATGATGAAATAGTACTTGTCCATAGATTAAATAATGGAAGTTAAAGTGCATTCTTATAATAACCACATTTACGTCTCAGGATCTTTCTGTCTCTGAATTCAGTCATTGTAAATTTCAGCACTTTTTCCAACCCAAGCTGCTAGTCAAAGTCCTTTGAACTTGCCGCCCAGCTAGCCCAGCTATTGCGTCATGTTCTTTTGATGTACTCTAATAAATACAGCAGGCAGAACTGGCAGTATTTTAATCACTGAATTATGTCACTGTACTAAAGCAATGAAAACAATGCCCATGGCTAAATTCATTATTTACATCTAGAGAAAGGAGTGGGCATCATTTCCTGTTGTACTTACTCCCATTGATATTAAACATGAGCAGCGTAATTGATGCTGATTAATCATAAAGAACAACGGGGTACTGGCAATATGGTAACTAGTATCGGTAGCTAAAGCCAATATCAAGGTCAAAACAATTGCGGTAACTGGCTTTGATTGTTGTTGGAAACCAAATACCAATTTATCAACAACCGATATAATCAAAGAGAGACACCGAAACGTCAGCTGGTTAAGAATGAATATAGGTGAAGTGTTGCCATTACAATTTGCTTTAAACTGGATTGCGAAACTAAAAATCATGGATCACTGATGATCTATGAGTACTGGTAGTCCATCTATATTTATGATTTTAGTGTAGTTTAAACCTACGGTAATTTATTTGAGAAACTTTGTCAAATACAATTAGAAGCATATGATTTGGGGGATTCAGTAGAATGCATGATCTACATTATTTTATAAATAATCAGAACGCTCGAGTTAATATGGATTACATCCATTTGTAGGATCAATTGGATCAATAAAAAAAAAGCTATGCCGGTAATTGCTCACATGTGTCCAACATTATACTGGAAAATCAAATATTAATGGACCAGTTATTTCATATCTTTTTTTTTAGGAACAAACAATATACTTTGAATTAGTACAGTACACTATAGAGTATAGACCGTAAGTGTGCTATGCGGCCCGGTGAAGTTTTTATCGGTAATTGTTTTCTTTTATTTTATGTTTGAGAAATAAGAAAAAACATGCAGAATGCAAAATAAATGTCAAAACTTACAAATATAAATGCAGTCATATTATTTTATGACAATTTATTGACATAGTAACGTAACATGAATTGGTACTTCTATGTGACCTGTTTTCGATTATGCTGATTATAGAGCAATATCAATAGCATACCGGATATTGTAATCCATATATAAGTCGATGCAATTTCAATGACAAAATCCATATATAAGTCGATTCGGAGTATAAGACGAAGACCGAACTTTCAAGTCAAAAAGTCTCGACTTATACGCCAGAAAATACGGTACATTACCATTTGAACTAAAATAAAGTATGAAATTAAAACTCATATGATAAAATGATTAGTGACATTTGATTACAGTTGCAACAGATTATCAACACCAGACCATTGATATTCACATGGACCTACTGCTTAGGTGAACATCACTTTTCTGGGATTGCTATATTTCTCCTTCAACTAAAATCAAAAGTTACTAACTGTACATACAGGTAAACAAATTTTGTTTCACATATAAGCAACCAATGGATCAGTGGGAGGACTAATTTAATTGTAGTCTGTCACTTATAAAAGTTTTTGCTAAATATGGAAATTGGATCAAATGTATTAAAGTTCAAATAAGATGGGATACCACTGTCATGGATCCATTGGTCAATGGAGACAAAATGTAACTAAAGCAAATAAAATCTGAAAGTACTTTTCCTTCAATAAATAAATACATATATTAACTAACAACAAACAGAAAAGAAAGAAATGAAAGCTTTCCCTCCTTTCATTTCAAACATAAGACTGAAAGAATCCTTTGAAATCTGGAAACCTACACAAAAGGAAATGAAGGCAGACTGGACAACCTGAGATTGAGGGATATCTGGGTGGCAGACACTCTTCTATGATTATGATTAAAAGTCTCCATACATTCATGTACTATCTGAAATTATATAATGTCTATGAATATATATATATATATATATATATATATATATATATATATATATAGAGAGAGAGAGAGAGAGAGAGAGAGAGAGAGAGAGAGAGAGAGAGTTGTGCAAGCATTTTACATCATGTAAGTGAACACAAAACAAATTATGATAAAGGTAAAATCCAACAGAAACTGAATTTTTCCAATATATTTTTAAAAAGCCATTACCAAAGTACTATAAATTTATTTATTTGAATGTAAGAATAACAAGTTTTGTTGTTTTGCAAATAAAGAGAAATTTAACCATTCCAATAAATGAAAATCAGAATACTGGGAAATAAAATTAATTCTAAGGGTATCAACTTTTGTTGTTTTGCAATACAAAATTCCAGCACTTTTGTTTAGTCTTTGTGAAAGAAAAATCTTGATCTCATGTATAAGCACAACTAATGGATTAATGGTTATGTCTATGTTAGAAAAATGGGCCCTTTTCTCATCACATATGTATGATTGTTCCTTGGGCAATTGAATATGTGGTTTGTAGAAACCCAAAATGAATATAACAAGCAAATTAAGGGACTCATGCTCTACTGTCCAAAAAGAATCTCCAGGAACTGAAGATAAGACCATTTCTTCTTCGTAACTGCAGAGTGTTGAAATCATCCCTGATATTCTTCAGCAATAAGATGTTCTAATTAACTACTGTGGCAACCATATTTGATTTAACATCAGCGCGATTTTCATTTAGGACAATTTAATGATGCAAATTTTATAGATATTTTTTGCAGTACAGTGTGTCATCGTCTGCATGACATGTTACCATTAAGACTGAGATATGGTCTAGGCTTGCAATAACTTGGCAGGTTGTAATAGTTAACCTTTCTTGTTTGGGGGTAGAAGCATATTTTAATTTTAATTAGATTATGGTGAGAAAGATGTCATGTCATTAGGTCATGTTACAAAATTCTAAGTCATATAATCGCCTTTGCAAAATTAGTCTAAGTTCTGATGAGAGACATAATAATGTTCCAGGAAATAACAAGTATTTTTTTCTTAGATTGTCCAAGGGATATGTGTCAGAAAGTTGAGGACCTGAAAAGAGATAGACTGCATAGTAAGAGTGAGTCTCAATAAAACAGAAGGGAAGAATAGCTTCATACCGCTACTGCATGTAAAGAGTACATGATACAACCAAGGAGGTTAATGATCCAAAGAGACTGCAGGAAGAGAGAGAAGGAAAATAAATATGCCAACACTGACCTATCACCAACAGCTATTTGGAAAGACCAGAAACAACCAGGTGATGATGACATGCCAACAATTTAAGTTCGGTCACTCAGTTATATGATGAAATTTGTTTTATCAATGTGACAGAAAGGCCAATTAAAATCAAGCAAAAACTAATGAAATAATGAATATAAATGTAACCAAGTTTGTACTGACTGCTTCTGTAGTCAGCTATAGTAGCGCTCTAGTATTCAGCCTAGCAACCAGCTTCAGTAGTCTCATTAACTGATATGATTGCACTCAGCAGTAGTGAAACTGCACAACAGCTGTAGTAGCTAAAGGGTTAATGCATACACAGGTGTACACATGGTTCAACACTTCATATAACCAGGTGATTTTTGCGGCAACATCATACAATGTTCTTAGTTAATACAGAGTGTACACAGTATGACACTGCATACAACCAGGTGAGTTTTGAGGCAATGATTTCATTATTTCTTTATTACAGGTTTATGTCTGTGAGGCAATGTGACCACCAAAAGGGCCTTTGGGATACTCACATAGACTGCATAAGTGCTCAAAGTGCAAAGTACACCACTTCTTGCATATTTGGTCTTATATCAAGGTGGAGGGAACCTTCCCTCACCATTTTGTTCTGAATTTTTCAAAACAAGAATCTCTTTTAGGTCTCGCATGTTGTGACAAATATCTCTGGCAGCCTGTGAAGCCCCTCCCAATGGAGGGTCTAGATGTTCTATAAGCTCATGTAGTGTGATCACAAATCATGTCTATAGCAGTGTGCACAACTCTGATTTCAGACTGCTCCCTCCCATTAAGGAGGTAGAGCATGATGACAGCTGGTTGCACCCTTCCATAAGGGAGACAGAGCAGTAACATTGAGGGGTTCACCTTCCCGTTAGGGAGGTTGAACCTGGGGAAAGTTGAGCACCATGATAGTGGGTTGTGCCTTCCATTTAGCGAGGATGAGCACCATAAAAGCAAGTTGAATCTCCCATTAGAGCAGTAGAGAACCATAATAGCAGGCTGTACCCTCCCTTTAATGAGTTGGATCATCACAAACATGATTACACCATACCTTTAGGAAGACTGAGTACCCCATTAACAGGTTCCTTCCTCACATCAGGGAGGTAGAGTACTGCAACACATATGTTTCTGGCATGTAGCCTCCTCTTCTGCTTAGGAGGCAAAACACTGCACCCCTGATGCACACAGTGATAAAAATCAGTTGATGATGAGGGTTCCTCATCTAACAATCATCAGATTATCTGGATGAGGACAGGAAAAGGACAGACCTTTCCCCTTTCACCCCTTTTAACATCATACCCAGTGCAAGAATCAAAATGTAAACAAAGGACTCAAGCTAGGGATGGGGATGGGTACTGCATTGTTGTTCCCCTGTAACTCATTATACCTATGAACCCTTATGGTATGTGGGGCCTAAGACCTCAGTGTCCTTGGTCCATTATGCACCAATGGGCTAGTGGACCTTGCCCTCACAGCAGAAGTGATACTGTAGGTCATGTCTCACCATCACCTCATCACCATTTGGCATCCTATTGAAAGGCTTAAGGCGATTCATCATCTAGGATTGACAAACATTCTTGTTTCCCCTTAGTGACTCATGATGAACCTGGGACTGATGCACACAGTGCTCCTATACCCATTCCATCAAGGGGCATGGTGATTCCCAGCCACTCTCAAGCTTGGAGTCTCCTTGACTATGATTACTATGATGCACTCTCTCATCGCTGCCTCCAGCAATTTCTAGACCAAAGCTGTGGCAACAACACCTTCTCTCAGGCCCACCCCATTATCTCACACAGATGAGGAAGAGGAGGTCTGATAATTTGATAATGTGGTAGATTAACAAGGTTTATAATCTTTTACCCAGTCCAATATGGTGGAATTAAGGGAAGAGGTGCACATCCTTTTCCCGAAAGGTCAGTTGCAAGGGTCTTGAACAATCAGTCTCCCTTCATCTACTCTGAATCTTCCTAGTCACCTAGAAAAGCGAGAAATTTTTAACCTAAACTGATCTCTCCACAGTGTATGTCATATTAAATCTTAAAGATGGAGATAGGGGTTAGGACTAGCTCTAATGAACTTGTACCAATGACAATGGACAACAGGTCATTCTAAAAGTTTTCCTTATCAATTCCAGTAGTGCTAAGATTAAAATTACACAAAACACAAATAAATGAGAATTCACTGTAACTAAATATTTTCACATTAGAGCAACTTTAAGAACAGCACAAACTGTATATCACTTAATCTCTGAAATGCAAAACCCCAACCCCAAAAAATAAATGAATTTTAATGCTACATGTGTTATCTGTTTAACTAGATTTCAATTTATTCACATGAGTGCAGCTTTAATAAAAAGTAATCCCACACCCTTACTCTCCCCAAGATTTATTATTAACTTGAGCCTAAATTGTATCAATTACTGAGGTTGCATGTTATAATTAAAATTTGCTCTACGCTTAAAATTGACTGTGCCTACTGTCTGAAAGATCTGTGTTGCTTCTGCTGGACATTGCAAGACCAAATTTCCCAGTGGTGCTGAAATGTAAAACAGAATCAAAGAACCCAATTAACTCGTGCAAATAATATTTATTGATAAAAAAGCTATCACTGTAGACCTAGTCTAACAACTGGCATTCTATAATAACTGTAAATCTTGGGACACAAAAAAATTTATAAGAGCACAATTTTCATTTAGACCCATACATAATGGAATCTAGGACCAAAACTGTGTTTTGAAATGTTGTGTTGGAGCAACAGGAGAAATGTTTTAGGGTTTAATTGTTGTTGTTTTAGGGTTTAACACCATTTTTCAGCACATGATAGGCTATACATGGTGACCAATATTAATGGTGGAGGAAGAACCCGGGAAACCCTACCGGAAAGAACCACTGACCCACAATCGACAAAATTAGATCAAAATTATCTCACAAATTCGAAACAGTAAAAAATAATAATACACATGAAAGACAACTAGAAAAGTATATAATAATAATAATAATAATAATAATAATAATAATAATAATAATAATAATGACTATGTATAGTTTCTTATCTTTAGAAGCTCTAAGCGCTTTACAACATCTATAATGATATGACTACAGAAAAGCACCAAAATATAAACCAACATGAAATTAAAAAACATAAAAAATGCTGATAATATTTAAGGTAGGAAACATTATTAGGCCTTTAATTTTGTTCTTGCAGTCAAAAAAGGTGAGTTTTAAGAGCACTCTTGAAAGGGATCACTGTGTCTTTGTGTCTAACTTCAAAGTTCTCCAAATGACTTTGCTTTCTTAGTGGGAACAATGAGGATACGAGTGTCAGAATAGCATTAAGTATCTTGCTGGTGTGAAAACATGGGTGAGGCCAGATAGGTATGTTGGACTGGAGTCCATGTGTGAAACAAAGCACAGAAAACAAATTTTGTGTTTCTGAATTGAATGGATAGCCAGTATAGGGTACAGAGTAGTGGGGAGGTGTGCTCTGATCGTGGTACTCTAAAGATGATCTGAGCAGCTGTGTTTTGAACCTTTTGAAGTTTCTGGAATAGATATTGAGACGAACGAGACAGAATAGAGTTACAATAGTCCAGTTTTGAAAGTACTAATGAACACACAAGTGTTTTAGTGGCATCAAGTGAAAGATATTTGCAAATAAAGCTGATGCGTCTCAGTTCAAGTTATGCAGCCTTGCATATGTTCATGACATGTTGGTGCAGTGTAAGAGTACTGTAATTGATGGCACATATCAAGCAAATCTTGAAGAATCTAAACAAGCTCAGCAAGGAAATATTCTATATACATTTTTACATTTACTATGCAAGTACCTCCTGGATATTTGATTGTTCAAGAACCCATTAATTCATTTTATCTACGCTATCATAATCATTATTATCAAGGATACACTTTAAACTTTCTGATCAAAGTGGATACCTTCTTGATTTAAGATACGAAGTATTGTCAATAAATCTCTACATAAAATCTTAACGATTTTTAATCAAGTTGGTGCTTTTATGATAAGTGTTTTTATTTTTTTATGGTTTAACGCCATTTTTCAGCACAATATAGGCTATACATGGCGGCCAGTATAATTGGTGGAGGAAGAACCCGGAAAAACCCCGAAAAAGTACCTGCACCTGAACTATTGAATGATAATGGTTTCAACAGTATTTGATTGTTTTGGTAACTGATCACATATAAAACACACCTGTTTCTTTTCAAATTTCAGCAGCATTGACTAAATTAAAATTAGACATTGGAAGCATCAACGTTGTGTCCCAGGAGGTCTCAGGCCTTCTCCATATCAATGAGTTCCTAGTAGTGTTAGTCCTTTTCCTCTTTTTTTTTGAATCCCATTTCCTGTTATTTTATCAATAAACATTTTACCAAGAGCTCTGTCTGCTCCGCTTAAAACACCAAGTGCTGCTGCTTTTGCAATGGCTGGGGCTGCAGCAGCTATTAACACTGGTAAACTTGTAAAGAGTGGAAATATACCACCTGTTTTAATAGAGTCTTTAATGGAACTCTGAGAAAGAAAGAGTTGAACTCCAGTCTTTGATTCTAAAGCATTGTTAAAATGTTTGAGTTGAGTTTTAGTTAATAATAATTTGTTTGGACCACCACTAGCAATTTGATCTTTCTTCAATGTTATTTTTATTCCGCATTTACCTGCAAGTTTTCATTGTAATTTTTTCACCTGACCAGGAGTCATGGTGACCTTAACATGAAGATATAACATAATATCATGAGTGATTTAATTGCAAGTTTTCTACTGGCCAGGGGCATCCATAACTCATTCCACCATTATCTTCAAGCAACATTGATTTATCACTAAGTATAACAGCGATTGCTCTGTAAATACTGATGGGCCAGCGGCATTAATAGGTGGTTGTGTTACACGAGCTTGGAAATGTATATAAAGGAAAGATTGTCATGTTAAATCAAGATGTTCCAGTGAAAAGTAATAGATCAGATAAAGATTTGTGAAATTATATTGTGATATTTGTAAATCAGTGTCTATATTTTGATCATGTCCCATAAAAGTCATCAAACGATGATTTTTCACCTGACCAGGAGTCATGGTGACCTTAACATGAAGATATAACATAATATCATGAGTGATTTAATTGCAAGTTTTCTACTGGCCAGGGGCATCCATAACTCATTCCACCATTACCTTCAAGCAACATTGATTTATCACTAAGTATAACAGCGATTGCTCTGTAAAAACTGATGGGCCAGCGGCATTAATAGGTGGTTGTGTTACACGAGCTTGGAAATGTATATAAAGGAAAAATTGTCATGTTAAATCAAGATGTTCCAGTGAAAAGTAATAGATCAGATAAAGATTTGTGAAATTATATTGTGATATTTGTAAATCAGTGTCTATATTTTGATCATGTCCCATAAAAGTCATCAAACGATGATATGCACGTGCTACATGATTCGTGATAAAATCTAACAATATATCCTCAGATGGCTCTTGTTGACCATTTATCCTTAACGAATCTTCAGAAACACAGAAATTGTTCAATATTATATGACTATGTAATTGTGAGTGTATTCGATTATTATTTTGAAAAGCAATGAAAATCTGTCATGGTGCAAAAACATCTTGCTGTGATGCAATATGCCATGCAAATAAACTCATAACAATAATTTGAACATTATCCGTGGTCACCGTTAACTATGATAGTAACGATTTACCACCTGAATCCATAAAAGAAAGTAACTTTTGTTTTCCAGCATGGGGTCATTACTGGCATCCACAGTGAAAGTTTTGATAGTTTTACTTTACCATGAAGTGCTGTGCTTGCAGCTGGATTAGCTCCTTCAGCATGCCAGATTGCATAATCGTCAGTAGCTTATTGTATAAGTACAACTGGATGCTTAGGTCCGAAAATAAAATTTCTAACATTTCTACACATTTTGAATATGTGGGACAGTGCAATTGCGCATGAAAATCTTTTGTTATCACACAGAAGCTTGCACCAAGGATAGTTATGCATGGAGAAATATAGATATGATCATTAGCACCCAGAAATTTTAAGTTATTGAACTTTGAATATGATGGTGTTTGAATATGTTTACTATGGGAGTTGAATTAGTACTGCAAGTCCTGCATCTCCCACAGCATTTCTTACATTACCAAAGTATCTTAAGCAAACATCATTGATGGACCAGCTGATCTTAAATAATCATCGGAATATCTTGCTAAGCCAATTATAGCAACATCAACATATTTTTGAATTATTTTCAATATTTCTTCCATCAATCATATATGCAGCGCTATCAAACAACGCCATAAATCTATTATTAATGAAACCAACTGTAACTTCATTGTTATATGCTGTATTGTTTGTATGAAAAATATCTACTTGTATCCTAAACTTGTAGTTCGATTCTTCCATGCTGATTTGGTTGTCATCCGTCAAAAAAATAATACTGATAATTGCACACAGATTCATCTTTGAGTACTGGAGCATCCATGTCAAAGCTGGATCAGATATTCATTTAAACATTTTATTATAAATGTTATCATCAAACACAAAGACCACTTCCTGCTATCAGACTTGTATTAATATTTTTTTATGTTTCACCAGCAAACCCTGCTAGCTTTTGATTTGTGGTTTGATTTATTACTTTACCAACATTTGCAGACATAACTTCAGTGCTGGAAAAATTTACTGGTGGTGGTTTTTGTCATATTATTAATGCTAGTCTATCTTTAATTGCCAATAAAGCTTTACCGGCAACATTACCAATAAACACTAGGAGCTGTATTATGAACAAAATTTATAGCTTTCATTCGTAATTGTTCTGCAACTGATGTTACTTTTGATTTGATTGATTGTTGTTGGGTTTAACGCCATTTTTCAGCCACGATAGGCTATACATGGTGGCCAGTATTATTGGTGGAGGAAGAACCCGGGAAAACCCAAGGATAAAACCACCGACCCACAAGAAGCTACTGGCAAGCTTTCTCACATAACTACATTAGCAGAATCTTAGACTCGAACATCCGCAGACAGAGGTGAGATGGCAGTGATCTGTAACGGAGAGCGCATTAGTCCATTCAGCCACTCGGGGCCCTTATGTTACTTTTGGAGCTATCCTTCCAAATAAACCCCAAAACATCACTGTAAATCACTTTAGAAGTATGTAATTGTAAATTTATCATTCTGACCACGATCGGTCCACATTGAGTATTGTGTACCTATTTATTTAATCACTGTGATAGTCATCAGTGATTTCATCAATAAATTATAAGAGTTTAATAAACATTAATGTGCATAACACAACCTGTAAATATGCATGGACAAAATATCAGATATTTCATTAATTATTTCTGGAGAATTATTACCAGCTTGTTTTCCGCCAATCAGAATTTTCTAATCGTTCAAATTCAGAAAGGATATTGTTAGGACAAGAAATAAGACCACTTCCTTAAGTAGAAATACTACTGGTACTTCCAAAAGATTCTCCTGGGTCATAAAATTATTCTTTGGATTTTTCTTTATCTTGTCTTACATACGCTTAAAATCATGAAAATACTGGTCGTCATATTTGGAATGATTATTACTAAACATGAAATATACATCTTTAAGCCAATCATCTTCACTATTCCAAGAATCGATATATCTAAGTTTTACATATTTTGATATTTGACTGTGTCCATGTGTGGCAATATTTACTACTTCTTCGCATCTCTAATTCCTGATATTCCAAAGACCTTTAGACGTAAATGTATCCTCAACATGAACTTCAGTTTCTGGCTGTTGATGTTGAGAAGGTTGTGGTTTTTGTTCAGGAAGTTGTTGTTTTGGTTTTATCACTCTGCATAAATCTTGTTTATTTCTTCAATAAATTTATTATATTTTGGATCATCACCTCTGGCCTGTGTTTGGTTGTAATATATACAATATATTCACTTAAGAAAATTATCAACATTTATGTTAACATATTTAGGTTTAAAAAATTCAAATTTTTTAAGAAAACCTATAATTGCAACATGAGATAAATCATTCTCCTTAACTTTTCCTTCAAGTTCTACAACATCTCTAAGAATTTTAATTAATGTAACATTTTTTTTATTACTTTAGGTTAAAGTACAAGATCCTTTTTATTTCCTTTTTTATTTCACAATCAGTACAAACTTTACCAATACCTTCCAGTATTTCTGCATCTACAAGGGGAGGTTGAGCATTAGCTATTTCAGTTGAAAGATCTCCATAAAAATAATTTTGTTTTTCTTGTTCTGCTATTTTTCTAGTTGGTAAAGCAATTTGTTCTAATGTTGGATGAAAACCTGAATCATCAGCTTCTGCAACTCTTTCAGTAACCTTTGCAATTAGTTTAAATAATTGTCTAAACCTTGTGCACCGAAGATTCCTGATGTTCTTTTAATTTTAGCCTGACAGAATCACATACAGGAAGAAATTTCTTTATTGCTTCTAGTCCCTCTCCAGCTAATCTAGCTATATAATATTCCATAGATGGTACCATATTATTGATATATAATAATGATCTAATTACAGCAGCAGAGAGGGTGCAACCTCAATGAGACATCATATAGGTCAAATACGCGTACAAATTTAGATAAAAAAGCCAACAAAAAGAAAGTAACAAAAACAACTAAACCTATTAGAGAAACTCTTGGTAAGTGTTACGTATATTTGATTTAAATCATTTTTTTTTTTTAAATTGTTTGTCAGATTCAAATTTGACATTTAAGTTTAAGATTCATTCATTGGGAGATATTTTTTTTAAAAAGTGGGATGACCTCTAAACACCAGATGTTGACCTCATTTCTGACCTGGCTTCAGAGTTGTAAACAAGCTTTTAAAATGATTGGTTGATTCGAAGGACATTATGGAGCTTTGTTATAAACATCATTCTATTTTTAGTTCTCGAGAGTAAAAATAATTGATTCTCATCTGGGTCATAAGGTGTGCACGAGATTTTTTGAACGTAAATTTGTTCTAAAGATTCTAGAAGATCATGTGGCCCCTTCCTTGTTTACGTAAAAACAGGTATATAAATTATCTTTTGGAGCAAACTATTTAGTAGAAGCTGGGCTGTTGTTCTGAGTTATTTTAAATTACCTTGTACTGGAAATTATTTCAATTTGTTTGGATCAAGAGGATTTATTTTGTTATTTATCTGGAAAACAATTGTGCTCATTGAATTTCATAAGACCAGAACTGACTTCATCACGTGACATCGTCTTCCATCTTTGATGCTTCACTAAGATTCGAACTGGGAATTATTAGGACATTTTATTACCAGGACTTTTGCAATTTCACTAGTGGATTGTATTTTGAATTATTTTTGGATTAATTTTGGAACTGATTCTTAAAACCGTAAGTTTATTTTTCTTTTCTGGAAAATATTTGTGCTCAATAAATTGTTTATTAAGTTTCTACAAGCTTGTTATTTTCACTCTTTCTATGTTACTGTTTATTCAAGCCTAAGCATGTAACAGTAAGTTAGGGGCTTTGTTTGGCATTACTGACCTTGTATTTTTTCATTTTTGTATCAAGCTTTACTTTTTAAGCAAATGACGTTTTAAGTAAAAGATAGGTTCACCCTCTCTACTGCTAGATTTCATGAAAAATTGAGAACATAAATATTATTCACTGAAATTACTTTGTTTATGACATGAATGGCCTGACATTTTTCAGTCCAGAAGAACTTCTTCTTCTTCTTCTTCATGAATATGTAAAACAGCCAATACAGTGTACAAAATTCTGTGCCTTTAAAAAAAATATGTACCCTTATAAATATAGTTATTTTCAAAGTTTAAAGGGTAAAAGTGCAGTAAAGTTCTTTTTGTAGCACTTTACATTTGATATATCACTTTTGGTAAGCTGATATTAAATTTCAACCTCACAGTCAAGCTGGAAATTTTACAATCTCCAAGCCAGAACCATAATTTTTTACCAGAGTAGAATTGTTTTAACATATTTGTCAATTGTTCAACCTCCATCTGCATTAAGTAAGCCTTAACCTGACCTGGAAATCACAGAACTTTTAAATTTGAGTTTGAGCTTCAGATTTTGTTTCGACCAAATCACAAATAATGTTAGTTTTCAAAGGTCATTATTTTATAGGCTGATAATGGAAACTTGAGAGAACTTGTTGCAATCTCTGCTTTGGCTAGGTGCAGAATGATACAAGCAAGCCTTCCTAGCTTACATAATCTCAAAAGTTATGACCTTGGCAGATCCTTGTACACTTGTCCTGTATGCAGACAGTGTACTGGGCAACCAGACATCCAAATTTGTTGTTTGGTCAGGGGGTCATTTTAACCCCCTCAATGAAGAAAGGGCATTAATATATTTGTTGTAAATATGGTATGTTGTAACATTAATAGTTATTTTAATATTGCTGGTTTCAAACACAAATATTTTCTTTTTCAGGGTAATTTGTTCTTATACAATTCTCAAAACAAGTTACCCTATTTACCATATATGTTGAGACATGATAAAATAATAATTTATTTCCTGTCCCGGAACGTATGGTGAAACATTGATTTCACATTGGTCATTTGTCTCAAGATTTAAGAAATGAAATAAATTTGTATTGCATTTGTGCTTGCACACCACCCTCCCACTGCACATTGCAATAAAATAGATAAATAAAACACTTAATTGATAATATAAAAAAAAACAACTAAACTTGTGTTTTTATTTTTTTTATAAATTTCAACATGAGCATTAAAGAATACTGTAGCATGTATCAATTATGTCTGATAACACATGCCAAATTATTCATTGACAAGAACATTGAGAAACAATGTGTGTGTGGTTGTACTCAAAGGTTTGAACATGTTATCCAACTGAAAACTGGATCCAACAAAATCGCAATCAGGAAGAAAACTGATATCTTAAAAACACCATTCACACATGACACAGTGTTAGGTGCAAAATAATCAAGATTGAATTATATCGAGGTCTACTGTATGACATTATCTCGCAAATAAAAATCATCATTTGAAAATAAATTCACTTGAGTGTAAGTGACAATCTTTTCACCTGCTAAGGTAACAAAAGTATCCTCACTATTTACCTGCAGACATCAATGCTCCTTTGTAATAATTGTAACTACAGATGCCAAGCACCTAGAAGCCTTGGTGGTGAATAAACACGACTGGCAGCGAGCAGATAACTCCTTCTTTGAACCTAAACTGCACATCAAAGACAGGGGTTCTTGTTATTACAAAGCAAGCTGATCTCAGAAGCTGACTGGTTACTGTTTTTTGGTAAAGGATATCAATATAAAGGTTATTTTATTGCAAAGCATGCTGACATCAGAATCTGACTATGGATTCTTTGAAGTGAGCAGATTTTTTTATTTGAATATACAGAGACAGCAGAGATATGGAAGCAAACTTTAGTTCCTTGTCACTAGTGTACATGGGAATTTTGAAAACAAATTGAAATAATGGAGAAAAAAAATTAAAGTGACCCAATATAGTGCTTTGTGCATGGATGTCAATGATCCAGCTTTACTCAGAATATTTGGAGAAAAGAAACTCATGTGATGAATTCGTGAAGGCCAGAAGAGAAGCAAATGATTTCGCAAACAAGAGAGAAATCTTCAACTGCCATACTGAAGACAACTGCCATTCATGCATGACAGGTCTAATACATGTATATGACAGTATCTTGCAAATAAAAATCATTATTTCAAAACATATTCACTTGAGTGCAAGTGACAATCTTTTTGAAAGCATAGGTTACAAAAATAATGTTACTTTTTACCCACAGACATCAGTGCTCCTTTGTATTAATTATTCCTACAGATGCCAAGCACATAAAAGCCATGGTGGTGAATAAACACAACTGCCAGCCAGCAGTAAACTTCTTCTTTGAACATACAAACAGGATATCACAAAAGTTATTTTTAGTACAAAGCAAGCTGACCTCAGAAGCTGACTTTAGATTCTTTTGTGTGTGATGATTTTTTATTTTCTTTTTTTGACTATACAAAGACGGCCAAGATATGGAAGCAAACTTTGTTTCCTTTTCACCAGTATTCATGTAAATTTTGAAAATAAATTCAAACAATGGAATAGATTATAAAGTGACACAATATAGTGTTTTATGTGCAAACATCAATGACACAGCATCGCCCAAAAGATTTGGAGAAAATGAATTCTAGCCTATTGTTTTGCAGGGGAAAAAAAATCATCTAGATAATTCTTTTCCCAGTGGGAAAACTTTCAGCAAGAGGGGAAAAGAACTGACTAGCCAGTTGTTTCCCCCAGGAAAAGTATTGGCTGGCTGATTCATTCCCCAGAGAAAAAAAATCAGCTAACCAATTCTTTCACCAGTGAAACTTTCAAGGGGCGGGGGGGGGGGGGGGGGGGGGGGAAGCCAGGTGAATATGACTACTACACCAGGACTGATGTTGATATAAAACTATACAACAGATGTTTAATCAATGTTATTTTACCTACCATTCAGTTCAAGCAGATCACCAGGTCTGATGAAAATTTTGAATGTGTATACAAACTGTTCCTGGAAAAAAGCATAAAGAATAAAAAGCACATTTAATCTTAAACAAACCAGGTAAATCATTATATAAATGTATGTACATTAACATTGAAAGACAGAAAATTATTTCTATCAGCTGTTGCTATCAAAATTCAGTTTGAGTGACTAGTTACATGACATTACATTTAAAATCAGAATGTGATACATTCTATTTCAAAGAACACTGCATATATCGATTGTCTCATCATATCCAATAATAATATTAGTTATATGAAAGTGTGTTCTATTTCGTACTTTTTTTTACTTTAAACAAATTTAAGTTGCATAAGTCTTGAGAAGTATTAATGAAAGATAACACCCGTGTTGCATCCTTTATGCAATGTTCACTTTTTTATGTTACTATCTCAGCTGAATTAAGCTGAGTCAACTCAGCTATTCAAAAGGGATTGTTAAGCCCCCTTGAGAGTTAAAGCAACTCACCAAGAAATGGTGGAAGCTGAAATATCAGCTGAACATTTATTGGGGACGAAAAACATGCCTCCTACCCTTCCTTCTCCCTTTAAAGGTTGCCATGTAAAACCATAGAGCTTTAACTGGGCATACAAATATATCTAGGATCTCAATTTGGAGTAGAGCATGATGGAAGCTGAATTCTTTCTAAATAGATATGGTTGGCAAAGAAGTTAAACTGATTGAAAATTTCTAGTGTTCCTGATAAATAAGTGCTCAATGAACAAGACATGAAACTAGCTCTTTTGTCACAGACACTAAGGCAAGCAAGAAACCATCTTGAGGGCACAATTCTCAAAGGAAGCTTCACCCAAAATGTTCAAAGGGAGTTTGATTAAGAGACCACAAGACACTGTAACAAGATAACTGGGATGGATATTTCGGATTGATAACAGAACACATTTTATGATACAGATATAAAAATTATGGTTTAATGTGGCGATATAAGCAAAACGATGAAATGCATGCGTAGTGTAATCCAAATATTGGATTTAATTAAACATAATTACGCACAGACTAGAAGATGCTAACAAATTATACAATGATACAAATCAATGATACAATGATACAAAACCCTAGATAAATATACAACAAAAAAATGAATACAGTTTACTCACGTAGTAAACAATGCAGGATTACTCATATAAGTAAAAATGTATACGCTCAAGAAGCGCAACTATATTTGAAAATAATAAAGGGACACATAAGAACTTATCTTTCCAGTCCCAAAACATATACTGGGTTCTGCAAACCCATATTAGCCCACGGCTAACAAATTATAAATAAATAGATATATCCGACTATTAGTATACAGCTCCACAGCTGATACAATTAAACTTCACAATTTCTACAGACTCCGGACACTCGGAATACTATGAAACATTGGACCCTCCAGACCCTCCAAATATTAGACCCTCCGGACACTGGTCATTTAGACAGCTCTACTGCTGGGTCACCCATGTCACTCTTGACATTAGACACTCTAGATGCTAGACATGAGACACTCCGGCACATTTAACAGCTCAGGACACACCAGTGCATTTAAACACAGCTCCAGACGTTTGACAGCTCCGGACACCCCGGACGTTTAACACCCTCGTACCAATAGCTGAAAATATACCCGACACCGTGTACTAACCTTGATACAGACATAACGTAAGACGTTATACACGGTAAATTATAAAGACTATATTATTATAATTTCAAAATGACAGGTTCTATAGTAAACCTTCCCTGTTCGATAATGCTGATAGTAAACAATTCTATTTTAACAAAATATAGCTTTACATTACCAATCTAAATGCCTTGCAAACAAGAGTAGAAAATGCACGCATTATGCTGTGTAAAAGCTATATAACAAACATGCAAAGGTAAATATAGTAATACAAAAGCTATCACTCAGTATCAAAAATGTACTTACCCCTACAGCTAAAGCTGTGCCAATCCTCCCTCCCTCGGATCAATAGCCCTACAGCTACAGTCCTTTAAACCAGCCGCTTGTTGACAAAACCCTTAGTAATGTGAAGATCCTTCACATATAGCAAAGTATTTATATGGATTCTTCTCCGTATCGAGAACACTCTGCACGTGCGGCATTGAGCGAATTGTACTCACTATTCCGAAGTACAACTGCCCATATATAAAAATCACCCTCAGGTATCGTTGCACACGATAAACCAAACCTGAGTACATGTATTTCCTTAATAAAAACTACATCATTCCGTGACAATACCTCCCCCTAAAAAAAAAGTGGTATCACTTTTAGAACAATCACGGAATGTGAGAAATGAACCATTATAAAATCAATCAATGTGTAGGCTGAACGACATGATCTGCCCGCTACACCCTACTTAAAAAATCAGCCCCTACATTTTCTGAGTCTCGAATCGCCTCGATTCAGAAACTATACAGCTGCAAAGATAACGCCCAACGCATCAATCTAGCGTTGGCAACCTTCGCTTTATTCAAATATAAGAGTGGCTGATGGTCCGTTTGCAAAGTAAACATCCTCCCAAAAAGGTACGTGTGGAATTTTCCTATTCCCCATACTAAGCCTAAGCACTCCTTTTCAATCACGGAGTAATTTTTCTCTCTAGGGAGCAATTTCCTACTTGCATAAGCAATGGGCAATTTCACCCCCCCCCCCCTTGCTCCTGTAGCAAAATAGCCCCAAGACCCGTATTGGATGCATCAGTCCTCAGTACAAAAGGTTTATCTAAGTCTGGTAACTTTAAAATTGGTGCACTCACCAGTTTATGTTTTAAAGCGTTAAAGGCTTTTTCCTGGCATGTACCGCATGAAACTTTATTCGGGCATATATTTATCTGGTCAATACTTTCTTTGCCTACGTCAATAGGGTATTCAAATGGCAATCCTTTACTGGAGACTATTTCCCCTTCATCATTAGACCCATCTTCTATCACCGCTACGCATACTACATTGAAGATCAATTGTTTGTCCAGGTCTCGCTACGTAGAGTTTAAGCATATTAGCATGAAACATCTTGGATTTTCCCTCTATATCAACGATATAATCCATTTCACCTTTCACCTGTTTGACTTCATATGGCCCCTTCCATTGAACTAGCAGCTTGTTGTTATTCGTTGGAAGAAGCACCAACACTTGATTTCCTACGTCAAACTTTTTACTCCGCGTTCCCCAGTTGTAATACTTGGCGTATCTACGACTTGATTTCACGAGTTCATCTTGCGCCATCCGACATGTACTTTCTAATCTTTCACGTAAATCAACCACATATTGGTAAGTGGTCTTAACCTCTTCGTCCACGACCTCGTCCGACCACAGTTCGCGAAGTATACGCATAGGACCACAGACTGTCCTACCGTACAATAGTTCAAACGGGGAGAAACCTAAGCTTTCCTGAGGAACCTCATGATATGCGAACAGAAGGGCATTCAGATATCTATCCCAATCCTTCGGTCTTTCCGCACACATCCTCCGCAACATTTGCTTCAGTGTCCCGTTGAATTTCCCGACCAACCTGTTGCACATAGGATGGTAGGGTGTTGTACGTAATTGTTTAAGGGATAACAACCTACTAATTTCTGCCATGAGATCTGAGGTAAATTGTACTCCACAATCTGTAAGAACCTCCTCGGGCACTCCGATCCTGCTGAACATGTCTACGAGCGCTTCTGCTACACGTTCAGTTTCAATTGATGGCAGAGCTGTGGTTTCAGGATATCTGGTAGCGTAATCTACCAGCGTCAAAATGTATCGGTTTTTCCAATCTGTATGTGGAAATATTGGTCCTACAATGTCGATGGCTACTCTTTTGAACGGAGTATCTATCAAAGGCATCTGACCCAACGGTACTCTAGTTACCCTGCCTTTAGAGGTAGTCTTCTGGCAATGTCGCACGAGCGACAGAACCACGCTACATCGCTGTTGACACCAGGGCAATAAAATTCTCTTAATACCCTATCCGTTTTCTTTACGCCTAAATGACCCGCCATACTCGAATCGTGCGCGACCTTGAGTACATGTGACCTCAAATTCTGGGGAACCACTAGTTGCAGGAACTTCCTGTCTGGTGTAGAATATTCCCTGTACATTAAACCCTTTCGAGTAAGGAATTTAGAGGAACCCCTGTTCTTACACTTTTTCACGGTACCTGTTAATGTTTTTTTCTGAAATTGCACGTAAAGACTCGTCACGTTTTTGCTCATTTCGAAATTCTTCGCGGGAGATATCAGTAATGGCGTCTGGTACTTTCAACTTACGCAATGGTTTATTTTGCTCCTTAATTTGAGCTCTAGTTTGTACAGCTTGGATGATAGGAAATCTAAAATCTTCTATGGTTGGAAGTCTCGAACTCGGTACATTGCCAATCGTAAGTTCATAGATCGGGTTGGCTATGCACAAAGCTTCCACGGTCCCTGTCAAAAAAGGTGTTTCTATCATTATCCTGGCAACTGGAACATGGTCCATGGTCTGGTCAAGTAACATGCAAGGTGATTTAAACCCGAGCAATTGATCATCGCGGACTAAGCTCCGTTTCACGACTCCAGTAGTGCATCCAGTGTCTCGTAGAACTGTGACTTCTTGTCTGTTGACAGTGCCGTTTGCGATCGGCACCCGTGCCTCTGGAAAAATACACGTACCAATTGATTGGATTGCATCGCAATTGGTCTCGAAACAAGTCACCGGTTCGTGCACTGCTTCCCGCTTAACTTGTTGGGAAACATTGAGTTTTCCATTTACCGACCTTCTGCCTCTAATGGCTACCGCGACTTTCTTGACTGGTCCCTTCCGCTTAGGACATTAATGGGAGATATGACCCACTTCCTTGCAAATGAAACATTTCGCGTCACTATGCTTCCCCTGGTTACGCCCACCAGATTTATCAGGTCCCTTGGGTTGTCTGTCTTTGACCTGATTCCCACCTTGGATATCTAACGTGACGACATTCTGCGAACCTCCCCTGGCTTCAGCAAACAAATCCGCCTGTGCGGCCATATCATGTACATTTGTGAAGGACCTTTCCTTCAAAAATAAATATAACTCCTTGCCACATGTTGTTAACAATTGGTCACGAAGCAAGAAATCAACAAGACCCTCAAATGTCTTGACGACTTTACCACATTCCACCCATCGCTGCAAGTAATTATAAGTCCTACTGACAAACTGGGTGAATGTTTCACCTTTCTCGGGTTTGCTATACTTAAACTTTTTGCAAAACCCTTGCTCAGTTAGTTCATATTTCTTGAGAAGTAAGTCTTTCAACACGGGGTAATTGAGCGAATTGGCCGTGGATAAACGCGAATACACGTCTAACGCTTTACCTTTCAGTAATGTGCTAAGGTGAAGCGGCCAATCGTCTTTCTTTCATTTTTGTACCGTAGCATACCTCTCTAACCTATTTACATAACTATCCATATTATATATATCGTCTTCAAATGGGGGCAATTTTGGACCCCTCAGTTTAACATCATGTTCCCCCTCTTTCTTAGCTTGCAATAACTCAGAATTCCTTTGATACTCCCTCTGCCTATTTCTATCTTCTATCTCCAAAGTTTCTAACCTTACCTGTTTTTCCCTTTCTATCTTCTCCCTCTCTGCTTCCCTTTCCCATTCTATCCTTTCCTTTTCTGCCTGTTTCTCTAATTCTATCTTTTCTTTTTCAAAAGCCATTCTCCTTTCTTCTGCTTGTTTTTCTAATTCTATCTTCCCTTTCTCTAATTCTAGCATTTCCCTCTTGGTTTCCCTTTCTAATTCCCTCTCCTTTAATCTTTGGTCCCTCTCCCTAGCCTGTTCCTCACGAACGAAATTTCTAAGGGACTCCCCCTCATAACTGAACTGTTTCCCCAATTCTACCAGTTCTTTCATAGAAGACATTTCAGAAGTTTGGTGGTGACCAACCTTAAAGTCCAGGTTTAAACTAAACCGTATTTCCCTTCTCAAAAATGCAACACAATTATTAAATAAATACAAAGAAATAAAGTAACATAGGTATTTACCTAACCCCTCTATACTTTATCAAGCGTGTCTGAAACACAAAAAAAACCTACAAAACAATTTCAGTGCTCTGTTAAATCCGAAATAATCCCACTTCTGACACCATTTGTAACAAGATAAACGGGACCGATATTTCGGATTGATAACAGAACACGTTTTATGATACAGATATAAAAATTATGGTTTAATGTGGCGATATATATATATATATATACAAGCAAAACAATGAAATGCGTGCGTAGTGTAATCCAAATATTGGATTTAATTAAACATAATTACGCACAGACTAGAAGATGCTAACAAATTATACAATGATACAAATCAATGATACAATGATACAAAAACCCTAGATAAATATACAACAAAAAAAATGAATACAGTTTACTCACGTAGTAAACAATGCAGGATTACTCATATAAGTAAAAATGTATATGCTCAAGTAGCGCAACTATATTTGAAAATAATAAAGGGACACATAAGAACTTATCTTTCCAGTCCCAAAACATATACTGGGTTCTGCAAACCCATATTAGCCCACGGCTAACAAATTACAAATAAATAGATATATCTGACTATTAGTATACAGCTCCACAGCTGATACAATTAAACTTCACAATTTCTACAGACTCCGGACACTCGGAATACTACGAAACATTGGACCCTCCAGACCCTCCAAATATTAGACCCTCCGGACACTGGTCATTTAGACAGCTCTACTGCTGGGTCACCCATGTCACTCTTGACATTAGACACCCCGGACGTTTAACACCCTCGTACCAATAGCTGAAAATATACCCGACACCATGTACTAACCTTGATACAGACATAACGTAATGAAGTTATACACGGTAAATTATAAAGACTATATTATTATAATTTCAAAATGACAGGTTCTATAGTAAACCTTCCCTGTTCGATAATGCTGATAGTAAACAATTCTATTTTAACAAAATATAGCTTTACATTACCAATCTAAATGCCTTGCAAACAAGAGTAGAAAATGCACGCATTATGCTGTGTAAAAGCTATATAACAAACATGCAAAGGTAAATATAGTAATACAAAAGCTATCACTCAGTATCAAAAATGTACTTACCCCTACAGCTAAAGCTGTGCCAATCCTCCCTCCCTCGGATCAATAGCCCTACAGCTACAGTCCTTTAAACCAGCCGCTTGTTGACAAAACCCTTAGTAATGTGAAGATCCTTCACATATAGCAAAGTATTTATACGGATTCTTCTCCGTATCGAGAACACTCTGCACGTGCGGCATTGAGCGAATTGTACTCACTATTCCGAAGTACAACTGCCCATATATAAAAATCACCCTCAGGTATCGTTGCACACAATAAACCAAACCCAAGTACATGTATTTCCTGAATAAAAACTACATCATTCCGTGACAGACACAAGAAAGATTCCAGTAAGGCCTTAGAGATTGAGACACTGGGCTTTGCCATTCAAAATACCTGATCAGGTCTGTCATGTGAGAATCTGTCCCAATGGCCAGACCTTTAAAAATTTAAATGTTGGAAAGTACTGTTTGATAGTCCTTAACAGTCAAAACTTTAATATTTTTTCTCTTTGAAAAAAAGAGAATTAAATCAGCTAATACACTAAGAGGGCGACTAGTGATGACATATATTCTACTATGCCAATCATGGAATATTCTCCATCTGGCATCATATACCTTATACATCCATCTTCTCCTGTACTGCAGAATGCACTTGGCAACTTTGATCAAAACTTTAATTTGTGTAGAGAGAACATTTGAGATGAGCCAAGCATGAAGATGTAGATTTGTCACACTGAGAGAGAGAGAGAGAGAGAGAGAGAGAGAGAGAGAGAGAGAGAGAGAGAGAGAGACTTTATGCTGCAATAGCAGGTCCCTCCTCTAAGGTCCTGGTATGGTCCACCAGCAGATTAAAATCATTGAACTATGATTAATGGAGCCACTGAGAATCAATCAAAATAATCTGAGCAATGGAGTCCTTGACTTTGTGTAGGATCTGTGTAACTGAAAGAGTCTAATGTCCTGACCCTCTGGTCAGGGTCTCAGCAAACATTAAAAAAGCAGCTTGTTGTTTAGCTGGTGGCAAACAAGTTCATCAAAGGAGTTCCATAAAGTTGGAACTGGGAGTCTGTTTGGGATTAGTTGAGTGAGCATTCCATGAGGACTATCCTCCCTATCCTTGACAGACGGTCTGCCAAAATATTCTTCCTATGAGGAATGTGACAAACTTGGATGGTAATTCCTCTGAAATTGTACAGCAAAGGATATTTCCCACAAAGAGAACATGCATATGTACTTCCTGATCTCCTGTTGAGTTTTGCTAACACTGACATTTGTCAGAAGCAGATCATCATGCACTGACCTCTTATTTGGTGGATGCACTCTTAAAGACCTAAGAACACTGCCCTTATTTCCAAGTTGTTGATGTGGAGGGTAAATTCTTCCAAGGACCATGAACCCTGAAGATTCAGTCCTTCCACACACAAACAACAGGGACAGGATATTGTCTACTCTGTCTAGAAGGACAGAGAACATGGACTAATCAACTGCTTATGAGCGAACTCATCCCCACATTGATAAAATCTTGAGAGTTCTGATTTCTCTGAGTTTGGCATAAGACTCGTCCTGGTCACAATGGACCAACAATAAGACAGATCTATTCTCAAGGACTCAAGTCACTAATTTTAGATCAACTAGTCATCAAACTATTGGAGGATTAGAATACTTACTGTCATTAAATGGGATGCAGCAACATGTACTCCAATGACTCTGGAACAGAGTCCATGTGGAGGCAAGGTCGAACTGAAATGCCCAAAATTAGGAGATGTCCCAATCCCATCTTCCCTAGCCAAGGCTCCAATAATGTTAACCCTATCTACAAGTTGGCAGATTGATTAGATATTTCAGTACTTTGTCCTAGCATCATCTATTGGATTTGATAGTTGTCTACATTAGTATGTAATGCCAACTAACTAATAGTTCCTAAAAGTGGTGCTTTGTACTTCAGCCAAAAATGGAAGAGTCAACCGATTTCAAAAAGGATAATTTTCTAAGTTTTATATCAGAAGTATGACTAAGTACCAGAGAAAGCCATTACAGGTGTATTTGACAGAAATGATGTATTCATACAAACAAGGACTGGCAGTGGAAAATTTCTTATTTTATGAGTCCATTCCAGCTGTGTGCTCCCCTTCTGTAAATCATGTAGAAAAAGTGTTAAAATTTGGAGAAGTTGATTTTGATTGGATGTGGACCTGGCATAATGCAACATCCAATGAAATTCAGTGACCCAAAGCATTGATATAACTCATCAATCCACCAAGGTGTAGATAGTGTTAACATATCAGAACCTCACTAGTTAAGATGTCCTAATCCAAGCAAATCCAGAGGTACTTCCTGTGAGGAAGAAGATAGATGTTGAGGTACATAGCCAGAAGATTGATGAAGACAGCCTAATTAATTAATTAGACAAGACTTTCGCCCTTTCCTGGAGGAAAATACAGGAGTAAAAGACCAGCAAATAGTCTTTTAACACCTTCTCTTCTGTACTCTTCCAAGGAAAGGAGTGAAACTATTACTGTAAAAAAAAGTTGAAAGATTTAATTTACAAAAAAATTCTATGCGACTAAAAGTAACACAAGAAATGGATGGACTATGTCTATGCTAATTAGGTCAAGTTTGGTGAGAAGCCACTTTACCTGGTTATTCTTGCTAATGTTTTAATTGCAAAAAAGAAAGTAATGCTAACTTTAAAATAGAAAAATGCAAGATAATGAAGTCAACCATACTTAAACAAAAGCTAGGGACAACTAAATCAGCCAACAACCAGATGGTTATAACTGCTAATAAGGAAACATATTTTTGAAGGCTATACAAACTAAAATTGAAAAAGTGCCTATGTTTGATGACCGAGCACTAAATACAAATGTATGAACGTAAGAAGTGGTGTACACCATGCTTTCCACAAAATATAATCAGCAAAATTCATGATAAAGGTAAGATGAATTAAATGATTTGTAAGGAGCAATGAATTGGATAAAGGTGAAACCACAGAATGCAATTGTGCAAGGATTGGACAATTTGAAACACACTCTGTCAAGGGGGAAATGAATAAATAAAATACAAATCCATACAAAATGTGTACAGAACAAATGATAAAGAAAACTCTATAGAGAGTTTAATTAACAGTCATAAAACTATTAGGGTATAATCCTAAAGTTTAAGAATAATACAACACACATAAAAGCAATGCCCTCTTTGAACCATGAAGCGACAGCTGATTCTTTTCGACATAAACAACGCTAGACATAATAACATGGCCACCAAGAAAAGAATGAAACAGCAGCAGTATGTATGGGTAATATGTGCTGAGTCCCACAGTGGCGATCAGTGATTCATCCTACAGCTAGGTTATAGCAACAAGTATGGTATTGGCGATATGAATTTTCTATATTCAATCACTATTTTTTTATTTTTTTTTACCCCATTCTCCCCTCATCGACCCCCCCCTCCCACCACCACTACCCAACCCAATTTTTTTCCAGTTTCCAGAATAGTCTGAATAGGCCTACCCAATAAAAATGTCTATGTCCCAAATTCCATCTCAGGTTTTTTCTGAAAAACATACCATTGCTGAATTGTACTTTTCACATAAATTCTTTATGACTGTAAGGTTTCCACTTCTATCAAGGTATCTAAGTGCACTGCAGATGAACTCATACTGCTTTCCTTGAGGATATGTTTTTTCATGTTTGAACATTCCAACTTTGATATGTAAACTTAACCAGCTTCAATTTCTGAAAAGAAAATAATTTGCTTGTGAGGAAATTTATAGTAAAACCTGATAAAGTTCAAGCACTTAAAGTAATTAGTTTTCATCACTTGAGGTTAGAATAATTATCATTTCTGATAATTTTCATACTCAAATTATTTACCTGAAATTACAGCATGAGATGAATGAAATTTTTGAAAGTTAAAGTATAGAACAAAGGCAGGATTTTTTTAAAAATCCACCCCAAGTAATTTGAAAGCAGTCTTTAGTTGATCATAACAGCCATTGTTGCAAGTCCAGGCATATCAATCTCCTATGCTATATGGCTGCCTGTTCCAAGATTTCCTCATTTATTATGAGTATGCATTAACAAAATATTACATTATTTTATGTACCAGTCTCCTACACCTCAATGAAAGAGACCATTTTGTCAATCAATAAGCATCTATGTTTGGAAAAGAAACTTGCCCCATTTAAAAAGTGTGAAAGTTCATGTTGGGTCACAATGGTGATAAAAGTTTACTCACACTTGCATCGGTTCAAGAAGTTTATGTATATTCATAAGAACTGAGGAAATCTCTGTACTGGTAACCATGAATTACAAATAAACATTAAGATTGTTTGTTACAATGCCGAACAGTATGAGGAATGAGATTCTTACAGACCATAGCTTATTCATCAGTCTATTATTCATGTTCTAATGCATACCAATTTCCATAACATATTAACCTGCGTTTACGGGGCAGGAGGTAATAACCTACTGCCAAGCTCTGTAGCGTCTAGGTCATGTATTATAAGTGGGTGTATTATAGAAAGGAAGACAGATTTAGCTCTGCACAAATACCAAATAATCTGGACTTTTTAGTTGCACTACAAAATGCAGAATGAACCTAATTTTTTTTACCCATCGATATTAAACCCAAAATTTGGCCTTAGTCAGAATCTAATTACGTGTCCAGATTGTTTACTTTTTTAGCCTTAGATCTAAGGCAGACCAGTCTGAAGTGCAAACAGACAAGTGAACCTGTGCAAAAAGTAGGATACTGTTAGACTGTTCTGGTGGCATAAGTGGTTTAAGTGTCCACCTCAAATGCTGAGTCATACCAAAGACATAAAAATGGTACTTGGCAGATACCAAAGGCTAATAAACATCATAACAGCTGCTCATTTAGTACTCAGTGAATAATAATAATAATAATCACAATAATACAATTCAAAAATATATCTTTATATGAATTTCACTATAAATCTGAGTTTCAATGTAAAATAACTTTATTTTACATTGAGCACTTTGTATTTCCAGAGAATGATAAATTGAATTGAAAACCTTTGAATAAATAAATTCAAGCCAAAAGAAATACTGGACACAAGAATAAAACAACTGATTCTGCTCAGATCTAACAGTTATCTAGACAATAATCTAGATAAACAAGATTAAAGTTCTCTACTTGACCTCAGATAGCAATTAGCATTTTCTAAAAATTGACTATTACCTAATGGAAAATTTCAATATGGAAGGTTCCAAATGTTTAAAGATAAAATCTAGTCATAATTTGATGCTCTGTTAATAAAAGTATAATATAAAATGTGGTAAAAGAAACATGTAGACATGGCATTCCATGGGGAATTTCCAATGTAATGGACTCTGATTGAGATAAACAAGTTGTTTACAATACCAAAATCAATTATTCAGGTTATAAAGAAAACAAACTTGAATTTAAACAAAGTCAAATTTAAAATACAATTATCCATAACATTATTCAATAACAACTATTGGTTGTTTACAGAATGAAAAAAATGATTTTGGTGGGGTGGTAAATTAACTTAATTTTTGGACAAGGACAGCTACAATATACAATTTTTCATAACCTATGGCATATATTATAATAAATATTAAAAAAAAAAGATTCCAGAATTGTTCTCATGTTGCAAATTTAATCTTTTTAAATAAAGCCTGAATACACTCTTATAATACCATAATATTGTGTTATCTGGTGTTCAAATCATATAACTCACGAAACCCTTGTTGCAACGAAAGGGTATCTCAATTTTAGACCATTGACAGCCAAGGTTAAAGATAAAACTGGTACATGTATATTGTTAATCACACTATTTTAAACTTTTGCAGACACCCTAGTGTAAAATTTTAAAGAAGTTCTTATCTTTTTCAATAATTATAAATTCTGCCTAGGTTAAAAACCATATACTTCCAAAATAAAATTTTACATATTTTGATAATCGTGATATCAGAATGTCACTTAATTGAAGAAATATGTAATAACAACACATGTATTTAATGAGAAAGTAATCCATGATATTTTGCCATTCAGAATGATTAATTAGCAAATGCTTTATTTTTAATAATTTAAGATGTTAGTTGTTTCATCACCATATATGTTCTTCTAGCTTATTAATAAGTGTTGTTTTACTTACTTTATCAGGGAAGTTATTCCACATAAATTTATGAAACATATTTTGGGTTGCAATTGGATTTGGTAACATTAAGAATAAATGTGTTTGTTTAGATAACGTGATTTTAGTACAACAATTTTCCCATTTTCTTCTATACATGTAATTTTATTTCGTTAAATGCTTTTGTATATCTTGAATTTTGTTTTTAACATTCATTTGCACAATCTCTTCTGTATTCACAGATAACTAAACCTCTAGTAAAAAAAAATTTAAAGTCAATCAAATTATTAATTTGTTTTGTGTCTGTAAATTCTTAAATGCCCTGTTTTTGTTTGTTTTTTGTTTTGTTTTGCTGATGTTAACGTTTAGGCATGCCATAGATGCAATTGCATCAACTGTTTCTACTGAAATATACATAGAGTTATCTGATCCATGTAATAGAAGTGATGTGCCAGTTTATTTTCTTATTACCGGTATATATATATATTTGATTTAAATAAATTATTTATTTTTGTCAGATTCAAATTTGACATTTTGGATTAAAAATTCATTCATTCGGAAATTTGTCTAGAAATTTCCTCTACAAGTAAACAACAGATGTTAACCTCATTTTCTGACCTTGCTTCAGAGTGTAAACAAGCTTCTAATATGATTGGTTGATTCCAAGGACATTAGAGCTTTACTTTAAAAATGATTGGTTGATTCCAAGGACATCTTTCTAGATCATGATGTTTGCGTGATTTCTTGAACGTGAGATTGTTCTGAGAGATTCTGGAAGGTCGTGACCCCTTTCCTGTTTACGTAAAAACAGGTATTTAAATTTAAATGATTGTTTGGGAGAGAACAGTTCAGTAGAAGTTGGGCTTTTATAATATTAAGTTGCGTCTTCTTTTTGAGTTATTTTTAATTACTGTGTACTGGAAATTGTGTCGATTCGTTTGGAGCAAGAGGAATTATTTTATTATTTATCTGGAAAAGAATATGTGCTCACAGATTTTCATTTGGATTATTATAAAACTAAAACTGACTTCATCAAGTGACATCGTCGTCCATATTGGATTACATCGTCAAGATTTGAACCGGGAAATATTAGGACATTTTATTATCAGGACTTGCAATTCCACTAGTGGATTATATTGTGAATTATTTTGGATTAATTTTTGGACTTGATTCTCTAAAACCGTACGTTTATTTATTTTATTTTATGAAAATATTTGTATTCAATAAATTGTTTATTAAATTTTACAAGCTTGTTATTTTCACTTCTTTCTATGTTGCTGTTTATTCAAGCCTAAGCATGTAACAATATATATATTTTTTTTATATATATACACACACACATGCCTTTAAAAACATTAAAGTACCAATACACAATTCTTCAAATTTCTGCAACTACTAAAAACAATCCCCTTGACAACAACTGTCCAGTACAAAATATTTCTTTATTCAAATCCATTTTGAATCACACTTTTCAACAAAATTGAAAAAAGAAAACACTTCCTTATACATTTCCAAGAGACAAAAGCAAAAGCTGCTTCAAAATTCATCTGTAAAAGATTACCTTTCATAATATTCTCTTCTGTAAAGTACATCTATCGTATATCAGTCTGACTACTTCCCCCAGAAATCTACCTGTCATAAAATCTTTTTGACTTTTATGTATTAATTTTGGCAAAAATAGTTTTGCTCTGCCACATATTTTATTGGAAATATTTAACAAAGTAAAAGTTTCAATTTTTTTAAAACTTCCCTCAATTTATTTACCTTTGGCAATAATGTGAAAGTTCACTCCCTCTGAGTTACAGATAAACAACTTTTCGAATCATTGATTAAAACTGTCCTAAATCCTTCCAAAGAATTTATAAAATTCAATTATGAATCCAACACTTCCTGGTCCTTTATCATTACTCATGTTCTTAAAGCCTTTCCAAGCTTCCAAAAGAGTATTATACCATCTGTTTTGATTCATCTTGTGTCAAAAAAATGAATCATAGAACTTTCTCACCTCATTCCAAATTTTGAACTGAGTTAACTGAGTTAATGAGTTAATGATTGTTCACCCTCGTTCATCTTTCATTTTTGTTATTGTTTTGTCCATATTTTGTCTTATTTTCTCCATCTATCCATTTGATTTGTGCATCATGGCCTGTTCATGTCAAGTAGAATGACCACTTTGTCATGCAAGGAACTGCAACAACATCAAATGTGGCCACAAGTGCCATCATCAGCAATATCAACAACAAATATCCTGGAAAAGTACAGGGTGTTCTGGCTGGGTCATCTGCAGTTCACTGACTCACTGCAATTCCTGAATTCCAGTATCAACAAACCTGTGAACAACCCTGCAAAGCTTCCTGAGCCAACAATTAATTTAAGATGATGAACCAGAAAAGTTTGTTTTTGTTCAACTGCAAAGGAGTTTACCCATACAAGTATGTAAGCAACGTTGAGAAGTCTGCTGAAATTCTATTGCCACAATTGATGCCTTCCATTTGTCTTGGTCCCATGAAGATATTTCTGCCAATGCCTAAACACATGCAAATGTGTGGTCCACATATAGTTATCTAAATAAACCATGGCAACTATAACAATCTGTATCTGCATATGAATGTGTTGCTGCTCTTCAAGACATTTTATGATATAGCGATGCCTAAACTTGATCACATGCATTACTTTTCATTTACATGCGCATGGTGCTGCTGTTGTAGAAACCATTATCGCGTTCATTAACAAAGATCAACATTTATTGCACATGGCATCTGCAGCACAGTTTCAAAGGCAAGTAATCATTACACTCATGCAAAAAATCAATTTCTGGATGTATATGAGTTAGCTGTACCAAACAGTTACACTATGTACCTTGACACAAATCACTTGTACAATTGGACAAAGATGCAGTCCATGTCCATAGGTGAGTCCACATTGATAGATCCATGAATGAAGACACACACAACATACAAGCATTACAGTGACTGCTGAATACTTATTTGAAGATGAAATAGAGCATCTACAAGTGGAGCATGGTGACAAACATGAAATGATGTATACAGACACAGACTCATTGCTAATGCATATTACCATCTACTCCACATGGATATGGGCAAGGCAGCACCTGTAAATAAGTTTCAGAACCTGATGGACTATCCACTGTTCAGCAATGCCAACAAGAAAGTCATAAGGAAATTCAAAGACATGTGTGCAGGCAAGTATATAGAAGGATACATGGGATTGCATCTCAAATGAACCCAATTTCCCCACAGTGGAACTGAAAGCTCTAAAATCATCAAAGCAAAAAAAGTGACATGAGTGGATTTGCTAAAGGATCTCAAGCACAACATATATGTGGATTGCTTATGCGAGTGGTGTGAATTCACATGTGGCAAAGTCTTATCCAGTCAAAGAAAAATTACATGGGTGTGTACCATTGCACCAAGGTAAGTTTATCTCTACTGGATACCAAGTGATGGATTTACTCCAATGGTACCAATACTTACTCAAACAGGCACACATCGCTCCCGTAATAAATCTTGGTGGTAACTGTTTATTCCCAGGAATAACTTGTACTCCCTCGTTCACATATGCCCTATTTGAAGACCTCGTCACATGCTTGCCAATGGGCACCAAATGGTAGTATGCTGGTTGCCTAAGTAACCTGATGTTATCTGCATTCTAGCTCCCCTGATGCATATAAATACTGAACATAAATTGTTTCTGAGTTGGTCTAATGCAGGTGGTTGTGAAACCGCTTCACATTTTAGGGTTGAAACAGTTTTCTGCAAAATCTTATCAACAGGTCTCAATCTGTGTGGCTTCATGTCAAGTCTGGTTTCATTACTCAATTCAATGGTGCAACATTAAGACTGACATATGGGCTAGGGGTGGGATATGTTCTGTTTGGGGCATAAACTGAATTTTAAGTCCATTCAATAAGATGAGGCCAATGTTAATGTCAGGTCAAATAGCAGAAAACAGCGAAACACAATTTTTGGTAAAGTTTGCGCCATTTGGAACCGGTGTCATAAAATGATATTTTCCAGAAGTTATTAATCTAGAGAATTATTCTGACTTTTATGGGAGTGATACTACAAAGTTTTAGGCAGTCCAATCTTTTCTGCCAAGGAGGAAAGTCTGAGGGACTCTGAGGAAAATGAATAAGTAATTTCCCTTATTAAATAAATCATCCAAGGAAGGAGATCTGGAAATCTGAAACACCCAGAATCAGGAAGAGAAAGAGGTAATGCTCTGATGATAAGCAAGCGAGGGCTTGGGAAGGAACAAAGGTAATGTCTCTATTGCATATAATATGCGATGATGTAAGTTTGTAATTATTTGTTGAATTTTTTTGTTTTCAATTCATGCTTCAAGTTTCTTTGAGTTCAGAAATGTTTTGCAGGCATTTGTCTTGATGTTATATGATGCATTCTATGATGTCATACAATATTTCATTGATATTAGTGTTATAGGAATCATGTATCTTAAATTGTTTGTCTTATATGATTGTACCTTGTATGCTGAGTATAGATTTTTCTATATCTGGAAAATTATGTCTCAATACATCAATAATTAGCTTAGGAACATAGGTCAAGGAGTGAATTCCATAAAATCATTTGTGTAATTACGTGAATTCTTTCCAACTAGGAGTTAAGATTAGCAAGGTGTGTCAACAGGCATTGTTCAGATAACTATGTACAGCCCACAGTGGTACAGTAATAATAAACAAAGTTTATGTCATACCAGTAGTTCAGGTTAGGAATGCAAGTTGCTGTTAGAAAAGACATAAATTCACATTCATAGAATTCTGTATCAGTATCGGCTTGTGAACTGACCATTGTTGAGCTCTTCTGAATTATGATATAAGATATCCGAGATAAAAATTGTGGGAATATTGTTTGATCTCAGGAGAAGGAAAAAAAAACCTACACATATTTAGGTTAAGTATTATATTTATTTGAAGGAAAAATAGCTCCATACCTGTACTGCACAGGGAACATTAGTGCAGTCTACAACCAAGACAGTTGACAACCCAAAGAGGCTAGAGAGAGAGAGAGAGAGAGAGAGAGAGAGAGAGAGAATTACAGCAATGCCTTGGATTTTATCAGTTTTGAGGACTACATCAATGAAATTCATTATCGTATTCATGCATAATTCCTCCTAGTCATCTTTGTTTGAAGAGATGTATGCAAAGCTATTTTTTTCTGAGTCAAATACACCATTATGTTATAATGAAAGGACAACAGCAATGGTGTTGATAGTCAAGTTGTGGCATCAAAATTGATGATGTGGATGTCTGTTATAATCTCTTCCATGGCTGCAGAAATGTGTTTTTGGCTGTTTATGGGGTCTTAAGGCACTTCACCAATATCATTTCTCACACTCACCAAAGATTTCTAAGAATGCTGTGTTAGTTTAGCAATTATCATGACAGACATCTACCCAAGAAGACAGTGCACCACAATATGTTTTCATAGCATTTAAAACTACAAATCAGGTGTATGGACAGGACAAAAATATTTGCATAATTTGGAGTAACTAAAGTTTCTATGTGGTTAAAAAGTCATCACCATCCCTTGGAAGAAATGTTTCTTGACTTCACCAACAATCATGTTGCATGTGCATATCCCAAGCTGTGAACGTACATGGGTCAAGACCAAAACAATGACAGTTAAATTTCTCAATATGACTTTATTCATTTGTACTCAAGTTATTACATTTTGCTGGAACACCTGCATAATGGCTAAGCAGTCCATGGCTGACATGCAATTAATGCTCATGGTACTGATTTCCCTGCCAGTGGTTACAGATATCTTGCTGTGATTCTCTGACAATATGCTGTTGTTGGATAGCATAGATGGAAAGACAGAACTGAAAGTGGCCAACTTATTTTGTTCCACTTCTTGACAAATATCTGCTTCAGAGAAGTGTCACCCTCATATAAGCTCAAATATAGTCTAAGCATGGGCAAGATATAATCAACTATTGGAACCATTTAACTGATGTGCCACAGCCAACTCAAGGCCATCTTGGAGTCATAGCACTAGGGTGCAAAAAAGATCAGCAAACAGATATATCAGTGATTCAGTTGGGTATCAAATCACCCAAAGACTGTTTATACATTAATGAAGTAAAATTCACAGCTTAATCCACAAGGGTTACATTCCCCAGTTGATTATTTTAAATCAATACTGACTCAACAAAGAAGAGAAGATCTTGATTGTAATTGAATAAAAGCACAAACAAATGACAATTAATATCATTCTATAAAATTGTGGTGCTATGTCTCAAGAATGCACAATTGCCTGAAACTTAAATATTCACCTTGAAGATGTTTTTATGAATGCATAACAGTTGTAACAGTAAAGATAAATGCCTGGGTGAAAGTATTACATGGTGCAGCTGAACAAGGCCAGCCTGTTAAATAATTAATCTCTACAATGACAATATTAAACACAAGAACAATGATGGACCCTCAATGTTACCAACCTGATAAAATAAACAAAAAGAAACATCAGAAAAATGTGGACTCATCAGCAAAGTTAGTTTACTTAAAAATATATGTGTATGTGTTTTGTTGTGGATGTTGTTTGTGAACATAGCACACACCAGTAGGCAGTAACTGAAGATAAAATGACTAACACGGTGAGGTTTAAGAATATGTTGATTGAGTTGGAAAACACTGATAGCATTTAATTCTAAAGCAACAATCATTGTTAAATTTAGATATTTATTAAATTTATTCTATTAATTAAAAAAAATGTATGCCACAATTTTACTATTAGTATTGTCGAATTTCTGCTCACCTTTAAGCAAACCTTTGTGTGCAACTTCAGAAATTTAAGTTCACTATAAACGTACAACACTCACAACTCCATAATGAAACATATCTGTGAAAACAAAACTTTCCATGCTCTGGTGGTCTAATGGTTAGAGCATCTGCCTTAGATGCAGGAGCTGATTTGAACCCAAGTTGAATCATCCCAGAGACCTGATAAAATGGTACTAACAGCTGCCTCAGTAGGCACTCAGCATTAAGAGGTTAGCATAACGACTGCTCAACCTGGTGTCAGGATAATGAGAATGGGTAGGACATGATACTACATGTCTGCAGCATGATGCCCCAGTATTAGACATAACTATAAACTGCCACAATGCAGGCATCATAGCAATATGCTGAAACAACGTTGAAGCTATGAAGCTACATTAAAAATCCATAAAAATGACTTTGATGGGAAAATGACCCTCATCCTGGTTGTTTTATTGTTTGTTTTATATATTTGGGAGAAGTAAACATGATTGTAGCTGTATAAAATATTGCATGCGAACTCGAAACCAAGACACATCAAGACTTGGACAAAATGCCATTTGCAAATTTGGACAAGTATTTAGGGGTTAAACGAAAAAATGATGAAGATTTAAATGAGATTCAGAACTGTGTTTAAGTTGCTAGAACTGATACTATGACTATTCTGCACATGGCTTTGAAAAGATGTAAAGTAATGTTTATGCATCAGGCTATGGAAATGAAATACATTACTTACTTTGGAAACTTTCTGTCTGCATTTCAGCCCCAAATTTTTTATTTTTTGTATTACCAAAAAGGCATGTTATGGAATAATTACAGAAATTACATATTGTTGTGCATAATTAACAGACACGCCGAATAAGCAGATACAGTTGTACATGTCAGTGTTATAAAGAATGGGGGAATTAAACTCAATGGAAACCAACAGTTCTTCTATTCTGCAAAGTTTTAAAAAAAATTGTGATGAGACTGCAACTTTTGCTGGTGGGACTCCTATTTTTACGTAAATGGGGATCCTGCACTCCTAGTTTTAAAATCCTAGCGAAACCTCTGGCTGAACTTTTGAAGTTTGTAGTATTGTCCAAGTAGAAGAAATGTTTTATATATATATATATATATATATATATATATATATATATATATATATATATATATATATATATATATAACGGAACAAATCTTTTTTATCAGTTGCATATTGGTGGTGAAAATTATTAAATCAAAGTTTGTTTTGCTTTTTAATATCATTAAAATAACTACAAATAATAATTTACATATAAAGTGCACTGGTACAGTGATATATATACATGGTGTGTTCCATAAATGTATTGAGGTACATGACACTAAAATTGTCCAGATCACCAGACTCATTCTCAGCTTTGTTTCACACCATTACTATACAGAATTGCTCACTGGAAAGAATGTTACATCATGGATAAAGCAATGAAATTAATAAGACAAGGAACATAACCATTATCAAATAGGTCTAAATTAATAAGACAAGGAACATAACCATTATCAAACAGGTCTATGGTAAAAGATAAATAGGTCATGTAGGCATTTATGGAAGGTCATTTTCTACATGCCACAGGAATTATATATGGCAAAATCAATGTTATAGCACATGGATATTTTTGGGGAAGAGATCAACCTAATGGTGTGATGAAGTTTAATCCGGACTCAATGTTGCATGCTGTGTTGTCATAATGAAAGATATGCATGTTATTTTTTTTTTAAATCAACCTTCACTATCCTATATTGTGACAATTAGACTTGATGTACTCATTTCTTGACCCAGTTTAGTGCCTGGTTACAATTCCAGAAGTCCAATTCAATAATTAAAAAAAATTATCTGAACGTTTCTTGATGTCAGTTAAGGTTAAGAACATTCAATAATCAGGACTGAATCGACTTTGGCTAAACAAAATTAGTATTCAATTTTAAAACAGCAATTTATAATTATGATGAGTAAATGTGCATAAATGACCTCTATGATGTTTACTTTAGTACGGGTTTTGTTTAGGGCGGGCCTACATATGTAATTATGTGTTAGATAAATAACATGTCCTGACTTTTTAGCTCTCCATATAGTCTGAGGCTAGTTGTGGTAATTTGGGGTATTTCGCGCTGATGCAGACAGGACGGGCTTGTTAGCAAGTTAATCTCCACCCTATGTTTGTTTGGGGTGGGATTTATTAGTTTTCCTACGGAGGCCCGAGGCAGCAAGCGATTATCGCTACACCCCAAGCACAGCAAATTGCATTTCCCGTTAGTTTTGGTTTGTCATCGAAAGAAAAACTTATTCTTGGTCTATGAATCAGGAGAGAGAAGGTGAGACTGATATTGGTATCCAGTTTGATGGTACTAAGTTTCGTCAATACTATTGCTTGCATTATAGACTGATTAATAATAAGAACAAAATATGAACGTATTGTTATTTATGAATAACATAAGTCCGCTATAAATGCATGGACAATGAATCTTTCATCAACTTCAAGTATACAAGTTATTCCAATCTTACTTCACAGTGGTTATAACAAACATAAAACTTTCATAAATTTAGTAGTAATAGTGCACTAATGAATCGAAAACTTTATCACACTTTTTTCCGTTGGGTTTTTCTTTCTTTTCTTCTTTCTTCTTCTTTAGATTCTCGACAATCAATATCAGCAGCAGACAATCGTGGCAGTAGCGGTAAGCGGTGCAAAGATTTATTCATATAATTTAATCCCAGATATTACATTTTATTGTCATCCGGCCTAAAAGGGCGGGGACATTCGTATGATTTTTAGGTTTTAAAAAATACCCATTCTGTACAGTATATCATTTATGCACAAAAGTTGCATTGTTTAGATCAAACCTTATCTGAAGAAAAAAAATGTTGATTTTTGGGAGGGGGTGGTGGATTTTTTCGAAATGCAAAGCCTTTAAAATCCGGACTTGTCTAGTTATGATTTTACATACATACATACATACATACATACATACATACATACATACATACATACATACATACATACATACATACATACTTTGTTCACAGCCTGCAACGTAAAACTGCAAATTAGCTTGGAGATTATCTATATGTATTTGCTTTCATTATTTCAAGGTATGTAAATTTATTGTAAACAAATTACAATTTTCACAAACATCGAACGAATACTATCTTAGACTTAGTATTCTCACGCTATCCCGCTTTTTTATAACCACCCCACCCCCAAATCGATTTTTTTTAAAATAAAAAAAATTGATGAACTCAATGATATAATAAAAATATGCACGAAGTTTAGTGATTTTGTTCATTAGTTTATACTTTCTAAGCTGATTGTCGCCAGGGGGTCCCAAACACTGTCAACCTTTGTGGCGTTTGGGATCGAACGGGAGTCTCTTAAGTAAACCAGTTTCATTGGGCCATTCTAACAATATATATGTCGTATTTCACCGTCTTTGAAACTCTAAAAAAAATCCGTATATTTTGGATTTACATCTCTTTTAACACATGTATACAAGAGTTCATCCAATTTATTTATTCAATTTGTTTTAGAAATATTATAGCTAGCAGCAAAGAGGGCCAACATACCTTTTGCTGAAACGTCATTGCTTAAATAATAAAGCTTCGTACGAAAATGAAAAATACAAAGCCAATAACGCCAAACTGAAGCCTCTAACTGACAGAGAGTATTTCTAATTGGGTTAGCTTATTTTGTTACTTTATCCGTCGTTAGTGTTTTTCAAATTTTGTAAGTGTATTTTCTTTACCCACCTGACGTTTCATTGACATCGCGCCCTCTCTGCTGCTGTACTTAGATCATTTACCTATACGATATCTCTTGATCGTGTAGTTTTGGATTCAAATCATGGCTACAACAAAAGAATATTACTTAAAGTAATTTGTAAAAGCCCAAAACAACTAATTTTCACTAAAACAAAGATTATATCGTATTCTAATATGCATTACTTTATATTGGTAAAATCCATCTGGAGTCAGATGTGCCGAAATTTTTTTTGCTTTTCGGTAAGTAGAATTTGTCAAAATCCTTTCATAAGGTTGCATTTGGTTACACTCTTAACTTTTCCGATTTTATCAATACATTCATTGATTATTTGGTAATGGAAATTAATCTACCTTTGTCATACTGTTCACCTTCCTATAATCAGTACACATACGGAAAGTTTAATCCGATTTTGGAACAAGTATACACGGTGAACTCCAGTCACTTTTACTGGGCTACATGAACTTATTCTCCAGAAAATACTGAATTTCTTGTTTCAAGTATTCTTGTTTGAGAAGGTTCATCCTGTATGGGTGTTATTTCAAAGGTTTGGAATCTACAATTTCAAGGCCATGGAGAATTTTGTTTGTCCTTGTAGGAACATCTGTAAATAAGTGTTCATATTCATTAATAACTGTTTGAGTTTATTTATGTCTTGCTCTTGAAAATAGTAAAGTTTCTGGTCTAGATCTTTCATAATTTCTGAATTCCGAAGATTTATCACTCCAATATCAGTGGAATCCGATGATATTCCTTCACTTTAATCTTTACTAAGTGGGTCAAGTACAACTAAGTTAATAACATGTTTAACTTGGCTATCTCTTTCAATAAACTGGTATTCCTATAATGGTTTAGATCACAGGAGCACTAATATTATAATTTAACTCATTGATTTTCTTCTTAACTTTGTAAGGGCCGTAAAATCTAAGCCGAAGAAAATTTTGAAGAATGAGTAAGAAAAAGAAAGACAAATGCAGTTATAAGAAAAAACAAATGTCTAATTGTTCCTGGGTAGGATTCGAAAGAAAGATTTCCACTTTTGATGACATTTTAAAAAAGAGCTTGTTGAGCTCAATTGAGATTTATTTTTTTAAACTGGGGGAATTAAAATTTTTAAAAAAAATACAAAGTTTTCTGAAATATTTTAGTTAAATTTCAAGTCGAGGGCAAGCTACCAAATTCTTTGTTACGAGTTTAGGCTGTAATAAACATTAAGAAAGAGAGAATGAAAACGACAAGCTTTGTGAAATTCAGCAAATAATTTATTTCCCTAGAAAAAAATTGTATAAATAAAAAATAAACTAACAGTTTTAAGAATCAAATACAAGAATAATCCAAAAATAATCCGCGAATTCAATAATAAAAGTGCTAGTAATGAACTGTTATAATAGATTCAAGTTAGAGTCCTGCTGGAAAATCCACGATAGAAGAAGATGACGTAGGTTGAAGTCCGTTTTATGTTTATCTATAGTTCCTTGTAGAATAACAAGATTCCGGTGTTGCAAATCCAAAATGCAATTTTGATAAACCGTCTTTGTCCAAGATTTATATATGAGCACATCAAATAGTTCCAGAGATACGAATTAATCTTTTAAAATCGATGTGAACTGATGAAAAGTTAACATGGATTCAAATCATGGCTACAACAAAAGAAAATTACTTAAAGTCATTTTGTAAAAGCCCAAACTAAACTAATTTTCACTAAAACATCGAGTATTCCGCATTCTAATACGCACTGTAAAAAAAAACAAAAACACCAAACTGCGAAATCACAAAGGGGCTTGGAAAAGGAGCCATGAGATCGTTTATATCACGTACTATTAACTTGACTGACGAGAAACAATCAGTCCCACTCCGCGAATAAAACGTTGTTTACTTCTTAACTAGTATATTATCCGATATACGTAACACTACACGAACAAATGAAATCTGCCATGATAATGAAATTTAAGATTCCACACCTGCAATAGAGCATCTGCACATGATTAACCCTCTGATTGGAAATGTTTGAAATAGGAAATTCAGTATATGTTGGATAAAGATTTAATAGAACCGAGTAAAAGAGATTGCAGTTCACCATTCACTATTTTACGGAAATCACAGAATATTTTCTGGTTGTGCACTTACTATAGAAAGGCGAAACGTGCGACTAAATCAGTATAAATTCCTCCGCCAAGAATCGATTACTTCATTGACAAAATTGGAAATGCAATGTATATCACCAAAGTTGACCTTCTGGAAGGATTTTGAAGCATTCCACTGACAGAAAGTGGAAAGGAAATTTCGGCAGATGGACTTTATCAATATACAGTGATGCCGGTTAGGATGAGTGTCCGCCTTGTACCAGGTAATTTGCAATGTTTAATGAACATGATTACATCTGGTCTAGATAATTATGACGCTTGCATCAATGATATCACCATACACCAATACATGGAAAGAATATTTAGCAACAATTAGGTAATTCATTGACAGACTCACTGATGCAAGTTTGACAATTAATTTATCCAAAAGTGATTTTTGCCGTCCTTGTGTAACATTTCTAGGAGGTATCATGTGACATGGACAAGTTAAACCTAAATATGCTAAAATCAATGCTATATCTGAATTCCCTGTGCTTATAAAAGAAAAGCTAACGATGCATTTTCGGGGTACGGCTGTGTATAATCGGAAATTGTTTTCCACTTTTTCTATAATTGCTTAACCCCTGACAAGTTTATTGAGGAAAAAATCTAAGTTTTAATGATCTGAAACATGTGAAGAGTCTTTTGATCAGTTAACATTTATACTTAAGTGCACCTGTTCTTACAGTTCCAACATCTCAGTCAGTCATTTGAAATGTATGTTGATGTAAATAAGATTGGGCTTGGAACAGTATTGATTCATGATGATAAAAATGGTATAGGTCATCCAGTGTACTATATTTCTAAGAAATTAAATAGCACCAGAGAAATTATTCCACACTCGAATAGGAATGTTTCGCTTTATGTTTGGCTTTTAGTTTGATTCCTACTCCGCTGATAGTGTTTAGTGATCACAACCCCACTTTCGGATATCTACAGCGATTAATTATATGAACTTAGATCGGTGTGAACAAATATATATGATCATACACAGTGCTCAACGATTTGGATTGATGTTTAGGATGATGAAAGCTGTGATGATCATGTTGATGAATTCGGGATTATCGCATATGAAGTTATCTATGTAGATGGACTCAACGATGTTCTCCATTGTGTAGTAAGAACTGTAGCACCAAACTTGATCCCAATTGCAAAGCTATTAGGAATGAACGTCGACTTTAGCAGCCGAGGGGGTGAACAGACCTTTTATTGAAACGTCATATTTGAAAACTAAAGCTCCTACGAAAATGAAAATACAAGTGTAATAAAGCCAAACCAAAGCCTCTAACTGACAGTTTTCTAATTAGGTTACTTTATTTTGTTACTTTATCTTTTGTCGTTAGTGGGTTTTCTTAAACGTATATGTACATTTTGTTTAAATTTCGGACGCTTCATTGAGGTCGCACACTCTCTGCTGATATTTCTTAAATATTTTATCAGAATCTACGCGATATCAATCTCGATGATCATGTAAATGTATCGTTATAAATCCGCATGGGATAGCTTGCGCAATTGAAGAGAAGTTTTTAAACTTAATTATATCCATGTCACCACTACATCAGATTTGATGAATATTTGGCAACATATGCATATCGCCTCTATTAAATACAGCTAAAATACTAGTTATCTCTGATCACTTTAGGTATTTGTGTATATCGCTGAGTAACATAAATCACGTATGTATGTTTATGTCTTCCTCTAGAAAATATCTGCACTGGATTTGATTGTTTGTCCAGCATTACATCATCGTAGACAACTAAATTATTAATAAATCGAGTTCATCTATTAACGGAGCTTCATTAATATCAGTGATGAAATTAATCATAGCATCACCGTCTTTTTTCAACAATTTTGCGTTTTCATTAAAATCATTAAGTCCATCGCAGCATCTCTGATCACCAACTGACGGAAATACTAAACATAAAGTATCCCACTAGATCCATTTCATTATTATATTATTAATAATTGTGTCTTACCAGACCCAGATGGACCTATCATACTTCCTCTGATAGAATGTGTTAGAGTTGGATGATATATCACTGGCTTTAGTTTTCGTGTCGCTGAGAAATCAATGCCATCCATGTTGTACAAATATAATAAATAGTATTAATTTATATTGTGTTGTTAATCCACCCCTACTTGTGGATTAACAACAATTATGACAAAAATCGTGGACATGCACTTACAGGCAAGTGTGTAAAATGTGGTACAAAAATATACCTTTGACAATTCAGAACAATAGGTGGTGATATCGCTGCTTCGCTATGAAATTACCAGGAGCTCCGTGGGCAAAATACCCAGGAAAAGAAACATCTTGTTGGATATAATTATTGTGATCCTGGAACCCGACTTGATATATGACTTGACGATCGAGATCAGCCATGACCTGGAGAGTATCAAATAAATGTGATTGATCAAGCATGCCACGTTCATGATGCGGCATTTAAAAATAAAGATTTACAACGACTTATTCCAGATGCCAAATTGATTCACTCGTTAAATTCTATAAATACATTTTTAAAATACCTGAGAGAAAAACATGATAGTTTCCTAGTAAATTCAGCGATGAAAGATAAACTAGTATTAGGGGCCTGTAATTAATCACCTGAACAAGCTGATGCAGTTACATTTGCTTTTGAATGAATTTATCAACGAGGACCCTTGCGATAGCCACACCCACGAGTTAATCTTGGAAAAAGAATTCTTGATGCAGTTTCATCTCTGATGAAAAATCGAAACGTCAAAATCAGACGAGGACATGCCGCAATTCATCCAGATTAGTCAATCGTTGAGCGATTTAATCGAACACTTGATGAATGGTTATTTGGATATCAGTATGCAAAGGAAATATCCATGATCAAAGTTCAAAAAGATATTAGATTTCGTGAAGACTACCAAGTGTGATTGCCACAGTAAATAATGCAATTGAAACCTACCAATGCAATGACAAAAATATACCAATACAACAACATGATTTTTCAACTTATCCAGTACTAGGTAATGTTACGTAAGCTATTTATATGAACCCGGTGCACTTGAAGGTAGTAATTAAGAGCGACTGGGGTGGTAATGAAGAGTCACGAATCCTATTTGAAATGTGACAACATACCATTTCCAGCGTGGTAAGATACAATTGTAGATATGCAGTCTACAAACTGGACTCAACTGCCTCTCAACGTTGATTTGTAAGTGCAATATTACGAATAATTCCCGGAGATACACAATTACCACCGTCTTCATTTTTGTGGGATAAAACGCCGGCATCCCTATGTCGATTACATTCAAGACAGTTTATCATCACATTTTCAAGCGTGCGACCAAGACTACTATTAAATCTATCTACGGTAAATTGTATTGGATTACTATTTGAATATTTCCGCAACATTATTGTGTTTCAGCTCGCACAATGGTTATTCTGTCGCTGTTTTAATATCATGATATCTTGTCACATTGTTTATAACTAACTTATTTGTTTATTATATCATTATCAACTTTGTTGTTGGTGTCAACAGTTTGTCATAATTTTCTCCAAAGTCTTTAATAAACCTCCACAGCTGAGATATTCTTCTGACTGCGACATAAACTAAATTTAAATACTCATTTCTATCATCAACAATCTAAAACAACTGCATCAGAAATAGTTTATCCTTGAGAAGAATGTATTGTCATTGCGTGTCCTAACATCCATGGAGTTTTGTCCCTGATTCCGTCAGGCGTTAAGGCGCTCTCAATAACACTAACAGGAACTAAAACAATATCATTTAACATAATATTTTGTTTCTGCATTGGCACTATCAAGGGTCCTGGTATATCAACGTCGATAGTTTGCTGTTGAGTATTTGCTGATTGATAACACAATGGTACATGTAGATTTGGAAAAAAAAATATTTATGTAGCAGAAATAATTGTTGTTGAAGTGTATCACGAACTGTCTTTCTACTTGCAGCTGTCAAATTATCTGGTTCTCCATACTTGCAGAAAATTATTTATATGTTTTTCTGAAATTATTTCGCGCATTATTTCACACTAAACTTCATTTGATTGTAGTCTGATTAATTTCTTAAGCTCTCTTACGTCTGGATAAAGCGCATTATGATCATCATTCATTTCCTAATACTAATCCACGAACTTGTTTAGCTATTTGTGTGGAGACAATCCAACAAAAAGTGGCGGTTGATCGTGATTGACGCAAATCATCACAGCACTACATTTTGTCAAGAACCAATCAAGAAATATTTTTGACGTTTCTAGCGACACTGTTTGATCCCAAGCAATTATCTTTGCAATGTATTTCTCACCCATTCGTTCAGGAGTCCATTTATCTCATTTTGATTAAAACAATTTAGGATAAGTGCCTGATTTAGCATCTCTCTTTTTCATATCTCTTGCGAGTCTATGCGTAAAGGTTAAAAAGATCATATCAAAACTTTCGAAATAATTCAATCGCACGAGTTGTTTTACCAGAACTTCCAGGCTGATTAAGATAAACAGTTTTATGGCTGATCACATAACCATACACCGATGGCTCAGATGATAATTTTAATGTTTGCTTTTCTTGGGGGTGGGTGGGTGAGGTAATAACTCTCTTTTATTTCAACGTCGGTGGATTCTGAATAAGTATATTTTTCTTTGTTTTTACTCCTTACTCCCCATGATGCATAAATACAAATATTGAATTTTCCCAACAATCCTGAATAATTTTTATTGATATGAAATGAATTTGTAGCGACTTTGACAGCAAACTCAGAAACTCTGTTTACCATCGAATATAAATTTATGTGCATCGGAAATATTAAATCAGAACTCCATGAGTGTAACTAACAATTTCGTTCCGTCTGATAAATTAACATTATTAAATTAAATCATTAAATTGGGTTCAGCATTGTCTATATTCATTCTTGTACAATGTCGTTTATGATCATATGATCCTCCTTGGGTGAAAGTACCAGGTGGGTTTTTTTTTCTGCCAAGATCTTTTGCGATTTTATTCTCAAAATTCGTTTTATCAGAATTTTCATCATCAGAATATTTCATTTGTTGTGGTAACCAAACTTCTTTCTGCGGTCGATTTGGTATAATTGCTTCACTTGCAACCAACAATATCAATTTTTTAAATCGAGTATTGATTTTAGAGATAAGTAGTAAACGTCGCCGCTCGATCATCAATAATAGCATCAATAATATCTTCGTTGTTACTCATAATTCGGAATGTTGACCATACATGAAGCACCATCATCTCGAAATTTTTTCTTGGCATCATGAATTCTTTAAATCAGAGTTTTAACCAGAGCTCTCCTAGGCAAGTCAGAGGTTCTTCTGTCAAGATTAAATCTAGCTTTTGAAGGTTTGATTGTAGATAATCTCTCAAATTCATCCATTACTATAATTATGATAATACCGTATATATTTAAATGTATGTATGTATGTATGTATGTATGTATGTATATATATATATATATATATATATATATATATATATATATATATATATATATATATATATATATATATATATATATATATATATATATATATATATATATATATATATGTATATATAATGATTGAAACAAAGAACACTTACAATTTGATAATGACAGGTTCTATAACTCCCCGTAATAAAGCCTGCGTAAATGACTTATGTTGACTTCACTTACAAAGTACGTGAAGAGTGAATCTAATACCAAAACCGTGTTTCATGTGTGGTGGTGGAGTTAAAAGAGAAACACGGTTGAGTGTGCAATGTATTTGTACAAAAATTACAGAGAACTAAAAAGTTAATATAATAAACAAATTAGACCGGCAATGATAAGGTTATAGAAAACGCTTAAGTCTATATCGTCAGATTTTCAAAATAATGATTTAGACAAATAATACTATCATATAAAATTGAGCAAAATACGTTTGTAAAACATCCCATTATCAAAAATCATGAATCGTCTCGAGAATACTGGTTATTTCAAATTCCGTGCTGGAAGGAAGAAAAATTATTTCTGTCATATATTTATATACGAATGTTATTACAGAATAATCGAAAAGGTCGTGTGGTCAATCAAGTTAATGGCTAAAAGCTTTATAAAATTCCTTGAACAATTTTCCAGCTATTACACAGTCAGAATGCTGCACGTGGAGATAGTGGAGATGTAACATAACTGGCAGTGAGAGCGATTAAACCTGTAAATAAAGAGACTGGTGAAGAAATAATATTTACATCGATAAATGCAAATATTTTGTATTCATCCCCGTTCAGTACGATATTTCGCAGATACTATTACTAGATCGGAGTTTTCAGTATTACCCATTGTGCTAATGGGAAATAATAATGTAAAGGATGCGTAGAGTGGTTACAAAGTTATATCGCCTGTATTTTATAATAGTATTTGTTTATAAATAAATTATTATTACTGTTCACCTTCGTGTAGCAAATAGCATTGCCATATCGGTATTTTCAAAGAAATACAAACAAAAGTATCTTACTTATTAAGTACAACTATTGTAAGACAGAAATTCAACAACAATGAAACTGATTGGACACAATCATTGATATAATCCTTGACTAAGTCCTTTTTCATTAATAAAGAGGTGTGTGTGTGTGTGGGTGGGTGGGGGGTCAGCCATTAATTGCACGAAATTAAACAGACAAGCACATCTTCCCACCATGTTACCACGTATCGCATATTTTTTGCATGCTCCCGGGGTTGATTTTGGGGAAGGGTCTAAATTTTGTTGAACATTGAGAAAGCTTTATGTATATGAGTTGTATCATCCATAGAATTAAGTTAGATAGATAATATGTGTTGTGCCGTCCTTAATTAAGATTATAAGGAATTTTGTACTGTCCTTACATGTTGTGCTATCCTTAGATCTAAGATTGCATATACTATAAATAAGGCCGTAAATATACTACTACATGTATTGTGCCATCCTAAGAACTAAGATTTTATATGCTGTAAATAATCTAATATAATGCTATAAATATGTGTTGTGTTATACCATCATTAGAATTAAGATTGTATATACTGTAAATATGAGACTATAATTAAAATTGTATATACGCTGTAAATAGCTTTATATAATGCTGTAAATTTAATATGCGTTGCGTAAATAACTTTTTTTTTAAAGATATATATTTTCGATAAAATGAACTTTGAAAATGTTAATATTATTAGTTCTGCAATTACAAATTACAACAGTTTTTAATCATTAAAAAACAAACATTTATCTTATCAAATTCGATGATTAGTGAAGAAGATTTTTATTTGTATAAAATTTTTTGTCAAAGGATTCAAATTATAATATTTATTCTGCCTGGAATTTTTCAAGGATACTATTTTTTGTATGTCATTTTCTGTTTTGATCAGATTTTTTAAATAATTGTACTATTTACCATATCAAATTATTAAATTAGACCCATGAAGATTATTCTAATAACATTTTACTTGAGAATTAAGATTTTAAATAAGAACTGTCCTAATATCTTTATCTGACATTATGTAATTTTTTATGAGAATTTTATTGTTTTGAGAACAAATATATAAATTTGTTTTGGTTAAAATTTGTTAAGACCAAATATGTACGATCTTACGTAAAGATTCAAATAAAAACTTCCTCAAGAAGGTGTCTGCTCTCGTCGGTAGGTTTTAAATGTATCTTTGATAATAGCTGATTATGACACCTGATATAAAAAGGATTAATGGGTTCCTGTACAATCAGATAACCACGTGGTCCTTTAAGCGTAAAAATATTTAAAAAATATATCCTTGCTGGGCCTGATTGGATTTCTCAGATCTATTTGATAGATGCCATCGATAGCAGTACATTCAATATTAACTGCAATATTTAACGGTATATTAACAATTCCTGGTGAAATATGACGACTTCCACCATACGGATCATTGTTATGCTGAAGACAATTCGTTGGTGGTGCTATTTTTCTCCATCACTCGATGATTTCAGGAAATTACTCAAAAATGAGATCCTTGAGTGATTTGTTTAGTTCAGTTTTGTCCAATCCATTTATTTTAAATGCTGGTAAATGTTTTGCTGTTATTTTATAATTTTTTATAAATTACCTTAGTGCTGTATAACTATAATTTAAAAACACAACAACGTTGTATAAAAAAGATTAAAATCTTCTGCACCGGCATTTAAATGTTCTATTGTTTTAATTATCTCATGCTTCTTATCCTGAGACTAATACTGTGATAAGAAAGAAGAAGAAATTTTTTTTTAAAATTAAAAAATATTTAAATGTCCATTTTGCTGCATTATCAGAAATTGGTTTTAATTTTTTTTTCTCCCTCAACACGTGGAGCATCAGCGTGAAAATAACGATGTTCCTGGCCCATTACTATGGTATATTCACGAGTCTCCTGCTGCCTTGTAGGTCGGCTTTGATTAGCCAAAGGCTAAGGTAGTACACCCTAAATACAAACCGGATTGGAGACCATAAGGCAGCTGGATGATGTACTACATACCCTTCTGGCAACTCCTTGGTCTGGAGAGGGATGGGCTCTGCCAGATGACTTTTGTCCAAGACACACTGATAATGCTAAACAAATCTGAAATTACCATATCGGATCAGTCGTCGCCCGGGTCAACAAGGACCGTGTCTGCCGTTGTCCACTATGACGGAGGTGACAAGTGTGCTACTGGTGCTCTGCATAAAATCAGACTGAGAGACAGCATCGCCACCTGGAACATTATAATTGTGGCGTAAATTGGAAGATTCCAAGAGTTGACACATGAGATGGAACACTACAAACGCACATTCTGGGACGACGGGCATATATTCTACTATAGTGGAGAGTTGGACAAGTCCATAAATGGTTTAGGCTTCCTTGTAAATAAAGTCATCAAGGGATCTGTGCTTTAGTGTTGACCCATATCTAGCAGGATAACCCGTCTTAAAGCATCTCCCTTTAACATCACAATTATCAAAGTCTGAAAGACCCTAAGACATTCTAAGCCACAACTGGAGGAAAATTTCATCCACTCCTTGTGATGGATATTGATGTTAAAGTGATGACAGACCCTTTCAACACAGTCATGAGAACAGCTGCCAAGGACATCATTGGCCTCCATCACCCGAAGAAAATAAACCTGGGTTATAGACGAGATTTTGAATATATGTGATGCCCTAGAGATCAGTCTGACAAAGAATTACAGCAAAAAGGTACTCCACCAATGGTGATGATTTCCCCATTCTCAAAGAAGAGGTGGAGTCAGCAATAAGAGCACTGAATAATGGGAAGGCAGCTGGAGTAGACATCATCCCGGCTGAATGGGTATGAGGGGGGGGGGGGGTGAATCAGTGATAGAACTACTAACAAATATCTGCAACAAGATCCGGCAGACAGTTGGATATTTTTAATTTCAGTTTGCCAATCATGTACTTGATTGTATCTGTAATGTTGCACGTCGATTTGGGTAGCTCATTATACTGAGTAGGTGGTAGTTTAGATCCTAATTCAACACACCAATAGTAAATCAAGCCGAAGATTTTCTTCGGGTTCCACTCCAAGTGTTACTTCGTCATTTTGCTCCAACATCACTCAAATAAATGCAGAGGAGGATCCAGTTAGTGGATAACGCCGTGGTATTGTAGTAGATATCGTAAACGTTGTAATATCGAGTACTGAGAACCTGTATATACTGGTAACCTTAACGCCATTTTAATGGATTTATTGATTGGTGACCATAATACTGATCCAGACGCTAGTGTGTATACGACGTTGTCAGCGATCTTTTAAATGTCAACGAGTAATGGACTTCCAAAATCTTCATTAATGTTTATATTTATGTTTCTACTAAAACTCAAGAAAGTGTTTACGTAAGCATTATGATCAGATCTAGAATCAACTACTTCATTATTGATTGTTGTTAACGAGTTCATTATTGGGAGGTTGTTATTCTCGACGTGTTTTTTCGATTCACCATTACTATCAAACACAAATAAGCGGTTTTAAGTTACTCCATTAATTTTAACAATAATATATTGCAATTAAATATTACTCGTTTCTAATTTTCCTTGCTTATCTTGAAACACAATAACTTCGTTTGGATCTACAATTGCGTGTCTCAACATATTAGAGTTCATCCTTGAACTCGTCAATTAGGCGTCAAGTGAGCAAACTAAGGAACAAACAAATGTTAGAAAACACTAACGAGAAAAGATCAAGTAACAAAATAAACTAATAACCTAATTAGAGAAACTCTCGGTCAGTTAGAGGCTTCGGTTTGGCGTTATTACAATTGTATTTTCATTTTCGTAAGAAACATTATTTTTCACAAATGCATTTCAGCAAAAGGTCTGTTCACCCCCTCTGCTGCTACTTTGTTCTGGACAAAGCTATACTAGAATTTATAAACAAAGAAACTTTGATTTACTATATTGTCAATTAAGATAAGGAAAATAAAATACACCAGTCGGAGTTTTCGCAAGGTCGCTTCTTGATTGACGATATCATTGGTGAACATAATTGGGATCTCGATGACCTACGGCAGTTATTTAATAAGTATATACTTGAATACCCATCTGATTACCACAAGCAAAGAAACATCGCAACAGTATATCATATATTGCAGTAAATATTCGACACTTTGTTATCACATTACCTTATATACGGTATATGAAAGAGGTAATGAAATACCATTGACACGTGATGTTTCCTTCTAGTAATTGCTAATTGTTTCTGGCTAAGGATATTCCACTTATTCACACAAGTAATCACACAAATCTAAACATGTCTTACAACCGGCCGGTATCAAATGTACACACCCAACATGTATTATATGTATGATAATTGTTTTGATGGCTTGCGAAGATTCTGGTAGAGTGATGTCCATATCTATTGCACGCGTGCTGATGGCTCTTAAGTCCAATATGTAGCAGGCATGTCCGTCCACAAAGGATGCAGGGGAATGTCTGGGTTGTGGTTGGTGCTGCCGACGGTTCCCAGTTATTCTTCGCCATCGTTTTTCCTCTAACGTGGCCACTCTATTTTGTTCAAAAGTGACAGTGGCCCAGTGAACTGTACTTCACCCGCTATCACGGTCAGAAAGCTTGTAATGCCCATTGGCAGTGATCGATGCCACACGTGGTGAGGTTCTATTTAAGATTGCAGACGGCCAAGAGCTACTCACTGACAGTGAATATATCAAGAACGTTTGGTTATAGCAATCGCACACCCTCTTCAGCGTAAGCCGTACAGTCCAGGAGGCAGCTATTGTTCGCATCCCACAACAGCCACCAAAGATGGAACTCGATGAGGCACTCACACTGGAAAGGCTTCAGGAAAAAACGATAACACACCAGAGATATGCAAGAATGAAGGCCCATCATTACACACCAAACTTAAAGCAAGACCTCCGAAATCCAGTCACATCATCGCCTTGAACAAAAACAAGGGATGATTCTGAATGCTCAATAGGAGCATAACTAACATAGTTTTCCTCCTGAGATAGATCCAGGAGAAATGTCGCGCACAAAACAGGACTATGCATCACATGTGTAAACCTGGTGAAGGCATTTGACACGGCGAGCAAACTTTACTGTTGAAAGTACTTGAAAAGCGAGGCTGTCCACCCATGTTCACCCAACTACATAAAGAGAAGCTTGGTCAGGTCAGAACCAATAAAGACACCTCACAGCCCATCCCATTGTAAATGGCGTAAAACAGCTGAGCGTTAGCCCTACACTGTTTTCAATCTTCTTCAGTACAAAGCTCTAAAAGACAACATAAGACCTTAATGACAAAGATGGCATCTATATCCGATGTAGTACTGATGGCAACCTCTTCAATGTAAGGTGACTCAGGCTTACACCAAGACATTGTAAAAACTTATTCGAGAACTTATCTTTGCAGATTACGCTAACCTTGTTGTCCACATAAAAGCCGTCTTACAGCACATAATATCCTGCGCTGCAGACGCTTGCCAGCTCTAGGTTGTTGAGGTCAACATAAAGAAAACTGAGGTACTTTACCAGCCTGCACCTAAGGAAGAGTACCGGCCACCAAGCATCTTCATTGACCATACAGAGCTGAATGTAGTCCACCAGTTTACATACATGGGCTGTGTGATATGCTCTGAAGCCAAGATCGACAAAGAAATAGACAAGAGACTGGCCAAGGCAAACAGCGCCTTTGTTAGACTCTATACACTAGTGTGGTTCAGCGCAAGTCTCAAAAGAGGTACAAAGGGACCCTGTATTTGGACCGTACACTGTTTTCAACGCTTCCTAGAACCCTTTGTAGTCACCGGTGTCATCATACAGTTGGGGTCTGTCTGGAAGCTTTGTCCACCATTCATTTTGTATGTCTCGGAGCCTGCACTTGAGGGAGCTAGAAATACGGTGGACTACTGCTTTCTGCTGTGAATAGGATGGTTGAGCGAGGTGGGCTTAATGCGTTGATCTCTGTGTGGCAAGCATTATCGTTGCAGCCACCCACCACGTCATGTTTACCAAGAACGACTTTATAGGCTTCTGAATCTCGACCCATTCTTGCATTGAAATCTCCGAGGATGATTATTTTGTTGCTCTCTATGACGTTCTTGGGCAGTCTGCGCAGGTCAGCGTAGAATTTATCCTTTTTAGAAGTTGCTTCATGGAGTATTGGAGCATATACACTGAAGATTGAAGCATGATGTTGGTACCCTAATGGGAGACGCATTGACATATCGGTGTGACCAGTAGGAAGGTTTGTTAAGTTGGTGGCGATTGAGTCCTTGATCACGAAACCGACTTCTGACAGTTGTTTTTCAGTCTTTGGTTTTTCTGACCGGTACATGGTATATCCATTTCGTCAGTGGCATATTTCACTTGGCGTATTCGCCCCTTTCTCATCACTGCAGGGTTTGATATAGTCGAACATAAACAGTAGACAGTAGACATGCACAATGGTGATTTTGTTTGTTGGAAGGCAGTCTGCGCAAACTGGCCACACCCTTTAAACATGGGGTTCATCTGCCATGGGCCAGCAAACCAGGACGGTGAAAGTAAAGTCTTCAGGCCGTAGGTTTTATATCAGACTTTCCCTCTCCTAGGCAGATGACCAACCATGACTTAAGAGATATGCCTTCTCTGCTATTTCGAACCAACGCTGGTAGGCCACATACGCATCCACTATTACACATCCACTATTACACATGGTGAGCCTTAATCCCGACCACTAGACCGTTGATCTGTAAAGACCTTCTGCCCTAACCGGTGACTTCCCTGTAGAAGTTCATACGCCTAGTTAAGCAGTGTTAGCATTACACCCTCAACGTCGTTTGGTCTGCGAGCAGAAGCAGTGTACCTGGGTATCACGGGAATGATTCCTTCTTAGAGACAGATGTGAGAGATTTGAGAGATAGATGAGGATTTGTGCTTTCGTCGACTCAGAGAATGCAGCTGCCAGACAACAAATGTACAACCTATATCCTGAGCCCCATATACCCCTTATATTATATTTTTATATGATAATACGATTCTTTAAATTGCAGTATCAACTGATACAGAGATATTTAAATCTTATTTTCTAATTATACCGCTTCGATAAAGTCGAGATGGTTTAGCCATCTGTAACAAAATGTACTGAATATAAAGGAATATCAAAATATTTTCCATCAGAGTTCATCGAAGATAATTCTTTTTTTTTTTTTTGGATATTAAATCAATTGAGTATTTGACAGTGCAACCCCGTTTGCTGTTCTCGCATTGTCTAATAGCCTGAAGATTTTCTTGACGATTACCGATTTTACCATTATTAATATGAGCAATAACAGGATCTTTGTTAAAACTGGTAAATACATCTATGGGGAAGATATTTTTTGTTTGTTTCATAAACACAATTGATGAGGCAACTGGTAATAACGACAAAATGTCCTTAGTTGACATTATCGGATCAAACCAAGGCGACTTACCTCATAATTATCGAAACTGAGATGTCTTCTAAACTCATAAATTTTAGAACGTTTTGCGTTCTCTTGCTCTATTAATACATAACAATATTTTCTCCAATCAATAATTGCATAATACTAAGGAACATCAGCCCAACCGCTTTTATTGTTAAGATAATTTTTAGGATCATTTGTCGGACCTGTAGCTCCGTAATCGTAATAGAATTTCAAAACACTGTATTTTTTCGCCGCTAATGAAACACAAAACTCAGAATTACCTCTAGTTAACACCTCATTTTATCCAAGGCTTGGCTGTAAACGTCCCTCAGAACACTTACCGAATGATGGTCGCAATACTCGCAAAAACAGGTTTTTTCAAATAAAGTTTTTGATTCAATCATCAACCATTTGCAACTATTATTTGCTCTTGACGCAATTATATAATACTCTACGATGACATTTAATGAAAACATTGCCTTTATTATATATAATGTGAAGTTGAGGCATATCAAAATAAATTATGGGAGAAATATCTTCGGCTAAATACAATCGAGGTTCCACTTTCTATCGACGCTACAATGAACAACCAGATGGCAAGGATGATTATTCATCATCTTGACGAGCGAAGATCCATTTCTTTATTAAAGTTAATTTGACATGAACGACAACAATAAATGGATTTTTGGGGGGATAAATGACCATGTTCGGGAATCTAAACATTGTCAGCATATCAGTCGCACAGTACTATAGGGGTTCCGGCTTACATAGGTGAGTGACACCCCATGGATCTATACTAATGTGGTGTTGGGGTTTTGGCTCACTCTTGATTGTATAAGACGTGTTTGTAGTAGGTGAAAGATCACTCTTACGTATTATCATTGGAGTGTGTAGTATCTGGTTTCTAGCGCTGAGGTACACAGTAGAATTCCAGTAGTGGAATTAAGTGAAGTTGAGTCCAATGAATGGCTAAACTGTTCCTGAAATGATATATTGTGAAAGTTCTGGAGATGAATATGAGAACTAGGAGTTGGTGAAACGCATCCATAGTCAACAGCTACCAGTGCAACGGAATAATCAGCAATACTACATGCGAAAAATTAGCTGATGCGTTTCAATTTAACAGCGCTGCAGCGAAATAAGTTTTTGCAGTTGACGAATAGAGTGACTCAAGTTCATTTGGATGCTCGTGTGGAATTTATTTGAGACAATGGCGTTACCAATGTCGTTGGAGTCCAACTGCTCAGGATAACCAAGCCATTTGAGGAGATTGTTTATCCTTTGGTGGATATAACCTTTTCGACTCTAAAGAGGTAATGTGTTGTTTCTTTGTGTTCTGTTTGCAATTTCTTTTCGTAAAAAAAAATCCTGTATGGGTTATACTTAGGAGTCTTGAGCGTGTACGTGAACGAAATGGTTTTGTAATGGTATCGATGATGAAGACGTCTTCGATCCAGCTATGGGTGTATACATTTTAGAACGCAGTTTGGTTTTGTCTGCTAATTCTGACGTGGTCAACTACTTTCAATTTGGATCTTAAAATAGAGTCAGTGACATGTTTCTTCTGTGCGTGTCATTTTAGTGCTGTAGTACCATGTGTGACAGTATTGGACACCGATATCTGGCAAACAATCTAAGTATTGGAATGTGTTACCACTGTTAAATCTCTTTCACGTGTGATTTTTGGGAGTTCTGTTAAACCGCTCTACGACGGCTGCTTTGATTTATGTGTGCTGCACAAGCTAATATTATTTATTTAAAGCCAAATCTGAGACGGTTTGGTCATAAAGATAACAACCATGATCTACCTATAATTTATAAGAAGACCTATTTAAAAAAAAGAAAACAATATTCTGAACCTATATAGAGCTCTGTATGAGCCTTATCCGAGTTCTCAAGCTCTTACCATTCTTATTGTGTTTTTGCCAATCTGCTTGTGGCGTTTGATGCTGGAAACGCGTGGGCCACGGCTGGAATTATGTCTAATTTCTGGCTTCAAATGCAGTTGCCTGCCGAAGTAGACATCTAAACATTTCAAGTGCGTTGGCGCAGCTCTAGAGCACAACATATCCTCCCTTGGAGTCTCGATGGCATCGAACCTGACAGCACAGCAGATGTGTTTTTAAGGGTACAGCATCAATCGGAATCACCAAAATAGAGTGTTACATTGCCGCCTAGAACGCGAAAAACGAAGTATTCCACGTTTACGTTTACTGGGTGAAGTTACTTCCAAATTTGTTTTGATAAGCGGAGTATTTTAGCTCTATATATGTTTTGCCAAAGCGGAAATTGCCCGAGTAGCTATCGAACTTTACCCATTATTGTTTATGACTATACTTACAGGTATGATGCTTCGTATGCTGCAAATGACGTTCACGATCTCAAGCACAATACGGGGATTTATACAGATATCAATCAGATGAGAAAGCCTTTTAAGTTGTCAGTAGAAAATGCATGTGAACAGTGGACACAGTGAGATAAAATTTTCATATTTATGTTGGGCATATGCGATAACAGCAGATCAGAGTTGCCATTGATAGTGAAAACCGGATATATTAAACGAATATGGTTTAAGAAAGATTTTGCTCCTCCAAAATAATTTTTTTTTTGATATTCCAAAAGGCATCTCAAGAACTTCTGGATAAAAAAAAAGTGATCGAGACAAATATTGAAGAAAGTAATGAAGTAAGTGGGCTTTCAAAGACATAGATTTTATCTTTTCAACCATAAAAGACTTTAAAAAGTCAATCTTAACGTGCAAATAATCGCCCTATCTATTATTAAATTTGTAAATATCATCATACCTTTTCCATTGAAAATTATATAAGTGGTAGAAGCACAACAATATCTGGACTATCTCGAACTGCCAGCGACACCTGATACTTTAGCAGATCTTATCGAATTAAAGCAAATGACGAAAGCCACAAAAGGGTTATATATATATATATATATATATATATATATATATATATATATATAGAGAGAGAGAGAGAGAGAGAGAGAGAGAGAGAGAGAGACAGAGACAGACAGAGAGACAGAGAGAGATCCACTTTTGTTGTTGGAGAAACAGTGAGTGACATTAAGGTCAACGAGGATAACATTAAAGGGCATGTAAAGTTTTAAGCGAGCATTTATAAAAGCTTGAACTGATGTGGCACAGTTTAGCAGACTTAGAAAGTAGCCCATCGACGTTAACTACATCGAATAGAATGTTTGATTAAGTGCGTCGCGATATAGAATCGTAGTATCGCTATTACTACCGGAGAACACCTGTACAAGCTGGAGGCACACACAAACAGAGTAAAGTAGGATATGTTCAAAATAATACAATCGTATTTGCTTGACAATCCCTCGGACATGTTGATTCGCGAGACAAAAACCGTTGACGACCTCATCGTGGACATGGTAGGAAACCAGTACGGGCTAACGTCTCGGCGCAGAGTCGAATAAGTATGCAATGAAACGTATGTCACGGATTATGTATTATAATATGTCTGGATACAGCAGCTGTACTGCCGGGGATGACTAGGACTTTGCACATTCCAGAATCGCTCCATGAAGCTATTGCGACAGTGATTCAAAATAACGTTCCCGTGACGCTCGAACTGACGCTGCCTAAAGCACATTGGAATGTTATAATTTAACTAACATAAGTTTCTTTAACTCATTCTGTTCAATAGATTGTTGGATTATATCCACACGAGTTTGGTGTCAAATTCTTTTTTTTTCCACTCACATTATAAAATAAATATCTGATTCACGAAATTGTTTTCGTGTTTTCACTATAATCCAATCATGTCCATATTTATATGATTATTATCTACAACCAGATTTGACTTCACAACATTAAATTTATTTTATTAATTTTGCCACATGTTAAGACCATCGCTTTCTCCTTACCTTTTTCATCAAGCCTCTATATATGTTTGTCATCAAGCCTCTATATCTCTTTGTCATCAAGCCTCTATATCTCTTTGTCATCAAGCCTCTATATCTCTTTGTCATCAAGTCTCTATATTTGCTTATCATCAAGCCTCTATATATGTTTGTCATCAAGCCTCTATATCTCTTTGTCATCAAGCCTCTATATCTCTTTGTCATCAAGCCTCTATATCTCTTTGTCATCAAGTCTCTATATTTGCTTATCATCAAGCCTCTATATATGTTTGTCATCAAGCCTCTGTATATGTTTGTCATCAAGCTTCAATATATGGTTGCCATCAAGGTTATATATATAGGTTTGTCATGATGCCAAAATCATATTATAAAAGCTTCTAATTTTGCGGCGGCGATTTAGTTTGTATGGAGTTTTTTTTTTCCTGTTTTTTCTCATGTGTGGTAAATAACCTTTGGAGAAAATCTTCATTTGTAACATGTTGTACTCTTTCAAATTTCAACAATAGTGTTTGTTTTAGTTTCGTAATTAGTTTAATCATTTCTACGATGTTGATCAGTAAAATCGCTATATATATAAGAGCACTGAATAATGGGAAGGCAGCTGGAGTAGACATCATCCCGGCTGAATGGGTATGAGGGGGGGGGGGTGAATCAGTGATAGAACTACTAACAAATATCTGCAACAAGATCCGGCAGACAGTTGGATATTTTTAATTTCAGTTTGCCAATCATGTACTTGATTGTATCTGTAATGTTGCACGTCGATTTGGGTAGCTCATTATACTGAGTAGGTGGTAGTTTAGATCCTAATTCAACACACCAATAGTAAATCAAGCCGAAGATTTTCTTCGGGTTCCACTCCAAGTGTTACTTCGTCATTTTGCTCCAACATCACTCAAATAAATGCAGAGGAGGATCCAGTTAGTGGATAACGCCGTGGTATTGTAGTAGATATCGTAAACGTTGTAATATCGAGTACTGAGAACCTGTATATACTGGTAACCTTAACGCCATTTTAATGGATTTATTGATTGGTGACCATAATACTGATCCAGACGCTAGTGTGTATACGACGTTGTCAGCGATCTTTTAAATGTCAACGAGTAATGGACTTCCAAAATCTTCATTAATGTTTATATTTATGTTTCTACTAAAACTCAAGAAAGTGTTTACGTAAGCATTATGATCAGATCTAGAATCAACTACTTCATTATTGATTGTTGTTAACGAGTTCATTATTGGGAGGTTGTTATTCTCGACGTGTTTTTTCGATTCACCATTACTATCAAACACAAATAAGCGGTTTTAAGTTACTCCATTAATTTTAACAATAATATATTGCAATTAAATATTACTCGTTTCTAATTTTCCTTGCTTATCTTGAAACACAATAACTTCGTTTGGATCTACAATTGCGTGTCTCAACATATTAGAGTTCATCCTTGAACTCGTCAATTAGGCGTCAAGTGAGCAAACTAAGGAACAAACAAATGTTAGAAAACACTAACGAGAAAAGATCAAGTAACAAAATAAACTAATAACCTAATTAGAGAAACTCTCGGTCAGTTAGAGGCTTCGGTTTGGCGTTATTACAATTGTATTTTCATTTTCGTAAGAAACATTATTTTTCACAAATGCATTTCAGCAAAAGGTCTGTTCACCCCCTCTGCTGCTACTTTGTTCTGGACAAAGCTATACTAGAATTTATAAACAAAGAAACTTTGATTTACTATATTGTCAATTAAGATAAGGAAAATAAAATACACCAGTCGGAGTTTCCGCAAGGTCGCTTCTTGATTGACGATATCATTGGTGAACATAATTGGGATCTCGATGACCTACGGCAGTTATTTAATAAGTATATACTTGAATACCCATCTGATTACCACAAGCAAAGAAACATCGCAACAGTATATCATATATTGCAGTAAATATTCGACACTTTGTTATCACATTACCTTATATACGGTATATGAAAGAGGTAATGAAATACCATTGACACGTGATGTTTCCTTCTAGTAATTGCTAATTGTTTCTGGCTAAGGATATTCCACTTATTCACACAAGTAATCACACAAATCTAAACATGTCTTACAACCGGCCGGTATCAAATGTACACACCCAACATGTATTATATGTATGATAATTGTTTTGATGGCTTGCGAAGATTCTGGTAGAGTGATGTCCATATCTATTGCACGCGTGCTGATGGCTCTTAAGTCCAATATGTAGCAGGCATGTCCGTCCACAAAGGATGCAGGGGAATGTCTGGGTTGTGGTTGGTGCTGCCGACGGTTCCCAGTTATTCTTCGCCATCGTTTTTCCTCTAACGTGGCCACTCTATTTTGTTCAAAAGTGACAGTGGCCCAGTGAACTGTACTTCACCCGCTATCACGGTCAGAAAGCTTGTAATGCCCATTGGCGGTGATCGATGCCACACGTGGTGAGGTTCTATTTAAGATTGCAGACGGCCAAGAGCTACTCACTGACAGTGAATATATCAAGAACGTTTGGTTATAGCAATCGCACACCCTCTTCAGCGTAAGCCGTACAGTCCAGGAGGCAGCTATTGTTCGCATCCCACAACAGCCACCAAAGATGGAACTCGATGAGGCACTCACACTGGAAAGGCTTCAGGAAAAAACGATAACACACCAGAGATATGCAAGAATGAAGGCCCATCATTACACACCAAACTTAAAGCAAGACCTCCGAAATCCAGTCACATCATCGCCTTGAACAAAAACAAGGGATGATTCTGAATGCTCAATAGGAGCATAACTAACATAGTTTTCCTCCTGAGATAGATCCAGGAGAAATGTCGCGCACAAAACAGGACTATGCATCACATGTGTAAACCTGGTGAAGGCATTTGACACGGCGAGCAAACTTTACTGTTGAAAGTACTTGAAAAGCGAGGCTGTCCACCCATGTTCACCCAACTACATAAAGAGAAGCTTGGTCAGGTCAGAACCAATAAAGACACCTCACAGCCCATCCCATTGTAAATGGCGTAAAACAGCTGCGCGTTAGCCCTACACTGTTTTCAATCTTCTTCAGTACAAAGCTCTAAAAGACAACATAAGACCTTAATGACAAAGATGGCATCTATATCCGATGTAGTACTGATGGCAACCTCTTCAATGTAAGGTGACTCAGGCTTACACCAAGACATTGTAAAAACTTATTCGAGAACTTATCTTTGCAGATTACGCTAACCTTGTTGTCCACATAAAAGCCGTCTTACAGCACATAATATCCTGCGCTGCAGACGCTTGCCAGCTCTAGGTTGTTGAGGTCAACATAAAGAAAACTGAGGTACTTTACCAGCCTGCACCTAAGGAAGAGTACCGGCCACCAAGCATCTTCATTGACCATACAGAGCTGAATGTAGTCCACCAGTTTACATACATGGGCTGTGTGATATGCTCTGAAGCCAAGATCGACAAAGAAATAGACAAGAGACTGGCCAAGGCAAACAGCGCCTTTGTTAGACTCTATACACTAGTGTGGTTCAGCGCAAGTCTCAAAAGAGGTACAAAGGGACCCTGTATTTGGACCGTACACTGTTTTCAACGCTTCCTAGAACCCTTTGTAGTCACCGGTGTCATCATACAGTTGGGGTCTGTCTGGAAGCTTTGTCCACCATTCATTTTGTATGTCTCGGAGCCTGCACTTGAGGGAGCTAGAAATACGGTGGACTACTGCTTTCTGCTGTGAATAGGATGGTTGAGCGAGGTGGGCTTAATGCGTTGATCTCTGTGTGGCAAGCATTATCGTTGCAGCCACCCACCACGTCATGTTTACCAAGAACGACTTTATAGGCTTCTGAATCTCGACCCATTCTTGCATTGAAATCTCCGAGGATGATTATTTTGTTGCTCTCTATGACGTTCTTGGGCAGTCTGCGCAGGTCAGCGTAGAATTTATCCTTTTTAGAAGTTGCTTCATGGAGTATTGGAGCATATACACTGAAGATTGAAGCATGATGTTGGTACCCTAATGGAAGACGCATTGACATATCGGTGTGACCAGTAGGAAGGTTTGTTAAGTTGGTGGCGATTGAGTCCTTGATCACGAAACCGACTTCTGACAGTTGTTTTTCAGTCTTTGGTTTTTCTGACCGGTACATGGTATATCCATTTCGTCAGTGGCATATTTCACTTGGCGTATTCGCCCCTTTCTCATCACTGCAGGGTTTGATATAGTCGAACATAAACAGTAGACAGTAGACATGCACAATGGTGATTTTGTTTGTTGGAAGGCAGTCTGCGCAAACTGGCCACACCCTTTAAACATGGGGTTCATCTGCCATGGGCCAGCAAACCAGGACGGTGAAAGTAAAGTCTTCAGGCCGTAGGTTTTATATCAGACTTTCCCTCTCCTAGGCAGATGACCAACCATGACTTAAGAGATATGCCTTCTCTGCTATTTCGAACCAACGCTGGTAGGCCACATACGCATCCACTATTACACATCCACTATTACACATGGTGAGCCTTAATCCCGACCACTAGACCGTTGATCTGTAAAGACCTTCTGCCCTAACCGGTGACTTCCCTGTAGAAGTTCATACGCCTAGTTAAGCAGTGTTAGCATTACACCCTCAACGTCGTTTGGTCTGCGAGCAGAAGCAGTGTACCTGGGTATCACGGGAATGATTCCTTCTTAGAGACAGATGTGAGAGATTTGAGAGATAGATGAGGATTTGTGCTTTCGTCGACTCAGAGAATGCAGCTGCCAGACAACAAATGTACAACCTATATCCTGAGCCCCATATACCCCTTATATTATATTTTTATATGATAATACGATTCTTTAAATTGCAGTATAACTGATACAGAGATATTTAAATCTTATTTTCTAATTATACCGCTTCGATAAAGTCGAGATGGTTTAGCCATCTGTAACAAAATGTACTGAATATAAAGGAATATCAAAATATTTTCCATCAGAGTTCATCGAAGATAATTCTTTTTTTTTTTTTTGGATATTAAATCAATTGAGTATTTGACAGTGCAACCCCGTTTGCTGTTCTCGCATTGTCTAATAGCCTGAAGATTTTCTTGACGATTACCGATTTTACCATTATTAATATGAGCAATAACAGGATCTTTGTTAAAACTGGTAAATACATCTATGGGGAAGATATTTTTTGTTTGTTTCATAAACACAATTGATGAGGCAACTGGTAATAACGACAAAATGTCCTTAGTTGACATTATCGGATCAAACCAAGGCGACTTACCTCATAATTATCGAAACTGAGATGTCTTCTAAACTCATAAATTTTAGAACGTTTTGCGTTCTCTTGCTCTATTAATACATAACAATATTTTCTCCAATCAATAATTGCATAATACTAAGGAACATCAGCCCAACCGCTTTTATTGTTAAGATAATTTTTAGGATCATTTGTCGGACCTGTAGCTCCGTAATCGTAATAGAATTTCAAAACACTGTATTTTTTCGCCGCTAATGAAACACAAAACTCAGAATTACCTCTAGTTAACACCTCATTTTATCCAAGGCTTGGCTGTAAACGTCCCTCAGAACACTTACCGAATGATGGTCGCAATACTCGCAAAAACAGGTTTTTTCAAATAAAGTTTTTGATTCAATCATCAACCATTTGCAACTATTATTTGCTCTTGACGCAATTATATAATACTCTACGATGACATTTAATGAAAACATTGCCTTTATTATATATAATGTGAAGTTGAGGCATATCAAAATAAATTATGGGAGAAATATCTTCGGCTAAATACAATCGAGGTTCCACTTTCTATCGACGCTACAATGAACAACCAGATGGCAAGGATGATTATTCATCATCTTGACGAGCGAAGATCCATTTCTTTATTAAAGTTAATTTGACATGAACGACAACAATAAATGGATTTTTGGGGGGATAAATGACCATGTTCGGGAATCTAAACATTGTCAGCATATCAGTCGCACAGTACTATAGGGGTTCCGGCTTACATAGGTGAGTGACACCCCATGGATCTATACTAATGTGGTGTTGGGGTTTTGGCTCACTCTTGATTGTATAAGACGTGTTTGTAGTAGGTGAAAGATCACTCTTACGTATTATCATTGGAGTGTGTAGTATCTGGTTTCTAGCGCTGAGGTACACAGTAGAATTCCAGTAGTGGAATTAAGTGAAGTTGAGTCCAATGAATGGCTAAACTGTTCCTGAAATGATATATTGTGAAAGTTCTGGAGATGAATATGAGAACTAGGAGTTGGTGAAACGCATCCATAGTCAACAGCTACCAGTGCAACGGAATAATCAGCAATACTACATGCGAAAAATTAGCTGATGCGTTTCAATTTAACAGCGCTGCAGCGAAATAAGTTTTTGCAGTTGACGAATAGAGTGACTCAAGTTCATTTGGATGCTCGTGTGGAATTTATTTGAGACACTGGCGTTACCAATGTCGTTGGAGTCCAACTGCTCAGGATAACCAAGCCATTTGAGGAGATTGTTTATCCTTTGGTGGATATAACCTTTTCGACTCTAAAGAGGTAATGTGTTGTTTCTTTGTGTTCTGTTTGCAATTTCTTTTCGTAAAAAAAAAAATCCTGTATGGGTTATACTTAGGAGTCTTGAGCGTGTACGTGAACGAAATGGTTTTGTAATGGTATCGATGATGAAGACGTCTTCGATCCAGCTATGGGTGTATACATTTTAGAACGCAGTTTGGTTTTGTCTGCTAATTCTGACGTGGTCAACTACTTTCAATTTGGATCTTAAAATAGAGTCAGTGACATGTTTCTTCTGTGCGTGTCATTTTAGTGCTGTAGTACCATGTGTGACAGTATTGGACACCGATATCTGGCAAACAATCTAAGTATTGGAATGTGTTACCACTGTTAAATCTCTTTCACGTGTGATTTTTGGGAGTTCTGTTAAACCGCTCTACGACGGCTGCTTTGATTTATGTGTGCTGCACAAGCTAATATTATTTATTTAAAGCCAAATCTGAGACGGTTTGGTCATAAAGATAACAACCATGATCTACCTATAATTTATAAGAAGACCTATTTAAAAAATAGAAAACAATATTCTGAACCTATATAGAGCTCTGTATGAGCCTTATCCGAGTTCTCAAGCTCTTACCATTCTTATTGTGTTTTTGCCAATCTGCTTGTGGCGTTTGATGCTGGAAACGCGTGGGCCACGGCTGGAATTATGTCTAATTTCTGGCTTCAAATGCAGTTGCCTGCCGAAGTAGACATCTAAACATTTCAAGTGCGTTGGCGCAGCTCTAGAGCACAACATATCCTCCCTTGGAGTCTCGATGGCATCGAACCTGACAGCACAGCAGATGTGTTTTTAAGGGTACAGCATCAATCGGAATCACCAAAATAGAGTGTTACATTGCCGCCTAGAACGCGAAAAACGAAGTATTCCACGTTTACGTTTACTGGGTGAAGTTACTTCCAAATTTGTTTTGATAAGCGGAGTATTTTAGCTCTATATATGTTTTGCCAAAGCGGAAATTGCCCGAGTAGCTATCGAACTTTACCCATTATTGTTTATGACTATACTTACAGGTATGATGCTTCGTATGCTGCAAATGACGTTCACGATCTCAAGCACAATACGGGGATTTATACAGATATCAATCAGATGAGAAAGCCTTTTAAGTTGTCAGTAGAAAATGCATGTGAACAGTGGACACAGTGAGATAAAATTTTCATATTTATGTTGGGCATATGCGATAACAGCAGATCAGAGTTGCCATTGATAGTGAAAACCGGATATATTAAACGAATATGGTTTAAGAAAGATTTTGCTCCTCCAAAATAATTTTTTTTTTGATATTCCAAAAGGCATCTCAAGAACTTCTGGATAAAAAAAAAGTGATCGAGACAAATATTGAAGAAAGTAATGAAGTAAGTGGGCTTTCAAAGACATAGATTTTATCTTTTCAACCATAAAAGACTTTAAAAAGTCAATCTTAACGTGCAAATAATCGCCCTATCTATTATTAAATTTGTAAATATCATCATACCTTTTCCATTGAAAATTATATAAGTGGTAGAAGCACAACAATATCTGGACTATCTCGAACTGCCAGCGACACCTGATACTTTAGCAGATCTTATCGAATTAAAGCAAATGACGAAAGCCACAAAAGGGTTATATATATATATATATATATATATATATAGAGAGAGAGAGAGAGAGAGAGAGAGAGAGAGAGAGAGAGAGAGACAGACAGAGACAGACAGAGAGACAGAGAGAGATCCACTTTTGTTGTTGGAGAAACAGTGAGTGACATTAAGGTCAACGAGGATAACATTAAAGGGCATGTAAAGTTTTAAGCGAGCATTTATAAAAGCTTGAACTGATGTGGCACAGTTTAGCAGACTTAGAAAGTAGCCCATCGACGTTAACTACATCGAATAGAATGTTTGATTAAGTGCGTCGCGATATAGAATCGTAGTATCGCTATTACTACCGGAGAACACCTGTACAAGCTGGAGGCACACACAAACAGAGTAAAGTAGGATATGTTCAAAATAATACAATCGTATTTGCTTGACAATCCCTCGGACATGTTGATTCGCGAGACAAAAACCGTTGACGACCTCATCGTGGACATGGTAGGAAACCAGTACGGGCTAACGTCTCGGCGCAGAGTCGAATAAGTATGCAATGAAACGTATGTCACGGATTATGTATTATAATATGTCTGGATACAGCAGCTGTACTGCCGGGGATGACTAGGACTTTGCACATTCCAGAATCGCTCCATGAAGCTATTGCGACAGTGATTCAAAATAACGTTCCCGTGACGCTCGAACTGACGCTGCCTAAAGCACATTGGAATGTTATAATTTAACTAACATAAGTTTCTTTAACTCATTCTGTTCAATAGATTGTTGGATTATATCCACACGAGTTTGGTGTCAAATTCTTTTTTTTTCCACTCACATTATAAAATAAATATCTGATTCACGAAATTGTTTTCGTGTTTTCACTATAATCCAATCATGTCCATATTTATATGATTATTATCTACAACCAGATTTGACTTCACAACATTAAATTTATTTTATTAATTTTGCCACATGTTAAGACCATCGCTTTCTCCTTACCTTTTTCATCAAGCCTCTATATATGTTTGTCATCAAGCCTCTATATCTCTTTGTCATCAAGCCTCTATATCTCTTTGTCATCAAGCCTCTATATCTCTTTGTCATCAAGTCTCTATATTTGCTTATCATCAAGCCTCTATATATGTTTGTCATCAAGCCTCTATATCTCTTTGTCATCAAGCCTCTATATCTCTTTGTCATCAAGCCTCTATATCTCTTTGTCATCAAGTCTCTATATTTGCTTATCATCAAGCCTCTATATATGTTTGTCATCAAGCCTCTGTATATGTTTGTCATCAAGCTTCAATATATGGTTGCCATCAAGGTTATATATATAGGTTTGTCATGATGCCAAAATCATATTATAAAAGCTTCTAATTTTGCGGCGGCGATTTAGTTTGTATGGAGTTTTTTTTTTCCTGTTTTTTCTCATGTGTGGTAAATAACCTTTGGAGAAAATCTTCATTTGTAACATGTTGTACTCTTTCAAATTTCAACAATAGTGTTTGTTTTAGTTTCGTAATTAGTTTAATCATTTCTACGATGTTGATCAGTAAAATCGCTATATATATATATATATATATATATATATATATATATATATATATATATATATATATATCTGATTGCTGCTTTTTCTTAATTAAAAAAAAACATTGTTATATACTTTTGGAATGTAACATTGTATGTTATACTTATCCTTGTCATTTTCTACTTGACCGGAAATTTTTTATTTCTTTTTTCTTCTTGTGTGAACAACTAATATATATAGCTAAACTATTTTCTATGTATATTTGTTTGGCCATTAAAAGTAGTAAACATATTTCCTTTTCGTTTGGATCTATGTCATTGGAATTTCCTTATAAATATAGATGGCCTACCAAATATAATCCATATTCAATATTATAATGTTAGTAACATACCTTCTAAAGATAACTGAGATTTAAACATTATGCTCATTCTAATAGAAAATGTTCCATCTCTGTGTGCACTGCTAAGATTTACGCAAGATCAATCTACTTGATATAAATCTTTCTCTGGAAAGTAAACATTTTGCTTTTAAAATTGAAGAACATGTTGGGTTTTTAAAATTAAAAACTCAAATGTGGAGTTTAAAACGAAATGTACATTATTCGTTTTGATGGATAAAGAGGGCATTGTTTCTCAGTGTTGCGAGTTATTCGGTGCCTTGTATCGAGCATACTACGACGCAGTTCCAGATTTTGAACGTTGTGCAAAGTTCAACGTTGATATAATCAACTTATGTACCAAAAGGGAACCGTTCTTACTCAGTTGTTAGAGCGTCCCAATTGAAATCGAAGGGGCGCAGGTTCGATACAGACCCAGACCTACTGTGTCAGATACAACAGTGTGTACGTGGAAAAACCATTTAGCTACCAGTTCTCCGGCATGAGTTAGCAAAATAATTTCTTGGAAGGGTCGTTATTAACGTTGTCTCATTTAACCAAACACTCATATGAGATCTATACCTAACGAGGATTGTTACCGATAGGTGTCACCCATTTTTTCTTCATTTTTTTCTTTGTGTCCGACAGACACACAACCTATAGTTGACACATCATACAGTTAGCTGTTCATAAGCGGTAAATATAAATATATTTATAGTGTTTACAGTGCGTTTCAGAGACAGTAGACTGTACTTGTTGCAAAAGTGGGCAATTGAGTGCCAATCAGTCAGTTAGTGTCACAGTTTGAAGACTTTGCAAGATTTTAGTACAGAAGTGCAAACCTCTTTTTCCAATGACATGTGATGTGGTCTGTTACAAAACTATTTAATTTTTACATTAACATAATATAAATTTGTATTAACAACACTGACTACCCTGTCAACCAATCAGCGACTTTACAAGACTTTGGACTAACCTCATAATGAAAGTTACGTTTTATGGACCTTTACAAGACATCGCTGGCACTTAGCTAAATTGACGAAACTGTATCACAGAACGTTAACTAGTAGTCGTTGGGTACGAAAGGATCAAGATATGACCCAGGAAACCAAACCAATGGGCGCCATACATCATGGGACAGAAAGTGCGACGATTCCGTACTTTCACAGAGGCATGATGTAGATTATCTGCAGTCTCATGAGCACCAGAACTGCGACGTAGTTTAATTGACTCTCTTTTGGTGAAATCTCGCGGAGCCACGAGAAAGGTCTGTTTAAAAGCGATTATTACAAAGCAAGCAACCAATCAATCAACTAGCGATATATACGTCTAAAGGATACAGCAGTGGTAACAAAGAATTCCAGTTCTTGTCTAAAGTAGTTGCTTCATCATTAACTGCAGGCAGCGTCCTGTATAGAACATTAATCATGCACACTGTGCTCCGAATATTCGGGATCTCATCATATCATATTCGCTCACACTGATACACTGATGTGTACGGCAATGGGTTCAGTTAGCATCCTGAACTTTAATTTGCGATATTGTAGAAGCTTAATATCGACTGACCTGGATTTTTACTCTCAACGATGTTGCACACGTTTTTCGCTGCATAAGATATAAAGTTCAAACTTCTTGACATATCCGGAATTAAAAGGAACGCACAGTATATACCGTTCCGTTTTATATTCCCTAACCAGACATGTATTATAACGTTACTTAAAACATCTCTAATATCATGACAATATTTGGTCAAATTTATTATTAGTTTTTTGCTAAAACAATATGAATAAATTCAGTTAGGCTGGCAAAGGTCATACATATTATTTGTATTAAATCTGTGTCTCCTTTTCAATGGTAAGTGCGTAAACAAAACATTGCAGTATGTTCAAGACAGGTCAGTGAACGTACTGCTCTATTTGCCTGTATTATATATTAATTTAATAACAAGCGTTAACGAATTAAGGCATATAAGAAATCATATATGTGCCAGAAATTCTGCATTCTCAGTGGAAATATAATCAGTTGGTCGACGGTTCAAAATCTGTCCAGCTCTGGCCGGATTGACACTGCCTTGATGCTTCACAGGGCGAGACATTTTTCGCCAATTGCAATGACACTAAATAGTATTTCGTGTGCTGATCTGCTGCTAAACAGCAATCACTCAATCTCGAATGAATAAACTTTATTCAAAATGTACGACGTTCTCAGTCAAGTCGAGCTATATGATGCAAAAACAGGACGACCCGTAAGGTTTATTCAAAACATTATATCAACTAGGATTTCGATATTTTATTGACAAATTTGTGCTTTTTTAAATCACAACAAATCATTGATAGAACATAATGGGTTAGGTAGGGATCTGTTCAATGTTTTTTATATGCATCCAGGCACCTTGATTTAATTCATAAATTACCACTGTTTGAGTTCACAGATGGTCATCAATAATCATCAATGCATTATGGTCTAGGTCAATGCTGCTTAAATTACAGAAGTGTCTTTAGACAATAAGTGTCTTTACTGACGTAATTTAAACTAGGTGATATTGTAAAGCAAAAGCTCACGTTTATTTAGTGTGTGTATATGTGTGTGTGTGCGTGCGTGTGTGTGTGTGTGTGTGTGAGAGAGAGAGAGAGAGAGAGAGAGAGAGAGAGAGAGAGAGAGAGAGAGAGAGAGAAGAGAGAGAGAGAGAGAGAGAGAGAGAGAGAGAGAGAGAGAGAGAGAGAGAGAGAAGTCTGACAGTTTACAGCGATGTCTAGCACTGGGGCATCATGCCGCAGACATGTAGAATAATGTTTCACCCAGTGTTACGTATATTTAATATAAGTCATTTATATTTATTTTTATTGTTTGCTTGTTTGTTAGATTTAAATTTGGCATTTTAAGTTTTAAGATTCGTTCATTGAAAGGGAGGGGTGACCAGTACTTTACAGAGTAAACACCAGAAGTTGACCTCATTTTTGACCTGGATTCAGAGTTGTAAACAAGCTTTTAAAATGATTGGTTGGTTCCAAGCACATTATGGAGTGTTGTATAAACATCTTTCTATTTTAGTTGGGTCATACGGTATTTACGTGATTTCTTGAACGTAAATTTGTTCTGAGAGTTTCTAGAAGATCGTGACCCCTTTCTTGTTTACGTAAAAACAAGTATATAAACTATGATTTGGAGCAAACTATTCAGTAGAATTTAGGCTTTTAGAATATTAAGTTGTGTTCTTTGAGTTATTATAAATTACCTTGTACTGGAAATTATGTCAATTCGTTTGGATCAAAAGGAGTTATTTTTTTTTTTAATCTGGAAAAGAATTGTGCTCATAGATTATTATTAACAAGAACTGACTTGATCAAGTGACATCGTCTTCCATCTTGGATACTTCGCTGGAATTCGTTCTTGGAATTATTTGGACATTTTATTACCTGGACTTTTGCAATTTCTCTAGTGGATAATATTTTGAATTATTTTTGGATTAATTTTGGAAGTGATTCTTAAAACCGTAAGTTTATTTTTCTTTTCTGAAAAATATTTGTACTCAATAAATTGTTTATTAAGTTTTACAAGCTTGTTATTTTCACTCTTTCTGTGTTACTGTTTATTCGAGCCTAAGCACGTAACACCAGTCACATTAACCTGATACCGGGTCAACCAGTCCTCACCTCATAATGCTGTGCGTCAAGCGAGGGCTACTGCTAGTACCATTTTTAAACGTCTTTGGTATTACTCGACCTCCGTATCGGACGGATTATTTATTGAAACAAATATCAGTAACTACAGTACTAATATTTATAGAAACTGATCGTTTAACTACCGTCTTTCCTGTATGACATAATAAATATACTCTCTCGCCATTGGTACAATTTATGATTTTGTTGACATGGAGCAAAGGATAATATGAGAATGATCAGCACATAAATTCAGACCTACCATGCAACTCCCCGGATGATGATGTAAAACAAGAAGTACTGATTTTCATTCTAATTAAATGTCGGTTGAAAACAATAATGAAAACAAGGAATATAACAGATCCGAAGAAAATGTTTATTTTAATTATCTGTATAAAAGAAAATACTTTCTAATATATTATCCGAAAGATGAAATAATATTTTCATAAACAAAGAACGTTTATGTTTGGGTTGGCCTATTAGGAAACAGAAACGCTATTTCGAAACTCGTTTAAAGATAAAGTATGAAATAGAACACTCTGCCGAACATGTGCGTGTTTCACAACTTCAACAAGTTGTGAAATAAGATAAAACTTAAGATAGGATTACAGCTTATGAACCAGCACGTTCTATTGGTATTTTAATGGTAAATATATGACCGTAACTGACAATCCAATTAGTCGTAACATATGCAAAGTCAGACGAAACGGTCCTGAGTTGTCACGAGTCCTGTACAAACAAGTGTCCATCATTTCAGTTTACAAGCTGAGTACACAATTTAACGGTAAGTGCAGACACTTTACATTTCAGTACTTATACATGAACTAGAATTTTCCTCTCTGTTTTTAAATAATTGAGCTATGATAAAATTTGGAAAAGGTCAACATTTAAACATATCCTCTGATTATGATGTAAAATGTTAGTAATATTTTTTAGCACTAAATGGTTTGATACGTTACGTTGCAGACTTACCTTTATATTTTGTACTGCACCTCTTCATTATTGTATATTTTCTTTAATAAATATATTTTGAAACCGTTATGTACAGATCTATGATGAAATATAGATAGGTCATAATTTGGTGTATCATAGATCACTACTAATTATATTGATACAATAAGCAAATTCATAAAAGTTCACAATTAATGTCGCGGAGATGCCTGGGCTGTCTCAATTGTAATCCGTTTTGCAAGAATACCTAGACAGAAATTACATATGCTGCTTAATCCTATTTATGTCATGAAGTACCTACCAACGTGTGATTTCAGTTAATATCATCAATATTTTTAGCTGACCGCAAAACAATATTTTGTTTTACGTGCCTTGAAAAAGGGTCAGACAAGCAGCAAAGTAACAACATAAAAACGCAAAAAAATGCAACAACAACATCATCAATACTATTAATAATAATAGTATGTAAATTATTTATTTTGTTTTACATTATTATTATTATTATTATTATTATTATTATTATTATTATTATTATTTCAGGTTTATCAGTGAGACAGACCTGTCAATATGGCAAGCATCAAACTCGCCGGACAGAGAAGTGAGGTCGATATGTTGCAGATCCCCACTGCAAAGGAAACCAGACGTATCTCTCTGACGGCAATCAGAAACATTGTCATTGATGATTCAAGAAGAAACGTTGAAGAACAATCAAACATCAAGTACGGTATCTGGTCACTTTTAAACACCAATGAGCTTTCACAGAATCAAAGTCTTTTTATATTAGAATGCCGCTTTAATTCTTCATTGGTTTTGTGGCAGTATATGTTAGGCATGGACCAGCAGGTCATATGCATTGTATGAGGCCCTCTACCCCTCTCATCCGTCTCCTCACAAACTCAATTTGTGCAGGATATCATCTTACGTAAGGTGTCATTGTTCACTCATTTTTGCGCTTGCCATCCGGGGTCTGTCTTCAAGCTGTTTTATGATGTATCCCTGTCTTTTTCTTCATACATCTAAAAACCCTCATTAACAAATTCACACTCAGGCTTAAAACCTCAATACTAAACTTGTCTATGCAAATGCATGACATTTATAGACGAACCGAAGTTTAGAATATTTGAAAGATTTATGAGTTAATCTTCAATTTGATCAAAGACGCAAAACGTCAAAGATAAGTTCAGAACACCTTCTATATCGCAGTAAATATTGTACATTGTAATATATTAACGTCTAAATATTGGTGTTACTCTTTCCGTCAAGGGTGAAATCCAAGACTACCGGTATCCAAATGTTGATGACAATTGTTGTGCAGCTATTTGATCAACCTTCGAAATCGGCTCAACAATAGCCGAATTTTTTCCGATATTTCTTGAATTGAACGAGGTCTGTTGAGATGTTTTTGAAATCGATCCATTCTTGATTACAGCTGGCGTACATATTACATTATGAGACGAAAACAGGACAATCTAGCAGGGCTGGAAATACTGTGCTATATAGGATTGTTACATGTTTGGACTCCCATCCCCGTATCCATCGACCGTTATTGTTAATTTTATATGTAACGAACCTTGTCCTTGTGGCTGTCGGGGTCACTTATAACCTCACAAATGCATGAAACCAACAGCCGCCAAATATGTTTCATTTCAAGATACCCGAAATCTTCAAACCATTAATGTTGTTTACTGCAAGATACTATGTATTAGGATAGCATTTCCTTTCAATATTACAGTTTCAAAACATTTCGAGATTTTATTCAATGCTAGCGCCAACAAAGACACGAAAGAACATTCACTAATGAAGAGCTACAGACGTACGTTTTTATTTTAATCTCACGAAATATATAGTATCATTTGTTGGTTTTTCTCAATGGTTATATGATGTAAATATCTGAATTTTTTAACTGATCTAAGTCAAAAGTTAATGATCTAAGTAACCAGTGTCAACTCTTTGGTAAATAACATAGTGTATATCGCTAATATTTATCTTTAATTATATAATAAATATTCAGATCATTATAAATGGAAGTGAAAATGTTTACTTATATTTTAAAGTAGTATATTAGTTTTTTTCAGTAGGAAATTCCTAAACTTGTTGACATCTTTGAATCTGTAAGAGATGAGGCTGACCTACATCCTGCCTCTATTATTGTGTCTTAGCTTTTATATATCAGCGTTGTGTATAGAAAATTATTCAGTCCTGCCTTAACATCTGATGCAGAAGCAGTCTAATTGTTGTGTTGAGTTTTAATTTGAGTGTTTTTATTTATTTAAATTATTCACTGGAATTACAAAGTGCTCATTAGTATTTATTGGACTTTTATCATTAATTTGGAATTATAGTGAATTGAGACAAGTAAATGTTGGAATATACTTTGTGATACATCACAGACAGTCGTCACGTTACAGACCATTGGCACATTATCACGTTTAAGACTACAGCATATAAACACATTCAGTATTGGAAATTATTTGGAACACCACTGTAATATAATTAGAACTTCAGGCATTTTGGACTTGTGATATAATTATAGAATATTTTAAACTATTTGGGATTTAATTCACAATGATGCATGGTCTTTTAAAATTCCTGCCTGATAGTAATTTTGTGAAAAAGATTATTATTTGAATTGCAGAAAACATGTATATATATATATGCATGTAGTATGTGTGTTACATTATCATTGGTCACATTACAGTGTTCGTTTACCGAGCTTTACAGATGATATCTTCTCCGAGCTCTACACTGGTGGTTGTAAGCAAGGGAAATATACAGTGGCACTACAGACGCTGAAGCCATTCCGTCCATCTAAGAAGTAGGTATTTCTACTACTAAGTCCGTTTTCATACTAAGAGACCAAGTTAATGCATATTAAAGAAACGAATTCCTGAAGTATTAGGAATACCGGCATACAAAATGATTAGACTGGTTTGTTCTAGTAGTTGTTTGTGCTCTTGTTACTTACAAACGACGTAAACGTCTATGACGGCGGCAAAGTTAAAAGTAGATCTTCAGTACGTTTAGTGAAAAAAAACAACACCAGCAGCAATAATAATAATAATAATAATAATAATAATAATAATAATAATAATAATAGTGAGGACTATGTTTAGCGTCTACTCTCTAGAAGCTCTAAGCGCTTTACAACATTATAACACACCTATAACAAAAACATTCAATGTAATGATTACAAAAAGCACGATAAGCTTAGAAAACATAAAACATACTGAAAATATTTAAGGTTGGAACATTATTATGTCTTTAAGTTAGTTCTTGCAGTCAAAATAAGCGAGTTTTAAGAGCACTTTTGTCTCTCTTGTCTTTTAATAGTGGGAATGATAAGTAAATGATTGTAATCTTTCCGCTATCCCAAAGAGAGAGAATGTCATTAACTACTTTCAGTAATGTGACAAGGGCGATACGCAGACTGTATCAAGACTGTTTTAATTCAAATGAGATACAAGTTGAGTTAGAACAACTTTTTCTAAGATTTTTTTATATGAGTGGGAGATTAGAAACTGGGCAGTAGGTCTTTAAATCATTATGGTCGTGTATTGGTATCTTCCGCAGAGATTTTATAGTGGCAGTTTTGATAAATGATGGGAATTCCCCGGATGAGAGAGGGATTTTAAGAACATCAGCTGGTGAAGGCAATACTGTATATACGCACTTAAGCAGCAGTGATGTTGGAATTGGATAAGGTTCATGTGACTTTGGTGCACTCTTCATCACGGTTGTACATACTAAGTCCAAGGGACACATTCAAATGCTGCTAACGGTTGCCGCGGAAATTCTGTATCGCAACTGTATGGTGAGGAGGATTCAAACTGAAATTGTCAAACTTATCTATAATGGTTTGTACTTTGTCACCAACGAAGTTTGTAAATAAGTCCAGAAGATCGACTGGAGAAAATGTAATTGGAAGTGGTATACATTTTATTCGTTGACATTTGCTTGTTAGTAATCCTGAAGATCTCTTTGCAGCTTGAACTTTCCGTGATATTGGTACTGTGGCGGGCTCATTTTGCTGCATGGACTATGACTGTGACGCGCTCTTTAGCGGCTTCATATATAAATAGTGAGTCTGGCGGAAAGGGAAAGCCTCTCCGCTCTACGGCGGTCTCTTTTAGCAGTGCAAAGCTGGTTCCTAACACAGCTATACCACTGAGAATACATTTTAATTGATACTCTGGCTAGGGGCATGTTTCTGAAGCAATGAACGCAGGCAGTTATCAATTCGTGCTGCTGTAGGAGGTTAGCAAGTTTTTATGTTTGCTTGGATGTCATGCATACGTTTGGTTCTATTTATCATACGAAGGTACTCTTACTAGCCAATACAGGTGAAGGTTAAGTACGGATACGTCCAGATGGCATATAATGGAGAGATGATCTGATGTAAGTTCGTGGGATACCAGGGAGCACCGTAGAATATTATGATCAGGTTTATGAAGAATCCAGTCTAAAATGTTACCATTTTATGGGTGGGTTGGTTAAATGATTTTTGAGGTTGAAGATTAATAGGATCCCGGAATTTTAATGTGTATCGGTTTCCAACACAAAGTTTAAATCTCGAAGAATAATCAGGTATTCGCCTATCGCATTATCATACACTAGGAGAATCGGAAACTTATCCACCCTTGTATACCAAATTGCATCAGATCACCTCTGCATTATATGCCATCTAGACGTATCAGTCCATAACCCCCACCCTTGTTTGCTACTAAGAGGAACATCCGTATGATAAATAGAGCCATATTAATGCATGACATCCAAGCAAACCCAACAACTTTCTTATCTCCAACAGCAGAACAATTCGATAACTGCCTGTGTCCATAGCTTGAAAATCATGCCCCAGCCAACAAGTACAGAGTATCAATTCAAAAGTGTTATCCGTGGTATAGAAGTGTTAGGAATCAGCTTCGGCACTGCTAAATGAGACAGCCGTAAAGCAGAGAGGCATTGGCCTTCCACCAAACTATTCATAAACAAATCTATGAGCATACTCCATTTAGCCAAATTATCCTACTACAGTACTAAGATCACGAAGAGTTCCAGCCGCAAAGAGTTCTTCGAGATAACTAAGGAACTAATGTCAAGGAACAAATGTACACCACTTCTAACTACCTTTTCTCAGTAGACAGTCCGAACCTGTTTGCAAATTTCTTCCGTGACAAAGTACAAATCATTAGAGATACGCTTGACAGCAAACTTTCAAATCACTCATCGTCACCATACATGTACGATACAGAATTTCAGCAACAAACATTAGGAACAATTAAACCTGTCTCTATTAATTTAGCACGGACAATCGTGATGAAGAGTGCACCAAAGTCATGTGACCTTGATCTCATTCCGACATCACTGCTGCTTGAGTGCTAAGACAGAATATTGCCTTCACTAACTGATGTTATCAATACCTCTCTCTCATTCGGGGAATTCCCATAATTTTTAAAAACTACCATTGTAACGCCTCTGCTGAAAAATCCTACACTTGACCATGACGATATAAAGACCTACCGCCCAGTTTCTAACCTCCCGCTCATATAAAACAAAAGTTGTTTAAACCCAACTTGTATCTCATTTGAATTCAAACAGTCTTTTTAGCAATGTACTGTCTGTATATCGCCCTTGTCACAGTACTGAAACTACTCATCTAAACATATTTAATGACATTCTCCCTGCTTTGGATAGCGGAAAGATTACAGTTCTCACCCTCATTGATTTGTCTGCAGCATTTGACACAAAAGACCATGATATATTAATTTACCGTCTCCAGCATGTATTTGGCATTCATAATATAGCCTTAGTGGTTCAAGTCCTACTTAGTCAACAGGACACAAATTGTATCTGCAAATGGAATACATTCCAGTCCAGTTGATCTATGTTGTTGGACCTGTTATATTCATTCTATACACTCAGCGACTCTCGAGTGTCATAGATCTACACCCAGTGTCTCACCGATTGTAAGCTGATGACACCCAAATATACAGATCTAGCCACCCAAATGAAGTTGCTGATATCATCCAAGGAGAATAGAGGTGCATTTATGATGTTAAATCAAGGATGGCATGTAATGGTGATAAAACTGAGGTCATTCTGATCAGAACCCAAAGACTTTCTCATTCACATCGTTTACCTCAAACAATAAATATCAGCAACACCAACAATACATTTGCACAGTCAGTAAGAAGCCTAGGTGTTACTCTCGACAGTACTCTCACAGTACTCTCACATTGCACCTACATGTCATGAACATATGCAAGGCTGCATATCTTGAGCTATAACGCATCAGCTCCATTTGCAAATATCTTTCAGGTGATGACACTAAAAAGTTCATTAGTACTTTCAAGATTGGACTACTGTATCTCAATTCTGTCTGGTTCGTCTCAATGTATACTCCAGAAGCTTCAAAAAGCTCCAATACAGCTCATCGGATCTTCTTTTGAGTACCATGATCGTTGAACACATCCAATCTGATCTGTACCCTACACTGGCTATCCATTATATCCAGACGCAAACACAATTTATTATATGTGCTACGCTTCACTGACGGACTCTAGTCCAGCATACCTATCTGGTTTCACCCATGTGTGAACACCAGCAAGATAATTACCTCCTTTTCGGACAATAATATACTAATTATTCCCACTATGAAAACGAAGTCAGATGGACAACATTCTTTCAACATATATTCCTATAAAGTTTGTATTTATTTCAAACATAGACGGAAACTAAATGTGCACGTACCAACACACTAATGTATGTCAAAATATAAAAATACATTATATGTGCATCAAATAAAGCTATCCATTACATCAGTCCAGATGTACGACCTTATTTATAAACAAGCGCCGTGAATAACATTATGATAGAACGAGATTTAGCTGTGTATCACCTTGGTACACATTGCATTTCGAATGTGCATCCTCTTGGTATACAATTCGTTTTGATCATCGTTGCATACAATGAACTTTCACTGTGCCGCATCAGTCTCTACTACGTGGTTATAGTTTAATGTCTACGAATACGTTGCCTCATCTCTAACAATCTGAAGTAGAGACAAATATATTAACCAGTTGTATGACTTGCTCAATTCAAATATCTTCCTACAAATGATGGAAACGTTTGAATGTGAAGAAGAGGCCGCCTGAGTGTTTGATTTCTTTCCATATTTTGCCAGCAAACTGTTGAGCTTGGCAAATTATGTCTGATAGTTTTGCTAACGTAATTAATTATTACAAAATGAATTATTTACATATTATCTGAAAGAAAGAATACCCTTTTCTGGTCCAAAATGTGTTCATTCGGCGAGTCTAAGCAGTTGCCTTTAAATTTATTATCATAGACGTCATACACGCATAAAATAAACCAATTAGAATGTGGTATTACACATATGAGTAGATACTTTGCTCTCCTTTAAGATTTATATCCATAATAACTGAGAAAATATTGTTTTTCTGTTTTTGATGAATGTTCATTTCATGAAAAAACATTTAAATATTTATTTGTTGCGTTCTCTGAAACTTTTTGAAGTAAACAAAGAACGAATAAATTTAGTAATTCAATAACAGACTATTGTTGGTGTTCGAGTAAATTAAGACTTGAAACCTATTTAAACCAGTATTGTGAAGTTATATATAAAAATAATCTGATCTCGTCAGAATTTCATGCTGATTTCAGGGACGGAAAGCTACCCATCAATTCAATTGGTCTCTTCTCATACGTATTCCTCATGTGGCTCAACAGTCTGGTCTGGAAGTTATTCAAAAACAGAAAGGAAATGGTATCAGAGGATGACATATGGCAGTGTTCCGACCAAGAGGGATTGTGTACAAATACCGATAGGTAATCTCCCATTGATGGTGTTAAAATGTAATCATGGATTTTAAGACATTAAATGGTAGCTTTGCTTTCTACCTCATTGCTCCTGATTTGATCCTTTTCTGAAACGAAGAAAAGTCGATAGTTTTCCTTCGTCTTCCAAATAGAAGACTAAGGCCAGCATGTGAACCGTAAAGAGTACATAAATAAGTTGAATCTTGATAACAACGAATTCAAAACCATGCAAATCAAAGAATAATGACTTCAAGTTTCATTAACAACTCATTTGTAAATATATTTCTTTAATAAAAGTAAAATTAGCAAAATTGGGTTTTCCTTCGTAACAGTAGTCCAAAAATGTTAATTTATATTTGTCCTCCCGCGAAGACCCCCAAAACAATGGATCGCACCGCGAGGTTTCCTTTATATGGTAGTTATGAAAAAGATAATTTGACATCCTTCAGCCCCATATAACAAATATACAATTATTGCGGTTTAAAAAATATTGCTATTTTCAATTACGAGCAAAATATGGGAACAATCTGAGATTAAATAATCTCGTGTGTTATCTACCAAAATATGGAGGTTTTCTCAAACGAACTTTGAACTATATTGGATGTATATCAAACTGCGTCATTGAAGAACATTTGTGATGAATCATTTCATTATTTTGGCATTCTATAATATGCTGCCAACTGGCTTTTACTAACATAATAGTGACAATGAAGCCACGGCTAGTATAATAATATAATATTCAAAGAGCTTACTAACTATTTGTAAAACTTTTACCAATCCCAGGATGGTAAAATTATGGATGCAGGAACTGAATGAAAGGTCAAAAGAGAAGGTATCCTTCGTGAGAGTCTGGTACAAGTTTATACGGACCCGAGTTCTGGTAGCAATGAGCATTATGATCATTTACGCTGTGTCCACATTTCTCGTCTCAGTAAGTAGCTAAATCCGCTAATCGATTTTCTCCGCAAATCATACATGCCAAAGCAAAGAGCTGTATCTTTCTTTCTTATCTATTTTTTCACGATGAAAGTTGGAATACAATAGAAAGTTAAGAATTTTTTTAAAATCATTGACTAAACAGAGTTACGAAGTTTTATTTTACTTGTTTTCTGCCGACCCTTGAATATTTAACAAGCCTTTCCTCTTCTTTATTCTTTAATGAGCTTTAATTGTTTGGAAGATGATGTTGCTGGGAGACTCTATTTACTATGATTGGAATTCGAATACTTTGCTAATGCAACAGATACTTGACCGTGAATTCTTAAAGTTCTTGTTTTTACTGGAGTAAATTTCCTCTCTATCATTTCATCCATCTTTAAGATAAACATTTAGGTTCTAAATGTCGGTGCAAGCTACCATCGGCCAATGTGGATGGGTTTGGCTGTGACTATAACGTAGTAGATCAGAAATAATTAGTTTATATCAATGGATGCAGACATTGCAGAATACATACTTTAAAAACAATTAGGCGATATTTTGAAATCAAAGAATCATTAAGGATTGTTTTCTTATTTTCTCCTAAATGACATTTTGAATACTTTGGGATAATTCGGATATCGCAATCTTCTATTGTGTCTCCTCATCGCACCCACTCTCACATACTGAATGGTATAACGTTCTTTTTGCACGGCCGAATGTTCCAGGGGCTCCTGTTGCAATTGATTGTGTCCTACTTAGAAGCAACTGAAGAATCTACCGGCTATGCACTAGGACTCATATCTGCTGTCTTAGTTTGCGAGGTGGTGCGAGCATGCTCTTTCTCAAGCGTCATGACATTTGGTGCACATACAGGTAAGTAAATATACATCGCTATTTCTGTACGGTATGGAATTTGCAATCGATCACTCCATTTTGAATCCACGATTGAAGTCATGCGTTTGGCACAACTGTTATAATGTCTTTCCTTTGGTGATATAATTCTCATAGATATGACGAAATGGCATGAAAATGACGGCCTATATAATATGATAAGATATTATTTGGAGAGGAACTTACTGATCTAACTCACAAATATCTACCACACATGACTATTTCATCATATCAAGCGCACACACCTACTCGTGAATGTGATTCACATATGCCCATGTAAGAGGAAAGACGTGTGCAGTAGATTAGTAATGAATAAAACAACAATTATCATACATCTACGTACACATTAATGTGACAAGTGTGAGCATGGGGTTTCTGGACTAGGTGGCGAAGCGCATACAAAATAGGGTGCCTCGCCCATGTGACCCAATTCAGTAACACTGTGTGGGTTTTCTGGACTTCAGAGAGAAGGATAGATTCGGCTTAATTGTGAGGGATTGTTTTTTTTTTCATGTTCATTATTATAAATAAGGGATGATAAAACATCTCTTCTAGAGACGTAATCTCTATGACCACGATTATGGGCAGAAATATGTTTTTCCACAGTAACCACCTCGCCGTCTGTGAAGGGTAACTATGAGGATATATTGAAAAGTTTTGGTGCGGCAGTGGCGTTGGTTAATAATTATTTGAGTTATATCCCATAAATGATATTTTCTGAAGTGGAAATCGATGTATATAAGGTGGATCAGTGGCGCAGATTGTGCCACATTCACCAGAGACTAGCTCAGATATATAATCATTTCAGAGGCGTTAGTCCCTCATGTGCTCAGTTCCCAAGAGAAGTCAATGCCACAGTATGAATCCACGATTTAAATTTGTCTGGATAACCAAACCATTTGACGAGAGATATTAAACCTTTTTCGAGCCTGAGCACGTCCTGGTTGTTTTCTTGTAGTGTTGTACTTTGTTAAAAGTTCTCTCCTGCGTCATCTTTAATCGTGTTTTTAAATGCGTTCGTTTTCTTTACTGCATCTATCACAAATACTTACTCAGTCAATTGGTGTGTATATCCTTCTTCAAACGTGCTTTTATGTCTGCTAATTCTCGCTCACTCACCTACCTTAAATTAATGTCTAAAAAAAGGCGTCTGTGACCTCCTATTTTCGATCATGGTAACCTTGTGGCTTCATCTGGATACATTTTAATGCTTCAATGCCATGATTGATTATACTAGTCAACGATCTCTGGTAAAAGATCTAAGTATTTGTTGGTGTTATTGTTGGTGAATCTTTTCCACATTGATGTTTATGAATCCATTAAATCGCTCCACGAAGTGGTGGTGGGTGAATCACTACAACGTGAATGAAGAAAGCATCAGTAAACACATGGAATTCTTAAAAACACATCTACCTCAGCTTCAGCTTCTGATGAAACGTTTAGTCGATGCAGATGTATAAGAAAAACATATCATCGATTTAAATCACATCAGCGAAAACCTCTCCACAGAATATCGGAGAGGACTCGAATCGTACTACCGCTATTACCATTAAAAGCTTTATGTGTACAAACGTGCGCATCAGCATTATCATATACTTGTTAAAGTTCGTGGCATCGGTTTTGCTCGTTGTGATTGCGGCCGGATCATCTCCGCTGGAGTCATAGCTAATCCGTTCATGCTGATTTTATCCGAAGCTAGGATACCTTTACAAACGATGTTGAAACATATTGAGCCTGCGCTGGAAGCCTAAATAATTATTAAGCAGACCTTTGTTGGCGTGCTCCGTAAAATCAGGTGGTATCTGAGAAAAGCCAAATCTGACATGTCCATTTTGATTCACGAACTTAAAAGGGCGGACAACATCCTCATCTATATGATGCCGATGAATTGAAACCGATTCGTAAAGGCGTACGATAAATGTTTCCAAAAACAATAGTGATACGAGTGTTTAATGCACGTTCCGTTGAAACTCACGTTAGCTTACTTCTCAGATGACATTTTGTTCATGAACAATCAATATGACTTGACTGGTCTGAATGCTGATGCCTCCTATACCAAACGTTGCATATAATATTTCAAAAGTTGCACTAGCTCTGGCATCATCGCCAAGAGTGGTGATCTGTGACAGTGTGCTACCAAGGTAGGTGAAGCGGTTCACTTCGTTGGGGTTGTGGCCGTCGGCAGTAATGTTGGGCTCAAAGTAGGGCTTTTCAGGGCCCGGATGATGAAGGACTTCGTGTTCTTAGTACTGATGGTGAGACTCAAGCTTGTTCAGATCTGGGGAACTTGTCAACGCTGCATTGCAGGCCGGATTTTGAGTCAGAACTGAGGGCGCAGTCATCAGCAAATAAGAAATCTCTGATGGTGTCTGTCATAACCTTGTTTTGCGCTTGAAGCCTCCAGGGATTAAATAGCTTTCCATATGTACGGTACCTGATGCCGACTCCAACCTCTCCGTCTTTGAAAGCATGAGTCAGCATGGCGGAAAACAATAGACTGAACACACCCTTGCTTTGCTTAACGCCATGGGTTACTGGGAACGGCTCCGATGTTTCTCATTTGTCATGGACTCGTGTCTACATGCCATCATGGAAATGCTGAACCATGGATATAAATTTTCACGGGCATTAGTACATGGCCATTACCTTCCAGAAGCCCTTCTCTGCTGACAGTATCAAAGGTTTTAGTCAAGTCGACGTAGATGCAAAAAAGTCGGCGTTTTACTCTTGACATTTCTCCTTCGATGTTCCACATCAATATTAGTGTACCACTCACACGCATCAAAGTGGTCTTGTATGACTCGAGAACTTATTAATCTCATTCAAGGCGCATCCATGTAAACCAAAACCTGTGCGTGTGATGAGAAAACTGTGCTTGATGTGAAAAAGCAGGCTTTAACACACCCACAATGAAAACGCTCAGCTTGGAAGTTTTTTTGCACCTCTTCAGAAGGAAGCCATTGAAGCCTCTTTAAATTTTTATTTCTAGTTATCCATCATCGGTGTGGTTTTCTTTATCTTGTTGTTTCTTGTTACCTTCTCATAATAATATTTTGTCGCCCTGATAATTTTGAATTGCAGTTCTGACATATATGCAATCGTCCACGAAACCCACTCCATATCCTAGGCATGGTTGAAGTGACGAGTTTCCGAGCTTGATAATCGCTTTGTGCATAGCAAATTATTCACCTCTGAAAGTCCTGTGAAGCTCTCGGTGGTACTTTGAAACAACGTGTGTCATCCGCTTGTTCCTAGATGTGACATTTTCCATATGCTATATTATTAAGATAAAACTTATATTTCTTATTCGATGTCAAAACGTAATTAGAGCTATCAAATATAACAAGCAATTACAAATATATTCAAACTTGCATATAATAAATGGGAACAAAAATCTCTAAATCATGGAAAGTTTAAACCCTGGGTAATATTTCATTCTGCGGAATGAACGTATTAACAAATTAAAATAGATCAACTTAAGAATAACGCAGTGTCAAGCACGTCAGCCAGGATCTACTTCCAAGGATGTATGAGCTTGCTGAAGACGTACGAAAACTACTGAGAGCACCTTCCAAGGATTGACCAGCCACAATGTATCAGTGAGTTTCAAAGTCATCTTGGACGAGATATTAATACAATGCAGTGTCCTGCTAAACATCTACGTGATGAATACAGAACACTCATTGGTAAAACTACAGAGTATCCAAAATTAAAAGCAGAAGTTCTGAAATTTCAGGACAAAGCGATAAGCAGGCCTTCCCCACCCCGGCGAGTTGACACTAAGAAACTGCCCAGTAATTAAAGCCTAGTTTTTCAATAGATGCGTGCAATTGTTTTCACGGCAGAAACAGCTTTTCGAGCAAGTGACATTTGTTTATTTCAAGAAACCCGAGCCCTTATCTAGGTGCTGTTCACTTTATGAAGGGTATGATGGACACTTTATCATAGCGGCGCTAAATCAACCGCGGGCCAAAGAAATCCTGAAATTGGCGGAGAACAAAATCTCATGCATCCCTAATACATTTAAAAAGTACAAGTCGTTCTCGATTTGACAATTCAGATTCATATACATCTTCCAGTTTATCTCAGTGTCGTTAGATGAATTCGCTGAAATCTGCCCTATGTTCAACTTGATTTAATTGATCCAGAACAAAAATACATCTGCTCAAGCAAAACGTAGTGTATTCTTATGAATACATCCACAAACGTCTTGTATTCTCACTTAAATATCTTCCACTTCACCGACACTAAACTAATACAACAGAGCACTCGCTGTCTGGAAAATATTTGTCTGTCAGACTATCGGCGATGACCAAATTGTATATCTGAAAAAAGGTCTTTGCTTTTACTTGCAGACTTATTTCAATCTCCATCGTCACTATAAATATGCCACTGCCGACAACAAATACTTGTCCAACTACGATCTAAATAGACCATCAACGTATATCCTTTATCTCTATGCAAACAATCTAAATAGATCATCAACGTATATCCTTTATCTCTATGCAAACAATCTAAATAGATCATCAACGTATATCCTTTATCTCTATGCAAACAATCTAAATAGATCATCAACGTATATCCTTTATCTCTATGCAAACAATCTAAATAGATCATCAACGTATATCCTTTATCTCTATGCTAACAATCTAAATATACCATCAACGTATATCCTTTATCTCTATGCAAACAATCTAAATAGGCTATCAACGTATATCCTTTATCTCTATGCAAACAATCTAAATAGATCATCAACGTATATCCTTTATCTCTATGCAAACAATCTAAATAGATCATCAACGTATATCCTTTATCTCTATGCAAACAATCTAAATAGATCATCAACGTATATCCTTTATCTCTATGCAAACAATCTAAATAGATCATCAACGTATATCCTTTATCTCTATGCAAACAATCTAAATAGATCATCAACGTATATCCTTTATCTCTATGCAAACAATCTAAATAGATCATCAACGTATATCCTTTATCTCTATGCAAACAATCTAAATAGATCATCAACGTATATCCTTTATCTCTATGCTAACAATCTAAATATACCATCAACGTATATCCTTTATCTCTATGCAAACAATCTAAATAGGCTATCAACGTATATCCTTTATCTCTATGCAAACAATCTAAATAGACCATCAACGTATATCCTTTATCTCTATGCAAACAATCTAAATATACCATCAACGTATATCCTTTATCTCTATGCAAACAATCTAAATATACCATCAACGTATATCCTTTATCTCTATGCTAACAATCTTAATAGACCATCAACGTATATCCTTTATCTCTATGCAAACAATCTAAATAGGCTATCAACGTATATCCTTTATCTCTATGCAAACAATCTAAATAGATCATCAACGTATATCCTTTATCTCTATGCAAACAATCTAAATAGACCATCAACGTATATCCTTTATCTCTATGCAAACAATCTAAATAGATCATCAACGTATATCCTTTATCTCTATGCAAACAATCTAAATAGACCATCAACGTATATCCTTTATCTCTATGCTAACAATCTAAATAGACCATCAACGTATATCCTTTATCTCTATGCAAACAATCTAAATATACCATCAACGTATATCCTTTATCTCTATGCAAACAATCTAAATATACCATCAACGTATATCCTTTATCTCTATGCTAACAATCTAAATATACCATCAACGTATATCCTTTATCTCTATGCTGACAATCTAAATAGGCCATCAACGTATATCCTTTATCTCTATGCAAACGATCTAAATAGACCATCAACGTATATCCTTTATCTCTATGCAAACGATCTAAATAGGCCATCAACGTATATCCTTTATCTCTATGCAAACAATCTAAATAGGCCATCAACGTATATCCTTTATCTCTATGCAAACAATCACTATGAATGTGATATGTCACTGCTTCTTCCCACGGGTGGATATCACTATATATCGGGTGAACAGTTTCTTCAGAAATGAGAAATGGGTTTCACAGACGACGTTGGCATTTTTGTGGAAGTCGACTTGATCTATTCACAAGACTTGCATGACCTGCACTACTGGTCTTCAACAAGATGCTCTCTCAGGAGCCGTTAGCACAACAAAACGGTGATTAACCGAATAACTAATCTGATAATCAAGACTAAGTACATAAGACGCCATCATCTCTTCGATCAGGGACTAATATATAGACTGGTGCTTGATAAAGTTAGCCGTGCACTCAAGTTGAAGAGGCTCTGTGGATGAAAATTTATATTGACCTTAATACCAAGCAGAGCCATAGCTACAACATACCTCGACAATGATTTCATCAAACTTGTGAACAATAATGTCTTCGGAAAGACACTTGAAAACACCACAACACTCAAAAACATTGAAATCCTTAACTATATGAGACGACGTGACACACTTGTCTCATCGGATAACTAAATTCACATGAAAATCTTTGACGAAGATTTTTACAGCCATTGAGTCTAGAAAAGCCAATCTGATACTCAAATAGATCAGTTTACGTTAGAGCCCATACTCGATCTTCCAAAATGCTTCGGCTCGATTTCCATTTTTACTTATCAAGCAGACGTATGGAGATCGCACTAGTCTTGTCATAACTGATACTAATTCACTCATCACAGAGATTCAGACAGAGAATGAGTGTATAACCGTCTTTGGTGTTTGTGTTTAAGATTAGATTTATCACTTCATATAAATGATGGATTCTGACGGCGGCGATGAGGTTGAGGAATTTTCAGACATCGTGTAGACCAATATATGCTTCAAAATGGTGCTAATATACGCTCGTATCAAATAATAAATATACGCTACTCGAGGGCAAGATATAAACGGACCGTTTGAGAACAGTTGCGATGTATATTCTTCAACAGAACCGAGTTACTCGTGAAATAATATCATATGTATGATCGTTGATATTATTTGTGGAATTAATGCATTAGCTACTGTTGGCTTTGGTATTGTGCGAATCGCGACTACGGTGACCATTGTAGTCACACCAACCAGGATTATTGTTGGAGCCGATTCAGTAATAACCGTGTTTGCCGGTAACACTGGTAAAATAATTTCGTAAAGGTTACATTCGCAAACGTCTATTCAGAACTTCTTAAGGCACATACAAGTCTCCGTGCAATTAATAGACATTACTCAGTGGATGATAAAGTAAGTAGTTAGGCTGAATTTGACGACATGTTGGCGAAAATGGAAAACTGACGACAACTCCAAAAACAGATACGAAAAAGATGGGTAGTGGATTTATTTTTCAGAAAAAATCTAGTAAATGTTTACATGTTACCAGTGCACTTACGGTAAATTTCATAATCATCACTCGCATCGAGTCATTGAGTAGTATGACAAAAAAAGGTTGACAATGACTTTCTTCTTGCCGGATCACATGTGGGTAAAGTTCACGCATGGATATGTGCGCGTGACTTGATGGCAAAGTCACATGGGACAGAAGTCTATGACCTAGATAACAAAATGAAAATCGAAAACTGCTATTGTTATATTACTACCTGTGACTGTGGCGATAAATGTATTCGACAAATTAAATTTTCAGTTTTGGTTTCAAACAACCCATATCCCCCATTTTTGTTAACGTCGAGTTGTCCACCTTTGTAGAAATTGGACAAAATTGGTTTTGTCGGGTGTTTTACGGCACAACAACACGTGAAGGTTATATCATGCCGAGACAATTTCATTTAAGTTGCTCGTGGATATATAAGGTTACAACCTGCATTTTCATAATGATTTCACCCAGACTGTTAAACAGTTACACTTTAAGCTATGAGAATAATCTTTAAGAATACGTTATTATTATGAATGATTCAGTGTTATTCGTCTTGCGTATGTAATGAGGAATATTGATGCTTTTGAAATAGAGTAATGATATACATATTGTGAACTGCATCATCGTAGGATTGTTTGACATTCTGGTGGGGATCAATGTCTAGAAAGAACTTGATTTAATTGAACTGAATTTAAACTACGTTGTATATATCAATTATTACAGGAACGAGATTCAGGGCCGGTTTTATGGGGATCATGTATCGGAAAATGTTGAGGATGAAATCGATACGAGGGAAAACATTAGCTGAAGTAAGACAAAGCACACACACACACACACACACACACACACACACACACACACACACACACACACTGAAGTATGTAATTAAATAAAAACCTGCAGTTTCAGATAAATACTAGTAAGGGCGGGCCATTGGCCGATTGGACTGATATGACCCAATCAACCCCCGTGCTCCCAGATCCCGCGCGTTAGTATTTTTTAATAAGAAATAATATAATTTTAAAGCGATCGAAGACAATTATAAAGTTCGATATCATATAAAACTTTTTTAAAGTTTATTTCTAAATGCAGTGCTCACAAGTGGCCTCACGCATAAATCAAGTGTGCCCCGACAAAATGATCCGAATCGGGCCCTGCGTTTGCTAAGGCCATTACTTATATCAGTATGTATCTAAGTTGATTGATTTATTGGTATGTATTTTGTGCATTATTTCTTTTATACGCTAGTCAACAATTTGAAAAAGCTCATCAAAAAATATTTTTTTTTAAAAGTTAACAAATACTAGTACCTAAGATTTATTTAATATCAATTTGACAAATTGTATCATTTAAATGGAGGATATGCCTTTTTCCTACGTTCATACCGGATATATTTTATAATGTGTCACGATAAACATGATATTTAACAAGTAGCAAAGTCAAGAGTTAAAATATATAGTTTTGGGGTGTTTTGTCCGGTATTAACGTAGCAAAAGTAAATTTTGTTTTTATTATATTCAAAACTTGCTCAATAATCGAACTTCGGCATAACACAACTACTCCACCCCTCGTAAATCATCTAAACTTTTATAGCCCGATCATTAAAACAATACACGTTACTTAAGAAAACGGTAGGATAGAATTTATATAATTTGTCGCAGTAAATTAAATTGTTGTCACTTTTAAAACCATTGGACCCTATTTGAAAACAATGCAAGTCCGATTCAGCAATGCAAGACAGTGTGTTTGTCATTGTTGTCAATGGGAAATAACTTCAAATTTTCTTTTAACAAATAATCATGTCTGAAATATAATGCATTTTATATTTATTTGTTATTGCTCATAAGGATCTCGGTTTTGTTGCTGCATGTACAACTTTTGTTGGCACACAACCATGCGCTGCATGGCATGATGGGAAATCTTATATTTTTACGTGTTAAAATATAGGAATGCAAAATTATAAAACAATTGTTTCGCCTATAAGTCTATATATTTAATACCCAAAATTACCTTTCTTGTAACCTTTACTACATATATTATAAAAACATATACTGTTACAAAACCCTCGTGACAATGGTTTTCGTCTTTTCTTAGTAGTTGGAGCGGCACTTAAATAAAAGAAGTTTCCATTGGAGTACAACTGGATTCAATTTGGATACCTTCTCTTTTCTATGTTATGTATAAATGATTATCCTAAGTGTGTAAAACATTCCTTGCTCTCCACGAATGTTGATAAGATAATACATCACAATATATTACTAATAAAGTAGTTATATCAAATTTGAAAACAAACTAAATGAGGTTTGCAATGTTCTGTTAAATGAATACATGACAATAAATATGGCCTGAATGTACAGAAAAGTCTTTCGATGCTTATATGCTCAAGTAACTGGTATTAAACTGGAAACTGTTAAAAGTGCAAAAACATTGAGGTATCCTTATTGATAAAACATTTTCCTGGTCCAACCACTTTGAAACACATTTTATTAAATTACCTATGAAAATGGGAATTATAAAAAAAGTAGTTAAGGGTTTTACATCGGTGTAGTGGGACTGAAAAAAGTGTACAATACGATTTTATCTACTGCTGTAATGTGAGGAAAATTCTTTGACATGCAGATACTATACAACGTTCGAAATAGTGTTGTTAGGATGACTTTAATATTTGAACATCTACATCATCTTTTTTTCAACACTTTTAGATCGATGTCAATTAATGATTTTATTTTTAAATAATATCTGTAATTAGTTTCAAGGTCTTAACAAATTTATCGCCAAACTATATAATTGTGTCTTTAAATGTGTAAAGATTATTAGCACAGGGTCGAGTGGAAACAGTTGTTTAGATATCAGTAATAGCTACATAAATAGTTTGCCTTATCCCATTCAATTCTATGGAATCGTTTGCAGCATAATGTATACCTCCTCTTTAACTTTTAATAAACAATCCTGATTTCATCACGGCATACCATTTGTATGCGATAGATGTTAATTGTCATAAAAATAGGTTCACCTTGAAAACTTCGTATTAACTTCTATTACATTTTGTGATGCATGCAGTAGATCTTCAGCTAGCAGATTCTTTGCTAATTACATGTACATTTATTTACACTGCATGATCGTACTGTTAACTAGTTGTTCGCAAATTTTGTCACCCTGAATAAAAGGGGATATTGTTATTATTATTATTGTTATTATTATTAGTAGTAGTATCATCATCATCATCATCATCATCATCATCAGAAGTAGTAGTAGTAGTAGTATCTGTTATGAGGAAAATTATATTATGTTTTCAATGTACATATGTTAAATGTCAATCTGGAGAATGTATTTTTCTTCTAAAATTGCGAATGATTACTCAGAAAACATATAGTTTATTGTTGATAAATGCTCATCAAATATTCATATTTGTAAAATAATTTGTTTGTGCTATTTTAGATCATCAATATATTTGGAGTCGACTCTTATCGAGTATTTTTGGCATCATTTACGGGAGTCTTTCTGTTGGCGTTACCAATATATCTTATCATTGGTGCTGTGTACACATACACCCTTATAGGAGTCTGGTTCATTCTTCCCATTGCAGTCTTTGTGATCTGCTACTGTGCACAGGTAAATGTATGTGACTTTGATATTTTGTTTTGGCATGATGATTTTTTTCTTTAATCGTTTTTTGAAATTATTTGTTTTCCTTCGGTCCACAAGTAAAATGAAGTTAGACATACTTAGTTTTGATCATGCTTGATGCTTCTTACAATAATTCTTACTTTAATCTTTTTTTCTTCTTCCTGTATTGATAAACAGAGTTTCTTTGAAGAATATTGATACGTTGTGTATTTATTGTTACAGTACTAACAGTTTCAAATAGCTGTGTTTATCGAGGACAGCCTATATAGTCTGAAACAAACAAGATCTTGACGCAACTCCAGAATGTTTAATTTCCATAAACTAGAGTGACGTGACCAAAATATATCACGACAGTAAGTACCTGATACGTTTACTTTATATTTCCAGACTTACTTAACAAGATGGTTGGCATCGCTTCGGAGAGCATGCTCGCAGCATACGGATAAAAGGGTAAGGAGAGAGAGAGAGAGAGAGAGAGAGAGAGAGAGAGAGAGAGAGAGAGAGAGAGAGAGAGAGAGAGAGAGAGAGAGAGACAGACAGACAGACAGACAGACAGACAGACAGAGAGAGAGAGAGGGAGTTTTAATATTCCATGGTCTTCTCCATAGAGAGAGACAGGCATTGAGACATTATTTCTGGCAAACTTTTCGTCAGGTGAAAATACAACTTACATTTACATAATAAACACTTAACACGAAATAAACGAAACATGTTTGACTCCTAAATATTAGAATCAATTTACAACAATAGACATAATGATACAAAGGTTTGCATAAAATAATAGACGAGCGGGTTCTTGTGCCCATCACATCGTGAACCAGTATGTTTTCACCATATTCTAAACTAAGGACGGATAAATCTAATAGCTTTTAGTTCATCAACGTCTCCTGTATCTTTAACTATTTCTGCCCACTCGTTTATTTTTGTACGTCTTAGATCCATCAAACCGTTTCGACGTATCGCATTTGTGAAATGTTCCGTTACTCGTTCGACTATACAATTTATTTTGAAAATTTCATTAGTTTTATATCATCAACGCTGTGTTTATAATTCAGCGGATATATACCATATGTAACCGTTTTTACAGGATACGCACGTTCATAATACGGTTCGTCAATACCAGTCAACATTCCTGGTTTGGAAGTTTTACTCAATATAGCAATTTTTTTATTATGAAGAACAGGGTCTTGTTTGTCACGGTTAATCCAAGTACTATTGTCTGTTTTTGCTGAAACGATACATTTTATTTTGAGAATATATCTTTTATCGTCGGGATAATTAATAATCGTTGTTGCTTTTTGGTCGTTCATTGTTGCATTGATAACTTTGGTGTTGCGTATTATTTTGAATGTTGACTACACGTGATATGCATCATCGCTGCGAAATTCTGCCTTGGCGACATGAATACGTCCAATCAAATTATTCATCGGATCAACCCAATTTTCTCTCTATGCAAGTCAGGGGCTATTTTGTTATATATATATATATATATATATATATATATATATATATATATATATATATATATATATATATATATATATTACATTCTCATGACCTATTACTGGTTGTTTTAAAAATCATGTCGTTGTACTGGTATAAGTTTGTTGTAATTGCATTAATGGATCTCATAGAAATTGCAAGAGTAACCTTATTTTTACTGCAGCTATCACACTTGGTAGTCTTGCAACCCATTCACGAGATCTCATATCTTTTTAAATTGTGTTCATGGATATTTATACAACAACAATTAACGCATGTTTGTACGTACGTGACTGACTTCTAGAATTTTAAAAGTATCATGTGGTTAAAAAATATCTGCCTGATGAACTGCATTAGGAGGATTGACATCAAAATGTGCGTACTGATTTTGTTTAGGTGATGGTAGATAAATTTGCCATATTGCCAGTCGTGCTAACCAATTTATAGCAACAGAGCGAACGTGTAACATTTGCAGCATCGGCGAGTTTACTAATCACTGGTCTACCTTTCCAATATCCTCTTTGGCTATAATAAATCGATTCCATTATTTGATAATAGATTTGTTAATTACCGGCCCATAATGCTAGTTTAATTAATGATATTAATAGGTCCGTCTGGAAGTGGACAGACACAATTATTACCTAATTTAATAATGAGATGGATCAAGTGGGATAAATTATATTTCGTGGCACCATCTGTAGATGATTAGAGATACTACAATATTCTTCAAGATTTTAATGAGAAAGCAAAGTTATTAAATTCCGAGAGTGATCTGAGATAACTAACATTTTACAGTATTGAATGGAGTTGATACACATACACTTAGAAATATTCATCAGACTTGGTGTTCGGGCGATATGGATACAATTAGGTTTAAAAACTTCTTTTCACGTGCGGAAGCTACCCCAGACGGACGTATAACGATACAATAATTTGATCCTAAGACGCCTTATCGTATAGGTCTTGATAAAAGTTTCGGTTAAGAAATTGATAATCGTGTAATAAAAGCAACAGAGCTAACCCAAATAGAGAAACTCAGTCAGTGAGAGGCTTCGGTTTGGCGTTATTTGTTCATTTTTGTAGGAAGCTTTTCTTTTCTTCAGCAAATGACGTTTCAGCGAAAGGTCTTATCGCCCTCTTTGCTGCTCAGATTGATCTGTTTAGAGGTATAAAAAACTTAAATGTAGAGACACTTCGAAATATATATGCAGCAGAAAATGCGCCTGTTAACTAAATGTATTGTTGAGAGAGAGAGAGAGAGAGAGAGAGAGAGAGAGAGAGAGAGAGAGAGAGAGAGAGAGAGAGAGAGAGAGAGAGAGAGAATGGTGTCCAGTCTCGATAAATAAGCAGGCTAGACTTCATCATTTAGATTTATTCAGTGTTAAATTTAACTTTCCAGCTTTCTTGCAATACGTTCAGCATTACTGTAAAAACCACAACAAAGTTTCAGTGTAGCTTTTGCCAAACGTCTCAACAAACAACAGGGATAGTTTTTACGTTTTAAAAGAATAGTCAGAAAAAGTGCCAAAATGTTAAAAATCTATGATTTTAAAAGAAAACTTTAAAAAGAGAATAACTGATTCAAACAAAACACGAAAATGCGTCTGTTCTATATGTGAGTTACAGCCAACCTATTCTATCTAGTTTGAAGACTCGTTGCCTTTCTCTTTCTCTCTCTCTCTCTCTCTCTCTCTCTCTCTCTATATATATATATATATATATATATATATATATATATATATATATATATATATATATATATATATATATATATATATATATATATTAAAATAATGCTTAAATATGAGTGAGTCCAACTGTCAAAATGAATGCTGGAGAAGACCATGGCATATTAAAACTCTCTCTCTCTCTCTCTCTCTCTCTCTCTCTCTCTCTCTCTCTCTCTCTCTCTCTCTCTCATATCTTTGGTTGATCAAGCTTTTATCTGTGTTTAGAATGTTTATGTTGATTTAACAATTGATAGATCATTTTTTAAAGTGTTTGTCATGTTTCTTACGTTTATAAAAGTGCAATTTCCGATTTACTATCGGCTACCCTCTTTGTCGATGCAAACGAACCGTCCCTTGAAATTTATTTTACCCAAGATGCTGTGCGAATAGTGTAAAAGTTATTGCCAGTAGGCGTAACCAAATTAATTCGTTTCGGTTAATACAAATGTGAACTTTCTAAAATAAAAATGGCATGGCCGATAAGATTGCTGAAATTCGTAAAGAAAAAGTGAGAAAAGAATAATTCAAGATTTAGACTGATTTACGTTTTCTTAACACGTTGTCAACCAAATGAACTACTAATGCTCAGATTGAGCCGTAACGTGAACGTGAATGCACGCCTGACGTTGGTATCTGGTATTCCTTTGTTCCATTTTTATATATTTTATTAGAATGGTGCAGTTTCAAATATCTTCTAATATCACTAATCAAGTAATTTTAATTTGTGAATACCATGAAGTCTGATTATTCCAGAAAGTTTTTTTTAGTTTTATTTTGGGGGAGGTATATTTTGTGAAATCACACACACACACACACACACACACACACACACACACACACACACGAAGTTTAACTAGTGATTTTTTTGTACGAAAATATCAGCGGTCCGGTAATTTCTAATTTATTTACACCCCTTGCTGGTCTAATAGTGTTGTAATTTTGATTATGAATCTTTTTATACCAATATACTGGAAATAACATAAAAATACTAGTTGTCATGTACTGTCAGAATCTATTTGCTATTACATATTACAAGTAGTTCATTACAATGTACAGGTCAGACGAATGGGGGAGTTGTTGGACAGTATACGCTTGATAAAGCTTTATGCCTGGGAAATTCCTTTCAAGACCGCCATTAAAGGTACATACTAAGAACACGTCTAATATTCTTCATCAATGTAAATAGAAACCTACTGCAGAGTATATATATATATATATATATATATATATATATATATATATATATATATATATATATATATATATAATGCATGTACACCACGATATAATAAGTGTTCATAAAACTATTAGCATATAACATTTTGACCACCGATTAGTAAATATGGATCTTATTTAACTTCTGACCTTGATAAATTCAGATTGAAGAAGGAAAGAGGAAAAGGAATAATCGCAAATTGTTACACTTTCTATTTATAAATGTTAAGTTTACGAGCCTAATAGATCAATGTTTTGTCCTTTCCCCAGTCATCCGAAAAAGCGAGGAGAAATATTTGATGAGATCCGGTATTCTGAACAACGTGATAGCTTCCATTATTCCAACTACTCCGACTATTTCCACTGTTGTGACAATCGCAGCTTACTCGGCGGCTGGAAACAGATTGACCGCATCCACTGTAAGATTGTATTCTTAAATTGTATTGTCAGCAATTTATTGTCTACGAAGTATATGCGAGACGTAGGTATTGTCTTTTCAATGGATTTTTTGTAGTTCTTTAAAATGTTAACTCGGAGAGTATATTTTCTTTGCATTTCTTCCAAACCTGTTGTATTACTCACCGCAAACATAGAAGAGCAAGACGACTTCACTTTCATTTCATTGCTTCAAGTTGTCTTTCTAAACTCTACCTGTTTATCAAAATTACATGCATGGTCGTCCAAATCTTAAGCTACATTTATTTCGAGAACCTATATTTACACATTAAAGAGTATATCTAATTGGCATTTTTTTGCACTGAGTGACAATTCTTGCAATAACTGTCCATTTACGAAGCCTTCCAAGGACAGAATTCCATGGTATTCTTCTTTGTTAATTTTCTACTTACTCAATGAGAAATTGCTAACATCGAAATGTAGCAATTTTTATACGTAGTTCTTATGCGTAGCAGTATGATAATAGATGGGGTGGGGTGGCTTGTTTTTGCATCAGTAGTCAACAAAACCTCTATGATTATAGAACTCAGTACAGATCAATGAGATTTCCCGTAGACGGAAATACATACACGGGTGGGGCGAGAGTACGTACATGATTTGCATAATGCTTGCTTGAAAGCATAATTTAAACATCAGTGTTGCCTCTAATATTATAAATGTATTACATACACAATCTTTGAATATGAGTGTAGTTTTCAGCACAGACCGATTAATAATTGCATACCGACCTAGTGTTAGGTCTCTGAATTATATGCTGCAGAGTGTGATTGACTCTTATATATAAGGTGGTAATGAATTGTTTCCCACGTGACATTCAGTGTCTCAAAGGATTATTATATTCTATCAAGAAATGCACAATTCTGGTGTGTCTCTGCGCAAGTTTACAGTTTTTGCAATTATTCAAAAGTCAGCAAAATATATATATTAATCAACGATCTGCTAGCTACTCATATTATGAATAAGAGACCTAAACATTAGTATTCTAAGACTATGTATGCTTACCATTACACACACACACACACACACACACACACACACACACACACACACACAAACACACACACACACACACATACATACATACATACATACATACATACATACATACATACATACATACATACATACATACATACATACATACATATAAATTTAATTGTCAAATTTGCATAAGTACGTATGTCAAAGAATTTACGAATTGTCTCTAAGTGATCTTTCGAAGTGTCGTTGTAGAACCTTTCGTCCCAAATGGTATAACTAATTAAATTCCTTCGGGAGTCACAATTGTCGAAATCCCTTTTGCCCTTTGCGTCAGTGAAAATTAGCAGAATCCTTTAAAATTTGGTGACATACATTGCATTTCCAATTTGTCAATGCAGTCATCGATTCTTGACAATGGAAATGAATCTGTTTAGTTACGCTGTTCACCTATCTATATAGCTCGTGCACATGCGTGATGTATTATTTAATTTCGGTATAGTTATACATGGCGAACTTCAGTCAACTTACTCGGTTCTATAAAATCATTCTCTAGCAAATAGCAAAATCCATTTTTCAAACATTCCTGTTTGAGAGGGTTCAACCTTTATTGATACTGTTTCAGAGGTGTGGAATTTACAATAACAACGTCTTGGTAGATCTCTTTTTGTTTCTTTCTTTTCTTGTTTATGCAGATATAAAAGTTCCTGATCCAGATTATTCATAATTTCTGAACTCTAAAAAATGGTTACTCCAAAATCACTACAGTTCAATTGCATTTCACTGCTTAAATCCTCACAGCTAAATTGATTGCATGATTACCCTGGCTATCTCTAACAGCATATTTATATGGCAAAGTTAATTTTGTTTTTGCCTCCCGAGAATATTGATAATATAATTTAAATCCCTTACTTTCTTTTCAAATGTTTAAGGACCATAAGATTTAGCTTGAAGAGGATAAGTGGTTTGACAATACCATCATCAGACCTATGTCACCAGGCTTAAAACTCCTGACCTTTGTATTTTTATCATACCTTAATTTCAGTTTGAGTTGAATGCAAATTAATTCTTGTAACCCTCACAAGCCTTTGACAACTTGAACTCTTAACTGGAAACATAATCGAGAACACTAATTGTTGTATCTTCATTTCAAATAAGTTTCTGTTTTAACAGTTTCAATGATCGAGTATGGCACAGTATATCCAAAATCTAGTCTAAACAAACTGAATCTTAACGATTCTTCAACTGATTCCCTCACCGAAAACACGCCTCTTACCCACTCTGTTCCAGTATCAAAATAATTCGACCGCATTAGATATTTCAAATTTTTATGAAAGCTTTAGAACGCCATTTGATTTTCAGGATGATAGTCAGAATAATTCACTTCTTAGATGCCTAATGCATGAAAATTCCCGAGATACACTTTGACCATTGATCAGACTGACATATTAGGAAAGCCAAATACTGAGTAAAGCAACATTATCAAAGCTTTTATTATTGTTTTATGTTTAATATTTGTCATCACAATTGCCTCTTGGAATCTTGAAAACGCACACATTATGGCAAAGAAACATAGGTTCTATAGCATGCTCTTAGGTAAGGGACCTACACAATCTACCATTATTCTGCCAAACGATTCCTCAGATGAAGCGATCGTTTACAGGTTAGCCTTATGTATCTTCTGATTTCCTACTATTTGATACGTGTCACAAGATCAGCGATATTGTAAAACATCACATTTAATTTTCGGCCAGTTAAAGAGATTAAAGATCTTGTTATACGTCTTATTGAACCCTAAATACTAGCCAAAGTAATCTCATGGGGCAGAATAAGAGTTTCTTGTCTACAAGTTTGGAACTACAGTTTGATAGTTTACTGATAAATCGTTACCAGCACGTACCTCAAGGAATCTCATGTTTCGCATAAGGATGCCATTATAGCACTATTACAAACATTTACTTCTATGGCTTCAATTTTACTCAATGTCCTCTTGAACAAACAGGAATTATCAGGATATCTTTCGAGTTCGACATGTGATGAGAATAAACAGAAAGAAAGAATAGAAAACGGAACACCTACTCCAATACCTTTCGATCCATCCAAATGAGGATCAAACGTCTGACCTTTACATGTGTCAGCTAAAGGAATAATTTTCTAATCAATATCATTCTCAAGAGCTTTCGTTGTCAAGGACGTAGTAACATCACAAACCGGGAATAAATCAGGATTTACTTTCCAATGGGATCAACGCTCCCATTCAAACAAGGTTTGTCAGCTAGGAGTGGATTAACCGTAACTTTAACTCCAGCAAGGTCATTACCTAGTTATAAATGAACAACCTCAAGGAGTAAAGAAGAAACTGTTCAGACTGCTACATGTTCTGAGATTAAGTCTGATTGAAAGTTTACACAATGAAGAGGAACATTAACAAAGCCGTACTTTTTTTCCTGTGTCCCCTAAAATTAGAATAAGGATAGGACTGGCCGAATCAACCATGAGCGATATAGAACCGTTCTACATAAATGGTTCATAATTCTCCATAATAATATATCTAAGCGACTACCTTTCTCCCACTAATTACATTTTTTCTTATGTCCGTAACTTCAATTAATTAGTTCCATTTTTTCTCCTCCTTCTGTTCCTGAAGCTCCTAGGCTAATTCTATCGTTATTTATTTTTTATTGTAGTTCTTTACTTTTATGTTAGAGTCTGATACATAGTCTGATACAGACAATCAAACCCAAAGCACACCACCAAATAATGAAAACAAATATGTTTTATTTATCGCTTCGTAAAGAAGAAATTTCTGCTAAAAAATGATTATATCTGGAAAGCTCAAGTAATTCATCTTTTTCAAGGAGTCTAACTGTTCTTGGGTAGGATTCAAATAAAGATCATCCCTTCAGATGACCTATTAAACGTTTGTTGGTTTCACTATAGATTTCCAAAATGTAAAGTAATATCTGTGGCATTACAAATTTCATAAGATATTGAATGTAAAAACAAAATGTTTTGAAATATTCTAGAGACGTTCGTTTGCCACGGACGAGCACCCAATTTCCTCTTATGAGTCTATGCTCTTAAAATTTAGTAACAAAACAGAGTGAAAAACAAGACATAAGGTATTGCGATTTAAATCCCAAATAATCATATAATTACAGACACAAAATGAACTTACTTTAGTGAAAATCGAAATAAAGTCTAAAGCTGAAAGTGTTGATGTGCCTGTGGTGGCTCATACATTTTGATGTCCTAACATCCTTTTTGGATCACAAAAACACAATCCAAGAATAAAGTATTTTTGAAAATTTCTGTATAAATTCAAGTTTCTTTTTCCAAGAATGTTTTCATACCATTTTTGTATTTCCAGAGAAGATTTAATTTGAATAATTGCACATTAAATAATGTGCACAACAATGACCCGATTCTTCTAGGATGTTAAAGCACGAATGAATAATCTTTAAAGTGACAACAATGACCCGATTCTTCTAGGATGTTAAAGCACGAATGAATAATCTTTAGAGTGACAAGAATATATAGTCCTCTACTTGGCCTCAGGTCACAATTAGTATTTTATATTAACAAACATAATATTACCTAATGGAAAGTAATATTATATAAACTCCTTGGTGTTTACATAATAAAATGTTAGTTATAATTAGAAAGGTACTCTAGATAAATTGTAAAGTATTCTAATAACCGAGACTCAAACCCAATAAATATGTTTACTTCTAATAAAAATTATTAGATTATTAAACCCATACACACAGATAATCTATTATCTTTGTCTTGGTTGTTAACATAATTTTTTAATACAAAATTAACAATTAAGGTTATTGAGAAAATACACCTGATTTTGGACAGGGTTAAGTCCTACATACAATAGCATATACTCAGATAATAAAACAAATAGCAAACAATGAAATTAAATCGCGTAAATGCATCATACAGATTCATGCAAAAGATGAATGACAGTTCAATTCATTTTTTTGTGGATAAATTAACTGACTTAGAAATTATATTGGAACAGCAATGATATATATTTGCCGTAAATGACAAGATAAGGCGCGTAAAGATATTATTTGATATTCTGCTAGAAAACGTTAAACCGTTGACTTGTCTTTGAGATAACCTTTTGACTAATACAGTTATAAAGCAAGTGCCAAACTGTTGTTGCTTATACTTTTGAGATAGTTATGTCGCGGTAGTGATCTGAATAGAATAAAATGGATACAATGCCAAAGACAGCCTACGAAATTGAAAGCTTACGAAGGGTGCTTAGTATACTAGAACAGAACACCGCAAAGACGTTTAAGAATATGTCAGATAAACAAATACCCAGGAACAAGTCAAAGATAAAAATAGACCTTCAATTGTTTCAAAATTCCATTAATGCCGTTTTTGTTGCACCATTCAGCTGGAAGAGTGGATGTTGAAAATATCAAAGAAGATGCATCATCAACGCAATCATTATGAATAAATAACCCATATATGTATTAAAGAAGTCTGTGGGAAAATTCACTAGTTACAACTTATGATAATGTCTGGGTTCCTTTTAATGAAGCGTCTATGGTGTTTCACACTAGGGACCATTACAGAGCTGAAAAAAATAATTTATAACGTACATGAAAAATGATTCCATTTAGTCCAGTTTTGAAAATTAGTCGGTGTTCCTCAAATAACTAAGATTATGTTTAATTAGTTTCTGTTTTTCGACAGCTAAGGTGGCCGAATGAACACCACTGAACACGTGTATTGAAACCAGTACCGTATTTATTAAACCTGCTGCGTTCTCAAATAATAATATCACATGAATCTAACCCACAACATCGTGCAACACTAGGAAGTGCAATACAAAACGCTTGCGTGTTTCTCTGACAAGATTATGTCCACGTGTTTGACCCAAACACAACTTAAATACCTTCCCGCTACCAAAGAAAAAAACATTTCGATCGATGACATTGAAGTTGTTAAAGTCTGAGGTGGCACAAATTTAAATTTCGATGAAATATATCCGTTCCAGGTGGGCTTGTAGATTCGATTCTAGCAGTTACTAACGCTTGTTTCGTTGTGTGCTGTCGGAACTACTTCGTGACTCTATACCAGGCTTTTGTATGACGTACAAAAGGCGTGGGACTCAACGGCTCCTGAGCAGAAGTGGTCTTATGTTGTGGCGTCGCCGTTGACTCGTTCATTGACTACGATTTACTCGCTATTGCAAAGTCAGTTAAACATTAAACAATATTATGCCTAATAGTTTACATAATGACCATTGACTTTTTACATCCGTTGCCCTGATTTGTATCACACCAGTTTTTACCTCTAAAGCGGAGTTGATTAAGATTTGAGATTATCAGCCCGGTTGCTACTGATGATGACCCGAACAAACTTAAAGATTTTGAGGATCAAACTTAAGAAACTTCGAACATCCAATGTGGACATTGAAGACATTGCTTGAAGTTGCCTATATTAAAATATTAAAGACATCGGCGGAATCAGATACTATGGCTTGTCGATGTTTATTGAGAATTATATTAATGTAACCGAGGCTTCTGCGAAACAACAGATGACTGCAAAGATAGCAATGTCACCTACACCATCACGTGTAGTAACTTCATGGGATAGTCAGTGGAATATTAACCTGATAAAATATTATGGTATGGCAAGTGGTTAGTGTATCAATACAGTTGTTGATGGTTTTCATGCATATCTTCGTAATAAATTAAAAGTGAGATGCAACAATTTAACATATTTTAAGAATGGTACTTATCGGTAGTTTGTGTCTGTTTTTTTCGATTATACCTATATAGTCTGAATTCGGTGATGATTGAGAGAGAACAATTACTGACTGATATAGATCAGTTGACCAGTGATAACAACATTGATGGCGATTATATTCCTGTATATTTGTAAATGAATATTTGCTTCAAAGTTGTTTGAACAAAAATGTTCATATGCTGAAATATAATTCTGCAATGGGCGAAATATAAATCAACATCTGGACCATTCTGGTGCGGTAACATTGTCACTGACTACACATCCAAGCATACAAGCATGCAGATATTGTTTCAACAAAGACGAAGCTGAGTTTATCTGACAAATCAACCAACCACGAGTGCATTTCCAGACGATTATTTTGAACCAACACTGGCTGTACAAAGAAGAGTAACATATCAATTATTATTCAATAAAAACACACTCGTCCGTGTCAAAACTGTTTTGGTCGAAGACAAGAACAATCATCTGAGATATCTTTTAGTGGTATAATCGACCTGTTTCTGTATTAACATAGTGCTAATCCTCATAATGCATACTTGATGGACACTTCAATAGGCTGATATATATTTTTTAAGTGTATGATATTTTAACCAGTAACAAAAAGACTAATTGGCTAGAGGTACATGTTAGACCTGAGAAGACATGCCTTTCGAGCAAGTATACTTTGCGATCAAACTTTTAATAGTAGAGCTATGATAGACCCTCAATGTCACCGACGCGCGAAAATCATTAAAGCGGACAACAATTGCGAAATGGAATATAAACGTATGTATGTGGTCGTATATTCTATTTACATCAGCCACTTATTGGACTGGGTGTGGCGGGAATCAATGTTACTTTAAATGCTTTAGACACACCAATCACAGTTGTTGTTTGAGTCATACAAAAAAGAACTGATGAGATTGGCAATGGTGGTTACAAAATCTCGTCACAGCTTTATTCACGAACACGTGTCTATTCAGAACTTCTCACTGTGGTATAAAGCAGTCTTAATACAATTGCCAAACTGGCTTAAGAGGATCAAATAAAATTACCATGCTTTACTCCGGTGCTTTATTGACAGAAATGAAGCCGGAATATTAGCAAATTAGATTTACAGGCAATGAAAAACAGATAAATGTTTGCTAGTGCATTATTACGTAATAAGGCAATAATAAACAAATTCACAGAGAAAGTAAAAACAACAATCTTTATAAAATTTAACATCCAATTTATTTCCCTGGAAAAGTAATGTAATAATTAATAAAAGAACTTATAGTTTTGTGAATCAAATCCAAAATTAATCAAAGAATAATTTACGAATTCAATTGCAAATTTCCTAGCAATGAAATGTTCTAATGAATTCAACTTTGAGCCCTGATGGAAAATCTAAGATGGAAAAAGATGACATATGCTGAAGTTTGTACTGTACGTATCTACAGTTCCTTGTATAAAAGTTTTAACACTCCGGTGTTGGAAATCCGAATACAGTTTGATAAACGGTCTTTGTAAAAGATGTCTTTATGAGCACATCAAATATGTCCAAAGAAACGAATTAATCTTTTAAAATTAAAATGATCTGAATCAAATATAACATAAACTCGACAACTGGTTAGAAACTCACATTTTCCAGTTTTCAATGTAAAGCAAAAGTCCAAACTAACGACATATCTCTATAAACAAAGGTTATACGCTGAACTAAGACGCAGTTTCGAAAATCACTGAGTGTCACATGATCGAGTTTACATCACGTACGCATAACAAGACCCTGACGAAAACCAATCATTTTACTATAAGAATACAAATTTAAGAAAGTTGTTTTCTACTCAAAATCCATAGACAAGCCAAAAGTCACAAATTAATACAGCCTCTATCTCGCTGTTATAATTCAAACAATAAAAAACAAAAAAACAAAATGGACTTGTTTACATGGCCACTACTAATTTTGAATCAAGGTCAGGTTCCAGGTCATCCTTAGGTGTTTACTACTAAACATCAGATCAAACACATGTCTGATAATTGTCAAATCACTAGTAAACTAAATTACATTATTTTGACATATAATGAAATTAATAATAAAAAGATGCTAAAGTTGCAAACAATTAAATTTAAATAAATATCTATTAAAACAAATATACGTAGCATTTTCATATATAGAAACATAAACATTTATATGATAAAGATTTCTTTTACCATATAATAATTATACAAATTTTAAAAAAAACAGAAATATTCTATGAATCTTATGAAATATAAAGTGTACATGAAATAATACCTTTCTACGCACGAGAAAATGCATCTGCTATTAAAGTATATTTTCTCTTGATGTGCCTGATATATTCCTGTAACAATAAACTCTACCTTGGTAGTCTTTAATTTTTATTTTTCATCTTGCCGACGAAAGTAATGGGGTTCTGGTCACCAAACACGGTAATCGAAGGAGTTGAACTAAGGTAATCTTCAAAATGTTACAATGCCAGTATAACAGTCAAACATTCCTTCTCGATTGTTGGATCATTTTTTTATGCTTGTTCAATGTTTTGAAAAATAACACACTAGATGATCAATACCATTTTCTTCTTTTTGAATCAAAACTGCTCCAATCCCAACAGCACTTGCATCGATATGTAATATAAATTATTGGTTGAAATTTGGAGCTGTAAGAACTGGAGCGCTTTTAGCAATGGATGTAACGTATCAAAATTCTTTTTTATATAGAACAATTGAAACAAAATTTTGTATAGTACCCAGCTATACCAAAAAATATCATCAGTTGCTTTTTATTAACAGGTACATAAAATTTAGAGATTGCCTCGACGCTAGCATATCTTGGTTCAACTTGTCCATGTCCCACAATATGTCCTAGAAAAATTACGCTAGCATGGCAGAACTCATGTTTAGATAAATTATTGTCCAATTTGCATCGGTGAGTCTGTCAAAGAATTTCCGAATTGTTGCTATATGTACTTTCCATGTTATGTTGTAGATATGACATCATCAATGTAAACATAATAATTATCTAGAACAGAGGTGATCATATTCATGAGACGTTGAAAAGTACTTGGCGACCCTTTCATCCGAAACGGCAATACTTTATATTGGTAAAGTCCATCTGGAGGAACGAATGTCGAAATTTTCTTTATATTTCCGTTAGTGGAGTTTGCCAAATCCTTTCGGAAAGTCGAATTTGGTGACATGCATAGTATTTACGATCTTATCAATACAGTCATCGATTCTTGGTAATGGAAATGAATCTGTCTATGTCACACTATTCACCTTCCTATAATCAGTGCTCATACGGAAAGTTTTATATGGTTTCGTAACAAGTATACATGGTGAACTCCAGTCACTTTTACTGGGCTCTATGAAATCATTCTCCAACAAATAATGAATTTGATTTTTCAAATATTCCTGTTTCAGAGGGTACATCCTGTACGGGTATGTTTCACATGTTTTGATTTCTTAATTTAAACGTCATGAAAACTTTGTTTGTCTTTGTAGGAATATTCGAAAAAAGTGCTCATATTCAAATAATGACTGTTCGAGTTCGTTTCTTTCCTGCTTTTGCAAATGTGAAAGGTGTTGGTCTCAATCTTTCATAATTTCTGAATTCCGAAGATTTTCACTCTAATATCAGCAGAATCTGATGATATTCCTTCACTTAAATCTACGTTGAGTGGGACAGGTACAACTAAAATAATTGCATGTTTAACCTGGCTATCTCTTTCGGTAATCTGTTACTCCTATACAATTTGTTTAGATCACAGGAGCACTAATATTATAATTTGATTCATTAATACTCTTCTTAACTCTTTTAGGGCCGTACAATCGAATATGAAGACTATTTTGAAGACTGAGTAAGAGGCGGCAGATCTGTATTAACAGATTCAACCGTTCTCTCCATATAAGTTCTGTCAAACTATTATTTCATTTTTAACTTGAATTGCTGAATGCCATATGCAAGTATAATAACCTAAAAAGTTCAAGACCTAAAATATTTTTAAAAGCCGGATTCCATAGATTTAGGAGAGCCAACTTGAGTAACAAAAACTTTATAAGTTTTACTAACCTTTTAGATTTACAATTCATCAAAGACATTGCATCTGAAAAGCTTGTTGACGCACAAATAACAGTCCACATGCATTGGTTACCTGACATGGCCTTCGGTAAGGGTCCAACACAATCTACCATAATTCTAATAAATTGTTCGTCAAATGCAGGAATAGGTTGCATATGAGCATTATGTATCTTCTGATTGGGTTTTCTACCATTTGACCAGTATGCCAAGATCTACAGTATTCAGCAACATCACTTATAATTGTTGGCCAATAAAAGTGAGTCAAGATATTGGGATGAGTCTTATTAATCCCTAAATGACCAGCCAAAAGAGATTCATGGGCCAGACTAAGTATTTCCTGTCTGTAATGTTTTGAAACAACAATTTGATAGTTCGCTGACCACTCAACATCAGCAAGTACCTCGGGAGGTCTCCATTTTCCCATAACAATTCCTATATTTTAATGAAATAATAGACATGTACTTCAGACGCTTTAGTTCCAGTAATGGCCATTCGAAACAAGCAGGAGGTCTCGGGGTCTTTCTCCTGTTTGACGACAAGGGATTGTCGTTTATCACCATGATTAGAATATAGAGAATGAGTAGTTGAAAGAGGATCACAGATCAAAGTAGCCTCATCCAAATCCTGACCAATACATTTGTCAGCTAAAAGAATACTTTCCATATGATAAGCATTCTCAATATCATTCTCTGCCACATCTCTCATAACTAAACAAGCTGGGAATAAATCATTTAATTAGTTTTCAATTGGAAGTTGTCAGTATCAAGTGTATTATGCACAACCTTTGCTTTAGCTAGGCCGTTGTCTAGTAATAAATGAATGCCATCTACGGGTAAAACATAGCCTGTTCCGGATGTCACGGATCCTGAGACTAAGTCTGATGACAAATTTACACAATGGAAAGGAACATTAACAAAGCCTTGCTCTACTCACTGAATAAAAAAACACTCTCATAACAAGAAGACTTTTACAAAAGGCACAGTACCTACCAACGAAATACTCTGAGAAACTTCTGTGTCCCTTAAACATTAAATTGTGACAGGATTTCTTTAATCACCCAAGAGTGATATAGAAACCTTCGATATGAATAGTTCATAATTCTCCATACTAAATCAGACTGGGGTTTCTTATATGCAACAAATGTTTTGCTTTCAATACATGACCGTGACCCTGACCTCTTAGAAATATGAACGTTTGGAATAGGTCTGTCTTGCTTCTGATGCATATTTTTCAATTTGTATCAATCAGAAATAACGTGGCGTTTTCTTTTGCAATATGTCCATGTATGCAGAGACGAGGATCTAAAATCATGCTTATCAGAAGCTTGATTTTAAGACGTTCTGCCAGTCTGAGTTTTAGAATGTTGAAATGTTTTTCTGCCAGATTGTTGAGTGCATGTATTATTTATAAAAGGAACATAAACAGTTAAAGCATACTCATCACCATCACAAGCAGCATTTTCCAAGGTTTAGATCTTGTGGTCGTCAACATAAGTCTTAATGTCACTATGGACACAATTTCTGAACTTCTGTTCTGTTCAACTTTCATGGTTAAGCACAATTTATCAAATAACTGCCTTTTCTCTCTAGCGAATTCAACATGAGTTTGTTCAGCTTCTTTTTTATAGTTTCTTAATCTTTGCCAAGAAGCTTCATGGACTAACTCATACCCCTTTAAGATGCATTCTTTTACCTCATTATACTCACCACTTTGTGAACGGTAAATATCACTAACTTTTCCAATAAGTTCACATTGTAGTAATTGAGTCCAATGTTCCTTTGGCCATTTCAAATTTCCGGCAATTTTTCAAAATAAAGAAAATATTTTTCTACATCTTTTTCTTTTAAAAAGGGCACTAACCTAAAATTCTGTGTGAGATCAAAACTTAAATTTAGATTTGAAATATAAATGTTCTTTTCACATGTTGGCTCCATTTCTTTAACTTTGCATTGATATTCCCTCTCTTCCTTTTTCTGCGACTGCAGACACATTTTTTCTTTCTGTAACAGTATTTGTTCTTTTTGTAATTCCATTTGTCTTTCTCTCTTTCTTCCGATTGCGTTTGTCTTTCTTTCTCTCTTTCCTATTTCTCTCTCGCTCTCTCCTCTTTCTCAAAATGTAACTTCATTTGTTTTTCTTGTAACTGCTGTTGTCTCTTTCTTTCTTCCTTCGGCTTTGTAATTGTTTTTCTTTCTCTCTTCGCTGAAGCTCGAGCTTCCGTAACTCAAATTCCATTTTGTATTTTTATTTTATTTCTTTTACTATTAGATCCGAGTCTGATAGAGACGTACTGTTCCAATCCAAAACACTTTTTCCCAAACCATTCCTTTTTTTCAAAAATGCAGAACCATTTTTATATTAATTTTTTTTCGTTAAAAAAGTTTTTGCTTCAAAAAGATCGTATTTTCTTGCAAGTTTAATTATTCATCTTTTCTTGACAAAACTACTAATTGTACCTGGGTAGGATTTTAAAGAAAGATTTGCACTTTTGGTGACATTTTAGAAAAAGCTTGTTGATTTCACTTGGGAATTTTTAACAAAACATTTAAAAATTAGGTGAATTCAAATTTCGAACAATGCAATGTTTTTTGGAAATAATTTAGCCAAAGGTAAAGTCAAAGACGAGCTACCTAATTCTGTGTTACCCGTTTAGGTTCTCATACAGAAAAAAATAATAACAGCAAGCTTTATAAAATACACAAATAATTTATTTCCCTGGAAATCTAATGCAAAAATGAATAAAAGACCTTACAGTTGTAAGAATTAAAACCAAGATTGATCCAAGAATAATCCACGATTTAAATTACAAAAGTCCTAGCAATGAACTAATCTATGAAGTCAACTTTGAGTCCTAAGGGAAAATTCAAGATGGATGAAGATGATACATGCTGAAGTTTGTACTTTACATATTATAATTCCTTGTGGAAACAATAGATTTAACGCTCCAGTGCTGGATATCCCAATACAATTTTGACAAGCTGTCTTTGTCCAAGAACTCTATATTAGCAAAGCAAACATTTCCAAAGAAACGAATTAATCCTTTAGCATCCAAATGATCTGAAGAAAATTGTATATAATCTCGAAAACTGGTTACAAACAGATACTTTGCATGTAAAGTAAAAGTCCGAACTGACGAAATATCTCTATAAACAAAGTTTATGCCCTAAGCTAAGACACAGTTTCAGAAATCCCTGAGGGTCACATGATCGTGTTTACATAACGTAAGCCTAACATGACCCTGACAAAAACCAATCATTTTACACTAAGAATAAAAAAATGTAAACGTTGTTTACTTTGTAAAAACCATCGACATGCCTAAAGTCATGTATTAATACAACCTAAATTCTCGCTGTTATTATTCTCACACTGAAAATAAAAGATAAACATAATGTCAAATAATTTCTGAAAAATGTCAAATCCTTAATAAACAAAAAATATATTATTCTGACATTTAACGAATATAAAAAATAAAACGTTTTAATACTTAACAAACAATTAAATTAAAATAAATATATAAACTATCAAATATACGTAACATCATTATTGGTAGGTTCCATAGTCATATGACATTTTAATTGACTGATTGACAATAGTAAATGAAAATAGCTGTTTTGTTGATTACTGCTCTAGAATGAAGTTTTCTACCTTTCTACTTACTTCACGGGTAGGCATGTACGCGTGAGATGAGCAGCAGAGAGGGTGAACAGACCAGCTTTTTTAGACGTCAACGATGCTTCCTTCTAGTTAATATTTACTAGGAAGTTCTCAATTTGTCAAATAAACCCTTCTAGTTAATATTTACTAGGAAGTCCTAATTTGTCAAATAGACCTTTCTAATAAATATTAAGAGAAGGGTCCATTTGGTAAAAAAAAAGATGCCATTTAGTTGACGTTCACCTCCTCGGCTGCTAATGCGCTAACTAAATATTTGATCAAGTCCGACACGATATCTTGTCCGAGGGTCTGATAAATTTATCGTCACAAATCCGTGTGGGATTGTCTGAGCGTGGCTAAAGAAATTTCTAAATCGATTATGATCCATATCACCACCGCACCAAGTTTGCCAAATATTTCTAAGAGTATGAGTATCAACTCCGTTAAATACACACAGCATATTGCAGTTATCTCTGATCACTTTTGGTATTTGAGTGTAACGTTGAGTGATATATATCACATCGGTGTTTTTATGTCTGCCTCTGGAAAATATTCTAGCAGGATTCTTTTGATTATCTAACATGATATCATCATATACGACTAAATTGTTAATACTTCCATCAATATCATCAATACTAGGTGCCTCTTCGATATCGGTTATAAACTCAATAACACCATCACCGTTAATTTCTCGCGCGGCATCATTAAAATCCTTTAATACTTCATAACATCGTTGATCGTCTACACTCGGAGCAATCATGTACAATTTATCCCACTTCATCCATCTCGTTATCAAATTAAGTAGCAATTGTGTTTTACCACTTCCAGATGGTCCGATGATAATCGCGCGAATAGAATTTGGTAACATTGCATGGTGTCTAATAGGTTCCCGTCGTCTCGTAGCTGAATAATCAATTACATTCATAACTGTTATATATAAATTATGGATCTATATTGTGTGAAGTGTAGGACGCGTACTGGCACAAATGACTTGACGACGATTACAACGAAAAATAATCGATCAGCGCTTTCTGGTAAATGCGTACAATGTAGTACGAAAAAATTTAGATTTACTTCCCTTGGTAAAAATTCTTCGAATTTTCCAACCATGGCTTTAAAAAAAAACGAGGAGGTGATATTGCAGCCAAATTGACAAAACTCCCAGGAACACCGTGGGCAAAGTATCCAGGAGAAAAGCACCTTCCAGGATATAGCTACTGTGGACCGGGAACACGATTAGATATCAGACTTGATGATCAAAATCAGCCCCGACCCGGCGAATATCCAATAAACGCTATTGATAAGGCGTGTCATGCTCATGATGTCGCTTATAAAAGCAGCAATCTTCAACACAGACATCTCGCAGATGTAAAATTAATTCATGCGTTAAATGCTATTCCTGATAAATCCTTCAAAGAAAAGTTGGCTTCTTGGTTGGTAAAATCTGCTATGAAGGGTAAATTGATGTTAGGTGCTGGTAATTGAAAATGCTAGCATTTTAATATGGAATCTATTTATTATTCTCCGAGAGGATACTGGAGAGGTTACGCAGCAATCAATAAACTCGCTAGCGCATCAAAGGTGAAAAAAACTACAGCGGCAAACTGGTTATCTAAACAGGCAATATGGCAAATTTATCTACCAGCGCCTAAACAAATTAACTATTCGCATTTTGATGTTACAACACCTAATGAAGTTCATCAAGCTGATATACTATTTCTGCCGCATGACAACGGTTACAAATACGCGTTAACGTTAGTTGATATTGCAAGTCGATACAAACAAGCAGAACCGTTAAGGACAAAATCATCTACTGAAGTAGCTTCTGCATTTGAAAAAATTTATCGACGAGGTCCTCTGCGCTGGCCAAATCTGTTACAAGTTGATCCTGGCAAGGAATTTCAAGGTGTTGTTACATCTACGATGAAACATCATAATGTCGCCATCAGACGAGGACACACTGCGCTACATCGCGATCAGGCAATTGTTGAACGGTTTAATAAAACCCTTGCTGAGCGGTTATTCGGATATCAATACGCAAAAGAATTCATCCAGGATAAACGATCCCGTGAATGGGTCAAGAGATTACCAGCTGTGATTACCGCAATCAATAATGAGATTACTAGAACAATTAATATGAAACCTGTCAACGCTATTAAGAAGGCGTCTATCAAAATGGAAATCCAAGGAATTTCACAAAAAGAACCAATTCTTGGTAGTAATGTCATTGTAAGGTACTTATACGAACCAGGAGAGCTTGAGGGTGGTAAAAAAAGAGCTACTGATCCTATTTGGAGTGTCACTACGCATAATATATCCGGCATAACACGATCTACGGGTAGACCTCCAATCTATAGACTGGATTCAACTGCTCCTCAGCGGGGGTTTACACGCGAACAATTACAAGTGATTCCCGAGGATACTCAATTACCACCGCGTGGTCTTAATTAGCACCCAGGGTGCTGTCACCCCGGCGTCTATTACACTCAAGACAGGTCAACATCACATTGTTTCTGACATGACCGAGATTGTTATTTTTTCTGTCTACGGTGAATTGGCGAGGATCTTTATCCGAATACTGCCAACGCATTATACAATTGCAACTCGCGCAGTAATTATTTTGTTGTTGCTTCAAAGTGATTATTAATTCAGCATCAATGTCAAATTCTCGTTTATTTTTTTTATCCTGTTGTTTATAGCCAGAGAGTTTTTTTCTGATTATATCACCAGTGATAAAATCACCAGTGATAATATCGTTACCAATGATTTCATCGTCAACAACAATTCTTCGAAGTTGGTTTATTCGCCGTACTCTGGATACTGCGAGATAAACTAAATTTGACCACTCAATATGATTATCTACTATCCAAAGAGTTGTATCGGATATAGTCAATCCCTGTGAAGAGTGTATTGTTGCTGCATAACCTAGCGTCCACGGGGATTTATCAGCACCTAATGCATCTTTAACGACGCTGATATCAACCAGCACAATATCATTTAATACTAAATTCTGCTTTTGTTGTTGTCCAGGAATGTCAACGTCGATATTCTGCTTTCGTGTATCCTTAGGTCTATAACAGAGTGGTACTGGAAGCGTTGCAAATTTTTCTTTATGTAGCGCAAACAACTTCATCTGAAGTGCGTCTCTGACTATTTTTCTACTCGCGATTATTAAATCATTTGGCTTCCACATTTCCCAAAAATCATTCATGGGAGTTTCAGAGATTATTTCACGCGCTATTTCACATTGGATTTTATCCGGTTGTAATCTAATTAGCGCTTTGAATTCTCGTAATTGTTCATCAAGTGATCTATGGTCGGTATTAATCTCTTCCTAATAGTCTACAAAACCCTTTAACCATTCATGTGGAGATCCACCAACAAATGGCTGCGGTTGGCCGTGATCCCCGCACATGACGACTTTTGTATTTTTCAATAACAACCATGATAGAAATATCTGTAATACTGTCAACGATACCGTGCATATTTCATCCCAGATTATTATTTCAGGAATAAATTTATCACCCATTCGATCAGGAGTCCATGTATCGCCTTTCCATCGAAAGAAGCTGTGATAAGTACAGGCTTTTACCCCCCGCGCTATCATCTCTCTGGCGAGTCTGTGAGTTGGTGTTAACACAATCATGTTAGTAGAAATACAAGTATTTCCACCACGACGAAATAATTCAATTACCCGAGTTGTCTTTCCTGATCCACCACAGCCGTTTAAATAAACTGTCTTGTATCTACAAATCGGATCGGATACGGGCGGTGCAGTAGAAAATTCTGATTGAATCTCTGAGATATTATGGTTACTTTTCAAGTATTTATCATCCATAGTAACGTCTGCGGATTTACAATACTCATGTAGTGTTTCTTTTTTAAACCTCCAATTTCCCCACGCTTCCTTAGGATCTGTGAATTTAGCTACATCTGATTTGTATTTCTCATGGATATACATCGAATCAGTAGCTACTCTAACCGCGGTATTAGGAAATCTATTTATCATCGAGAATAGATTAATACAAGAATAGGCTAGCATAGAACTTCTCAAATGTGTGTATTGACAACTTTTTCCATCACAGTAGGTAACAACCGTACCTAGTTTCTTACCATTTCGAAGGACATCATCTACCCAAACATTATTAGTTCCGCTCGCAGATTTGTAAGCTTCCTCATCTAATTCCCCTGATAGAAAAGCGTTCTTACGGGTTACAAATTTCCCTTTTTTTATTAAATCAGATATTATGAAATTGTATTCTTCATCGTCTATGATTAATCTCGAAGAGTATTTTGCATTATCAAATCTTCCACCTTGAGTGAATTTACCGATTATTTTTCGTCCGAGATCTTTAGCCTCTCTATTACTACCTTCGAATAATTTCTTAGACCAATCTATGATTTGTTCCTCGCTGAAATTCTTCGAATTTCCATCTAGAAATTGTTTTCGTTGTTCGTTAATTATTTTTTCTAGATCGGGTTTTGGTAACCAAACATCTTTCTGAGCGTTATAACAAATAATCGCTTCACTGACAATTAACGATATTAGCATACCACAATCGATCATATATCGCAATAGCACAATTGGCATCCACGCTTTTTCATACATATGTCTACCAAGCCAAAGATAACTACACGGATGTAACCCTGTAGCTAATTCGAATGATATCACACGAGCGAACCCGGTTAAATCAAAATTAGAACTAGAAACGCTAGCGTTTCCACTAGCAGTTCCGGGTAATGGACCATTAATCGCAACACGAGTCATTTCATGTGTGGGGTGTCCAAATCGTTTGAAGTACTCAGAGCATTCTCCATACCCGAGAAAACTTCCAGGATAACACGCGGATATATCAATTGAAATCATACCATCACGTGAGTATTTCGTATTCCACAATCCTCCATGACCTAATTCGACGCAACTCAACTTCACGTCCTCCAGAAAATCACTTCGTGTTGGGCGCCATGAATTGTTTTCTCGTGCGAAGTGAGCTACCACTGATGGAATAGTAAAACTATCCGTAAGTAGTTTTTCTACAGTAGAAACACTAGTGTTTCCTTCTAAATACTCATTAGCGATTTTTCTCATTCTAGTATCTAATTCTTCAGTTCGATATAATTCACCATTTGGTTTTACAAACTGATCAAATCCTATTTCCGGATCCTCATTACTCCTGAGTAACCATACTGACACAGGGTCGTCTTTGGTTAACGCGTGAATAGCATCAAATAATTTCTCTTCATAGAAATCATCTGAAAATTCCCCGGAAAATTTCCGGGGGATATATCGAACAGTTCTTTCTCGTGGAAATATATTTACCGCGGGTGTCCACGCGTGTTTGTTATGATCAATAATTTCAATTGGAGCTCCTCGCGATTGATATTTCGGTTCGTATAATACTTCTCCGGTTATTGTCGCTACCGATATTGGAAATTTTAATAATGCTTCTAATTTAGCTATATCGGAAATCCTTGCTCCATGTTGATTCACTGTTAGTTCCCATTCGGTTATTTTTTTTCTTCGTAGATCAGTTAATTTATTTCCTCGGAGGGAATTTGTAAAGTGTTCTATTACCCGTGTTGCTACACAATTGACCGACAACGACTCTTTCACAGGTGCTAGTTTTGCAATACTTGGCTTATCATTTAGCTGATATATTCCGTAAACAACTGCTGTTACAGGGTAAGATTTCTCATAGTATGGTTTGTCAATTCCAGTTAAAATTCCTGGTTTGGAATCTCTACTCACAATAACAGTTTTTTTATCCTTAAGGATTGGGTCAAATTTATCTCTGATAATCCATTCACCTTCCTCTTCGATAATAAATTTTATTCTAAAAAAATACCTCCGTAGAGATTTCTTGCCAAGGTGTGAAAGTATCACAGCTGCTCTTATATCATTCATAGTAGCATCAATTATGGGTATATTGACATCTTCATCAATAATTCGAAATGTCGACCACGTATGAGATGCTCCATCACGCTTAAACTCATTAAAACAGTCGCTGATTTTACTCAATAGTGGTTTATCATCTACTAGACTTTTAGGTATATCAGAGATTCTATCGAGATTAAATCTAGCATTTTTCCAAGGCTTAATTTTCGATAATCTCTTGAACTCCTTCATATTATAATTAAAACAAGTATTTAAATAAGAAAATTTTTATATAATGAATCATTGCAAATGGCTTATGATTGGATCAAAGACTCCGTGTAACAAATCATGTAGAAATGAATTCTGTGGGTATCATATGCAGAGTGTAAGAAACGGTTCGGAGGGACCTCTACCATGCTTGCATTGTGGGGTAGGTGTAAGAGGCAAGTCGCAGTTATGCATTAATTGCGGGGGTAAGCGTTATAGAGAGTTAAAACGTTATTATGACAAGCGAAGAATCAAAAATCCTAACGACGTCAATGACAACGTCAATGGCAAAATCATAAAAACTACGGCTGATTATATAAAAAGATTTGCCAATGTTATAATTCAGCCAATTAACGAATTAGACAAATAGATATATTATATATACAAATGAGCCAAGAATTTCAAAGACATCCTGTTATTAAAAATTACGAAGTTTCTCGTGATGGTATTGTCAGACATTGTAAAAATAGGAAATCTATTGGGTGGGATAATGGTATGGGGTATTTGATATTTAAAGCTGGAGGGAAAATGTATCTCAATCACCGTTTCGTCTTCGAAGTGTATAACGAATCAATCAAAGATGGTTTTGTTATTGATCATATTGATTCCGATACTAAGAATAACAAATTGAACAACCTTCAAGCTATTTCTCAATGTGAAAACACAAAACGAGGAAGAACTGGGAAATACCCGAAAAATGCTAGATCCGTAAAGTCAATTAATACTGACAACAAGGAGATGATATTTCAATCAATGTCAGAAGCTGGTAAATATTTCGATATTCACACCTCCTCGGTACAAAAAGTAGCAGAGGGAATTTATAAGACCGCTTTTTCAAAGCGTTTTAAAAACAAAATTCAGTTTTCTTACGTATAATACGTAAATGGAAATCTTACGGATTTCACGGGAGATAACTCCGTTAGGTATAACGCGTGTGACAAATCATCAATGACAGAGTTACGGATTTTAAACATGGAAACGCTAGTGTTGGAAAATCTTCGATTTTTCATTGGCTGTTATAATTACATAAATCTGAACAAAACACAATCAATTTTGTCTTTTTTCAAGTATTAACAGAACTGTTTTATAAACACGTCGTATTTAAACATTTTTTTTAATGTCTGTTTCAAGTATTATGTGTGTTTTCAACATTGTCAGTGATCGCTAATAAACAAACAAATAATTACAATCACTACACCTCTTTTATATCACCTCGTCGTAATGAGTGTATATATACAAATTCGTCTTTATTATAATTGGGCATTTAGCCGAAATTCAAGTGTAAACAAAACCACACCGTCACACGTGGTATGAACGTTATTATTGACATTCAAAACCAAAGTTTCGATTTTGCGGTTTTGTTTACACTTGAATGTAGAATAGCCCGCGTCATCCATTGTCATTGTGTCACCTATAATCTATTGTTGTACCGTCCTATGTGTATATAACCGCCTACCACACTAGATCAGGGGTTATTGTGCCGTCGTCATCCATTGTCATTGTTCACCTATAATCTATTGTTATGTGTTTGTCGGTTGTAACCGTTGAGCGCTGCTTGATGTATAAAACCCCAAGGGGGTTCAAAACGGTGAATGTGCCGTCGTCATTCATTATATATAATCATAATCACCTATAATCGCATTAAGCTTCTGGGTATACTAAGATGATCAACACCTTAGTGTATCCAGAATTCATTTTAAAATACTTTGTATTTGAAATACTTTGTATTTTTAATTCTAAAGAATTTTCATACTTTGTATTTAAACAAATATATTATTATATAATATGAATATTGAAAATCTCAAATTGATTATTATTGAAATCAACAAGCTTAAGGATCAAAATGTTAAATTATGTTCAGGGTTAGATTGTGATCAAATTATGACCGATTTCGAAGACATACAATTTGCAGAACAGACGGGAAAATACGTCCTATCTAAAAAATATTTTTTAATTAAGCGGATACAAAAGTTTATACGTGAAAGTTTAGTCAATACTGAAGATGTTAATGTATTCGTACCATTATGTAGCATCGTTGAACGTGTACGAAAGCAATTAGGTTTAGATTATGAACAAAGAAAGCTTATTAACCATAAGGCGAGACAATTAAAAACGTTAATGGAAAAATCTCAATAAAAATTCGTTAAAAATTCGTTAAAAATTCGTAGAATTTTGGATTTTGGATTTTGGATTTTGAGTTTGATGAACCCCACGCGTAGAGAGCCTCCTTTGTTTGTATAACCAGTACGGTATAAATCACACTATGAGGAAGTAAAATTATATGTGTGTAACAACAGGGAAGTATTAAAATACTTTGCATTTTTAGGTTAGTGATTTATTTTGTTTGTCCAGTTTCACAATTGAAATTGCAATGAAATGCTTTGCATTTGAAAATCCAAAGGATTTTTTAATTTGACAATAGTGATACTCTTTCAATAATGGTAGGACAATCATTGACCACACGGAACACTAAAGAAAGACTTGAAGCTCTTAAGAAAATATTACCCCTTCGTGATCGTATACGTGAAAAACTTCAACAACGGCAATTATTTCAGACTGACTTCACAGAGGATACAGAACAACTCTTCAAACCTATTGTTAGTGCAACTGAGGGTGTGAAAACAGCAACTGATCGGGCAATATACGGAGATGTCCCTAAAGAAGGTCCTAGAACAGAGAGGCCTCTTCTCCCTGTGTTGGAGAAAATAGCAAAACGAACTAAACAAACAAAACAAGCTGTACAAATACTTCCAGGTGAAATCGCAGGGGAGATGGAACTACAACGACAGCAAGAACAAGAAGAACGAGAAGAACTACAACGACAGCAAGAACAAGAAGAACGAGAAGAACTACAACGACAGCAAGAACAAGAAGAAGAAAAAGAAGAAGGTGCAGTTTCCACGAAGAGTCTTGTTGCCTTTATAGATAAAATCAAACCTGAGATTGTATCAGAAATACAAGAATTTCAATTTGAAAAACCCAGCGATTACATCACCTTTGGTGAGTTTGCTGTCAAGAGTTATATTATAAAAGAGGAAATTCTCAAAGACGAGTATAAAAATAGTAAAATACCAAAAGATGAGTGGTATGATTGGTTGTATAAAACGAAGAAGAATATTAGGAGTCTTACTGAGAAGAGGAAGGAAGAACAGTCGTATATATACTTTCAGAATGGAATTAAGGAAGGAGTAAACAAAGCTAAATCAGACCCTGAATTTCTTAGATTACCAAAACAATCAAAACCCGGTTTAGAAATAAAAACACAAGGTGCAACTGGTACAACTAAAAAAACAGGTAGTGGTTTAGTTGGAAACTCTAATGTAACTTGCCCTGGTAATATTCTCGGTGATATATCACGATTAGAAGTACTCGTAGGTGGAAAACGAGCCGGGAATAACTCACCAGAAATAATCAATGAAGCAGCTGATATCTGTAGGAGGTTATTTCAAGGTGGTATCATGGATATTGCAACATATAGAGATTTCATTGAAGAGTTAGCCGAAAATTCTTTGGATGGAAATTCTTCGAATTTCTACGGTTATCATAGCGATTAGATAAATATCAATTTGGAAATGCTTTAGTATTTGGAAACATTAGTGTTTCTATATAGAGAATGATCATACACTACAACCATGATAAACCAACTAACGTCTACGTGGTAAACTCACGATTGCCAAAATACCGAGCATACTATGGAGATGGTCTCGGTAATACTATAATGGGATTATTTTCAAGAATGGCTCCAAAAGTGGCTCCGCTAGTAAAACAATTATCAATGAAAGCAATTGATGTTATCCGAGATAAGGGTATTAGCGCTGTTAGTGATCTTGCTAGTAAGGCGTTTTCAGCCGCTCGGGATAAACTAACAGCGCTAGTTCGACGTAGAAATTCGAAGAATTTCCAATCTAGATTTTCAACGAAACCAGCAGTGATTTCATCATTACCATCTACTGAGGTTATGCCTGCGCGGGTTAGTAAAATAATAAATAACGCAGTAGATGAAAAACTACAGTCGTTGATAACTAACGCCCAGGATAACATAACAGCAAATATGATAGCAGGAAGTGACTTTAAAAGTACTAAAGCATTTTCTAATTCAAAGAATTTCCGACGTCGGTGAATAATATTTTCTCAAAAATCATCACTAGAATTGCTAGCATTTCTTATACTTGTATTAGAAACACTTGTGTTAGAAACGCTTGCGTTTCTGGTTATATTTATTTGGACAGGATTTCCAATTGTTATAGTTATTGAAATACTTGTATTTTCTGAATTTTCGATGGTTTCAGTAGAAATACTTGTATTAGAAACACTAATATTTCTGGTTATTTGAATAGGATTCTCAGTTGTTATAGTTATTGAAATATTTGTATTTTCGATTTGATCTTCGTTATCTAGATTTGTTTTCATCAGCAACATTATTGATATACCCAACTAAATAATTAATTTAACATAATATTATTTTTTTTATTTTCAATTCTGTATTTTGCATCGATTTTGAGTGATTTCACCTCTCAGAAATGCTAGCGTTTCCGATTTCTAATTTAGACCAACGGGTATATAATAAAAAATGTTCAAACAGAACCCTGATGTTGCATTTGACATGGACGCCCCAGTGCTTAAAGATGATTCTATACGTGATTATCAATTTTTTGCCTATCACGCAGTACAACCTGATCTTCGTGGAAGAATTGAACTTCAAGTTCATGATACCAGTAAATACTTTTTACCCGCTGAAGCCTTTATTGAAGTCGAAGGTGAACTTTTACAGCATGATGATACACCATATGCAAATGACCCAACTATCCGAGTTGGTTTTGTTAACAATGGCATCATGGCTTTATTTGAAAGTGCTAGATATCTCATTGATGGAAAAGAAATCGAATCTATTGAGCGTGAAGTTGATATTGCTACCGGAATAATCGGGTTAGCGAGATATTCTGATGACTATACTAGATCAGCTGGTCCGTCTATGATGTTCGCGAAGGATATTACTGATAACGCCGAACACATCCAATATTCTAGAGTAAAAGCAACACTAGCTTCTTCAGTTAATCCAGCACCAGCCGGATATACAAGACCAGCTGCTGATTTTGATGTCATAAATAATATTACCAGTTACAACCTAGGGTTTGCAACACGAGTAGCAACGTTGCAAGGAGAGCATCGACGGTTTTCATGTGCAATTCCGCTCCATCACATATTTGGATTTTGTAGAAACGTCAGAAAAGTTATCTATGGAGTAAAGCATACGGTAGCATTAGTGAGAAAGGGTAATGATGATAATGCAATCTGGCGCGGTGCTGGCGTTGCCGCTGGTAAAGTCGTTTTATCAAAACTAACACTGTGGATGCCAGTGTTGACTCCATCGTTGTTAACAGAACCGCGGTTACTATCATTTATGGATCAGGGGGGGAAGAGATTATTAAGTTGGTTGACAACGTCCACAGATACCATGGATTCTGATATTAATGGTAAACTTACATGGCACTTAGCAGCACGACAGGGTATTTCAGCTCCACGTCACATATTTATTGCGCTACAGAATAGAGTGCGATTAAATAATCAAGAACGTTCCCACATGATATTTGATCAAATTGGGTGTAGTGAAGTCTCGTTAAAAATAAACGGACAGCAAGAACCATCAGAGGATATACAACTTAACTATGAAAACAACCACATTGCACGAGTTTATCATCGGTTGCTGTCGTATATGGGACGCGATCAAAATGTCGATACTGGTCTACAAATATCACAGTTGGATTCTAGAAGTCTGTATCCGATTTATTATTTTTCGTTGGAACATCTTGACTTGATGAGACAGTCCGTCGTTGATATACACTTCCGAGCTCGTGTAACCCGTCCTGGTGCTATTATTAATTATAGAGCGGTTGCTGTTATTCTTAGTGATAAATCAATGATACTTGAAGGTGTTGGTGGACGAATGAGACTTATTGATGCACCAGTGGAAAATATTTGATTGTAAATTGCTTTACAATTTCAGAAATGCTTAGCATTTCTAATTTAGAATCAATCTGTTTTGTATAATGTCGTATAGTAATATCAATGTTACGTTGACACCTGGTCAAATAAAAAAACTACAATCCAAATCAGCTAAGCAATGTGGAACCACAATAACGCTGAAACCTAATCAAATGAATGGCGGAGGGAATAAGCTATCGCTGACGAAAACTCAAACTAATCATTTTAATAAAGCGCTGAAAGAAAAAAAAGGAGTTCAGATTACTCTTTCTGCGAGCGCGATTAAAAACATGGAAAAGACTGGTGGTATATTCCCGTTGTTAGGGTTGATTCCAGGGTTGATTGCCGCAGCAGCCCCAGCGGTAGCGAAGGCAGCAGCGTTAGGAGCCGTTGGTACCGCGGCAGGAATGGCACTAAAGAAAGCAACAGGCGGATCCATCCGCAGATCCACTCGTGGATCTGGTAAAAAAAAAGGAAAGGGTCTAAGACTACCAGGAACCCCGTATTCATGGTACAGCGGAAAGGGTCTTCGAATTCCAGGAACGATATAGTTCGGGAACCGATGGTTCCTATGTCCAATTTTGATTTAATTGATGCCGCTAAAAAACTAGCGATAAAAAACTTCAGAGGTGTTTTTATGAGAGATCAGTTACCGACACAACCTAATGATGTTGAAACAGGTATTATAAATCTAGATAACAGCGATGGACCTGGAACTCACTGGGTTTGTTACGCAATTGATCCACGTGGGATTATTTATTTTGACTCATATGGATTAGCGCCGCCAAAAGAATTTATGCGTTATATTAAGAAATTTAAAAGATTTCCAATTTTTTTATTCTACACTACCAACACAAACGTTGAATGACCCACCAATATGCGGTCGAGAAGTATTAAATGTCCTTAATGCTATTTCGAAAGAATCTTTAAAACCACCTCATGTAGTGGTAAATGAGTATACTAGCGGTCATTGGATTGAAATCCATAGGATTTAAATGATAAAAAGATTTCTATAATAATGATTGATATTTGGGGACGACCTTTATCATCGCTGAAAAAACCTGATAGTGGAGTTGAAACTGTTGATAACAAGGATGTTAAAAAACTAATCGAAGATGAAATAGCTGAAATGTTGAATCTAGCAAATGTTGATCCTGGTGAAATAGTTGTTTTTCAAGATCGTCAGGGTAAGTTGAAAAGTAGTAATATCTCTCTTAATGATATTTTGGTTAAACAACGAGACGCAGCAGAGGATACTATCGCGTTATTTTCTGATGGGGGTAAACTCAAACCAGGTGTACTTGTTTCAACAATTACGGATAAATTAGCAACATATGATAACACAGTGAATTCATTAAAATCACTAAGCGATAAATATGACGATCATATAATTGTATTTGATCAGTTTAGTGAAACACAAAGAAATACAATTGACCAAATTGACAAACCCATACTAGAATTTTTTGGAAATCCACCAGTGACCACACCAAAACTCACCGTAATAAAAGATTCTATGTTAGAACTAGCAACTCTTCAATCTGAATATGAAAAACACACGAAACTATTTATGACGTTTCGTAAAAACCTCATGGACAAGTTTATTGGGAGCCCATTTGATAAAATTGAAATAACACTTCCCGATATTAAAAAATCCATCGATGAACTTAAAACATTCAACAACGCAATAAGGGATGATGCAATGAGAATGATAAGCGTTGTTGAAAAAGTAAAAATTCCTCATGATAAATCTATCGTCAACAACGTAGTACACACGATTCAACACGGATCATTTATGTGGACTCCCACAAACAACATTTTAAACATAACCGCAGCAGTCAAGGGTATTTATCGATTAACAATAGTATCACCGAATCAGTTTAATATATCATCGTCGAGTTCATCATCTGAAGTCAATAATACAGTATCAACGATAATCGACAAGGATACAACTGAACAATTCACGATAACGACTACAGATAGAAATCTAGTCAGGGTTTCAGTAACGTGGTACGTAGAATTCGTAGTGGATTTAAGTAAACAATTAAATTGATTTAAAAATTCTTTCAGAATTTTGAATTGAAAATGCTAGCACCTTTAAAATAAAATGACTCCATCATCGAATCAGTATCGCTATGATCAAGTCAGAGAATTTCAAACTAAACTCAGTTCTCTCTGTGAGGAGTATCAAATAAAAATAAAAAAATACCAACGAAGAATAACCGCAGTTGATGTCACTGTGTATTCAGTGTCGGGAATAATCACCGCGGCTGGAATAATACTATCTTCGGTTACTATGATTGCTCCGGTTGTAGTTCCAATTGTTATTTCTTCCATAGCTACAATTGCGGGTATATTAACCGGGATCACAAAAAAATTATCATCGTGTAGCCAGAGTAAACTACACAATTATGTAATAAAATTTCACATTGCATCTGCCGGTTACTCGCAATTATCCTCGTTGATATCATCGTCGTTGGATGACACAACAATATCAGATAGCGAATTCTCAACTATGGCTCAATTGTATAAATCAACAATGCTGAAATTAGAGCAGAATAATAATAATAATAATGTCGTCGCAAGAACTACTTCAACAAATAGTAACAAATACAACACCGGTGAAAACAAGCACGATATCAGTAACCTCAACACGTCCTGAATTTAGTGTGAATTTTCCAATCCCCGTTCCCGTGAGCGAGATCGCGCTAGCAAAAATACGAGTGTATCATAGCTGGCCTAATATTAGATCGGTAGCATTTGGTGGTCAACAACCAAATAATTCCTTGGTGTTCGCGTGGAAAAATCGTGAAGACGGAACCCCAGACTGGAACGTTGTCTCGTTACCAACTGGGTCATATCAAATCGAACAGATCAATAACGAATTACAACGAAGAATTAAATCTATCACTGGGAAAGAATCAAAAATCGCTATAACAGTTCACGAACCAACATTATCATCTGCTATCGAGATAAATACAGAAGGATACGTTGTAGATATTTATTAGAGTTCTATAAGATCAGTGTTAGGATGGCCTGAATTACCACCGGATAACTCGCGAGAAAATTCGAAGGATTTTCCACCCGAACCTAAGAAATCCGATTATATCACCAACAAAATAAAACCCGTCAATGAAGTCAAGAGTTATCAAGATTATACTCCTAATAAATTCTTTAATAAAGAAATTTTTGAATCAATTTATGTTCCTCTCATTGACGGAAATTTCACAGCAATGAATAATGATTTTTCACTACTGCTAATATCTCTTAAATCCGGCTCTCTCACCAAGGATGAATTTATCAACGTCGTAGAAACGGGTAATAAAATCATCGACGATATGAAAATATTTCACTCGAAAATTATTCAAGAAGTATTAAATGAAGAAATCTTACATGATAAGTTTGCGGATCTATACAATATTAATAAAACGGAGATTAAAGATTTTAAAATCCCTGGATATAATCCGGATAAACTAAAGAAACAACTTGACGATGCTATTAATATTGGGTTCAAAAGAATCCACGATAATTGGAAAAAATCGAAGAATCCTACAGCAAATATTCTGAAATTTAATAATGATCCAGAAGGCGGCGGTAGACATATTGCTCCGAACAATGTGAATATTTCAACGGTGATTGCGCTCAATTTAGTATGTGACGTTATCGAAGGAAATTATCAAATAAATCTCGAACAATCAAATCAAGCTCAGCAAGGATATATTTTATACTCATTTGCACCAACGGCTCCTCCAGGATTTCTAATTATTGAAGACCCAACTAATCTAGTCTATATGCGATGTCATAATAATTTGTTAACGAGAATTAATTTCAAACTCACTGACCAATCTAATAATCTGATTGATTTACGAGGTGAGGTTTTACAAATTAGTTTGTTTGTGAAATCTTAAGGACTTGATCAAATATTTAGTTAGCGCATTAGCAGCCGAGGAGGTGAACGTCAACTAAATGGCATCTTTTTTTTTACCAATGGACCCTTCTCTTAATATTTATTAGAAAGGTCTATTTGACAAATTAGGACTTCCTAGTAAATATTAACTAGAAGGGTTTATTTGACAAATTGAGAACTTCCTAGTAAATATTAACTAGAAGGAAGCATCGTTGACGACTAAAAAAGCTGGTCTGTTCACCTCCTCTGCTGCTAGATGAGAACAAGGTAGCGGTGTTGTGGGTACAAGGTTTTGACCTTGATCAGTAAGATACATGAAAATGTTATTATCATATTACTTGCATTTAGTTTATAAGACACTTAATCGCTCATTACAATTTTGTAAAGTTCTTTAAAATAATTGTGTTGAGTTTGAATGGACTATTGTACACTTCTAACCTTGTACGCATAGGTAGAGGATTTAAAACGAGTAATGATATACATTTGACTTTATGAAACGAGTTGAATAATGCCCAGGTTTGAGAGCCAATGTTCGCAAAAGCTGACATTATTCAACGAGTTTTGTAGATTTAATATTAACTCATTATCCATTTCAGATTATGTGTATCACAGTTTCTTTAAAGGAAATAAGTTAGAAATAAGGACTAAGTCGTTCCTTCTGGCTAAGATATTCTCTCTTTAATTTGTTGCTTGTAAAATAGTCCCAAAATCGGTCCTACAACCTATAGCAATCAAAAGTAGGATTTTAAAAAAAAATTATATACCAAAGAGCAACTGTTCCTCCGAATAAATATAACATTTGACACAGGCAAAATCATTTTTCAACACAGATTGTCCAATGGAAATTCTGTGCGATGTCACATAATTTGATACGGGTATAGTGTATGTCAATGTAGTCAACAGGGACATTTACTGATCGTAAATTAAATAGTATTTCTTGTTCTAAATATAGTACTGATATAGTTTAAAGACCATTCAATCGTAATTAATGAATGCTCTGCACCGTACATGTCATCAAGAAACTTCCTGATGAAAATGTTTAATCACTACGGACCAATACATGGGGAATTAGACTGGGTGAAGAAAAACACGTCCGGTCTAATATTTACAATATAGGGTGTAGTACGAAATTTGTGTTCAACAGCCGTAGCTTTCGCTCTGACATTATTGCACGCAACATTCAAATCGGTTTGTACAAAATCACACCTTTAGTGTAACCTCGTTCATAAATATCCACGCACACTAACATATAATTTTGCCGTATGTGTTTATCGGGCATGCAAATAATTACATTTCTGAGGAATATGCAGGTAGGGGGATCCAAATAACGTGAATAATCGCCATTTAAAGTTGTGTGTTATCAGATTCCAAAATTCGACACCCGTGGCTAAAAAAAAGTCTGTTATGAATGCTGACGTGACCTGTATGAATTTTACTATACACACTTAAAGTGGGTCAGCTTCACAACTAATCATTCCAGTTGTTGAGACATTCATACGATTTGTTGTAACGTATTTGTGGTTGGATATTTGCTTTATTTCGTTTGGAACATAGACTGCAGTCAACATATACAAATTCTATTTAGAGTCTGAATTTCATGACATAAAAAGAAACATTAGCTACTTTTAACTAATTTTACTACATGAAAATGATGTTGTGGGATAAAGGTCTTTGGGAGACCAGTTTATATTAGCAATTCTTCTGTGAACAGAGGTAGCTAACATTTAGACCACGTTTGCACATAAGGTAGATTCCGTGCTACAGGTATACCGTCAAAAGCCTCTTCACACTCTGGGGATAATTTTGACCAATACCCTTAGTTTTGGTCTTGTTTTGGGAGTTTACGCCATTCTTCAGCGCCTGATACATGCTTTACGAGCACCATGTGGGTATGGTCACCTCCACAGACGTGACCATTTTTCCCATTTCCATTTTTGCCATCGATTCGAAATATGTCCCCCAGAAGTTTGATAGTAGTAGGAAAAAATACAGAAGAAGCGGGTAGGAAAATTCTCAGTCGCAGCCGTCATAAAAGAGAATACTGAGCAAGAATTTCATGGGCTTATGTGGACCAATCGATATGACATAAAGTGATATGCTAACATGTTGTCATACCAAAATTATATAACTGCACATACTATATGTAAAGTGTACTGACTATTGTGATAAATGTATCTGCATTAATGTATGCATGTCTATGTGTGTTTACCTATGTGCATGTATGTATGGGGTTTATATATGCATGTATTGTATGCACACGTGCTCAGTCAGCTTATTTTATATGTACACAGCTGTATACCTGCTATTAACTGTTAGTTACTAGTTGTTTGTTCAAATTAAGTAAGCTATCATGTTTTCTTTGCAGGCCTTTGCTTTAGTTGGAACAATGAACTTTTTAAAGATCATTGTTGCGATGGTGCCCTTCGCACTAAGAGCTTACAGTGAGGCCAAAGTTAGCTTTGGCAGACTAACGGTCAGTCTGAGTTGTACATCTTGATATTTGTAACTATGAGATTTAAAAAATATATTTAGTCTTTTCTACGTAATTTTATTACATAAAATCCAATTTGTATTGAGAACAAGCAGCGTTTCAGCTTTTATACGTGTTTTACAAAAGCTGTGATTAACTAATAATAAAAACTGACCTTTAAATTAATAAACAAGAATTTTTTTTATTGTTTAAAGATTTTTCATGCGAGTTTTATTTCTATCATAAGTCATATGAATAGCGTTTAAGAGCTCAAAACAAATTCAAATCATTTAATATAATACGGAACTGATTTAAATTCTTTGCTATTGAACCATTATTGGCAGTGATGACGCAGCGATAATGCTCTCTTTTTAAACATATCTAATGAGAAAGAAATAGCACCCTCTGTAAAGCGAACGGTCTAAGTAGCCAGATGTTTTTGGTATAAAAGGTGTTACCGATTAAATCTGTTGGTTTTAGTTCTTCGTCTGTTTCATTTTAGGATAGACTCTTAAACACACACACACACACATGCACTCTCTCTCTCTCTCTCTCTCTCTCTCTCTCTCTCTCTCTCTCTCTCTCTCTCTCTCTCATATATATATATATATATATATATATATATATATATATATATATATATATATATATATATATGAATATTTTCTATACAGAAACTTTTGCTGATGGAAGAATTCGTCCCACCACCGTCCAATTGCAGCAGTCCAGATATAGCGGTGGAATTAAGGGACGCCACATTCCAGTGGGAGGCAGAGCAATCACTTCAGGAAAAGACGCATAGATTATCAAGAGAAAATAGCAGAGCGCAAAGTATAGGTATCATAAATGTCTACATAGGGAGTTTAGAAAAAGTTTGACGAAGCTGGTTCTTGTCCTTAGTTCTCTACTGAAACTCTTAACGTTCATTTTTTATCTTTTTTTTACATTTCAGGGAAACAGAATATTGTTATGATATAATTGACAAAATTTTCCAAAATTGAAGGAGCATCGCCATTTGTAGATATTACTTATAACGATATTTCATGGCTAAAAGAAAAAGATTATCACCAACGAATGTTTGACTGGTTAACATCAAGAGAATGTTTTTTTTGGTTAAAATCAGGGAATGTTTGATTGGTTAACATCAGGAACAAAACCGCTTTGCACCCCGTCTATCCCGAATAAAATCCCAGGTTCCAATACACGCAAGGATTCAAAAGCTTGCCATCAAAGACTGACTTTCATCATTGTTTAAAATTACTTTCGTCTCGAAGATCACATCAAGACAGCATCTGTGCTGGCGACAAACCTTGTTAAATCTATTTAAAAAAACGTCATTTTCGAATTTGTAAAGAATCCGATTTTATATAAATTCTCCATAACTACATTGCAACCATGCCTTGTATCAAGTCACTCTTATTTTTACTACTGCCATTCACAGTTATAATTTGTGAGCTTTCCGTTAGCAAGCAGAACAACCCGATAGGTTTGGCAATGAAAATTATTGCGGTCATTCGGATGGAATCTGATATGTTGAGAGAGGATGCAGAGTAATATGTAATAAAGTGAGCCAGTAATAATATAAAATCCTTCAGCATCAACCCTTGATATGCATGACTGACGAACTCGGCATCTTAACAGTCATCGCTCCTAGTTACATTCAAGGGTGCATAGTCGGGTTCATGAATCATTTGTGAAGGAATACATAGACTTTGATTGAATTTCCCGAGAAAAGCGCACCAACTCTGGCACTAAGAAACTTCTTCCAGGTGGCTCTTTTGCTTATTTCGAGACTTCATAGCCACCATAAGTTGGTTTCATCAAGAAGTTTGTACGAAAGCATGTGCTTTTTTCTTTTCTTATTATTTTTCCAAGAATTCTCTAAATGTAAGGAAAATATACACAAGATCTAACACAAATTAATTTATATTTGTCAAATGTTCGAATTCATATCTCAAAACATGACTAACCCCGAGGTCGAATTGTCTTTGTGAGCAGTTGTGCTGTCAACAGGGTAGCATTTTAAGCTACAAGAGATCCGTTTATCCTATTGTAATGAATGCAGGAGCATGTCAGCCATGCGTACCTGACGATGAAGTTAAGGGTTTATCAGTCACTGTACACTCAGAACATTAATGTGTGCATTCACTCTTTTCCAGTCAACGTCTCCAGAGTAGATGTGACATGGAGTTCATCGACATTTCAATTGTCAGATTTTGATCTTACTGTCAATAAGGTAGGAATATCATTTATCAAATTGCTGAAATGATCATATAGTCTTCTAAGTTGAACTCCTAATTTAATAGTTGACATTAATTATTTTGATACAGAAATGTTCACGTACATAAATATTATGATAGGAAAGTATCGTTAAACCCTTTGACCTAAATTCATGCCCTCACGCGTTATGAAAACACTTTATTTAAAATTGCAATTGGACGAAACTATAACTTTCTCTATTTTCTTACGGAGGCGAATAATATATAAAATCAAATTTAATACGTGTATAAAGTTGTAATCTTTTATATAAGAAGGATAACGTTGTTCTTTGGGATTAGGAATAGAAAAATTATATACCACATAATACTAATGATATTAATATTTTGAAATAGTTATTAATATTTTATGGCTATTAGTTTTAGTCATTATGGATTTTTTTGTGTCACACAGGGTAGCTTTATCGGAATATGCGGCGTTGTTGGCAGTGGCAAATCCTCTCTCCTGTCTGCTATACTTGGACGGGTATTTATTTTGTATTTGTTCATATTTGCTATACTTGGACTGGTAATTATTTTTTCATTATTCTTGTCTGCTATACTTGGACCGATATATTTTTTCTTTTTTTATTCATTGTTATTGAAACGTGATCAATAATAACCTGGTCATCTGCCATGGGGTATATCTCCTTGATGAAACTGCATTGTCATCATCGTCGTTGTCCGCGTATTCTTCCTACTCCTACCGGTCGTCTTTACTTCTTTTTCATTTTTGTTGTGCAATATAAGAGAATTGAGGGCAAATATTTTGAATAATCTTAAAAGGAATTTTATATTATTCGACAAGTTCTATAACTAAATCTGAGTTGTTTAAAAAAAAAAAGCATGCATCCATAGAAATATGAGTCTTCTGCCCGTCTGTATATCTTTATTATTTGTACGTTGTTGGGTAGGTAGGTAGGTGGTTTAGAATCTGCAAAGTGAATTCAATCAACCTAATATGGTTAACATTGCCTTTCAAGATGGACAAGACGAAGGGTCACTTGGGGGTGAACGGATCTGTGGCGTACGTTCCTCAACAGGCCTGGATCTTCAACGCCACTATCAAGGAAAACATCCTCTTCGGCGCAGAGTTCAATAAACAGCGGTAAATTTGTTTTTATGTGATTGAATCCAGTTTTTTTTCCTGCATTGATGGCACAGGGTTCTTTTGTACAAATCCTTTGTTTACTGACTTTTTTAATTTGTGAGAAATGTTCTATTTACAACTAGCTAGTCAAAAATTAGTTTAATAATTAACAATTTACTACTCAAAATTAGTTGCTTAGGCACTATTATGCCATCAAAAGGACATCTTGACACCAAATGTAAGTAAATATCAGCGTCCCTTTAGTAATTTTAGATTTCATTTAATATACTGCACCGTAAAAAAACATGTTGCTTGTAATATATTGATTCGAAACTTTTCAGAGTAAGTCCGGTGAATAAAAAACGAGGACTTTATGTAAAGAATTATTCTATTCTTTTTACATGTACATTAAATATAAGGTTTAAGGAGTGATTAATATTTATTGTTTTAGTGTGCGTGGGAACGGTGTAAGTTAAAAATAAATTGTATGCAACATTAAAGATACAAAGTATGATACCTACTAGGTATTATAGTAGAACGGCATTGAAAAAAGGCTTGATTGTATCTATGTAAAATGATCTGCATCCCCCATCCCATAGCAATTGATATTTACTGTTACCATATGACTGTACAGGACTCACGGTACAAATTCAGCTGCAATAGTAAACAAATGGAAATATGATATTAAAATGCCGATAGCTTTCTAAACGCTCATCATCAAAGGTATTAAATCCTTGTTGCAAATTTCTATGTAGAGAAAACCATCTGAGTGGCCACTGTTTTGAGATCCACATGTATTTGAAACACGTGCCTTAAATCCTTCAGGAAAGAGCCAGATGATACTTTCAAATATAGATTTTCCACACTCAAGTCTGTAAAAGGACTTTTACTTTCATTATCAACCAATCATGGCAAGCCAAACCCATATATACTAGATTTTATAGTCATCCTGTTTAGACTGATTCCCATTCTCTCATACCGTTAGTGACTGTATACACGAGGAAATATGTTTTAGACTCCTGTGTTCACGCATTCAGGTATGAAGAAACGCTTTCTGTTTGCGGATTGGAGCCTGATTTAGAGATTATGCCGGATGGAGATGAAACAGAGGTTAGTTGTAAAAAAATAAATAATAATATTATAATATTATATGCTAATCTTTAGATGAACCACTAAGATAAAAAAGGTAACCCCGTATTACAATTACACCCCACTCCATCTCTCCGTTGCAGTTTCAACATAATTTATTCATAAACGAATAGTGCATTGTTCGCATGGTCTGTTTACAATTGGTTTAGTTTGTAAAGTTACTTGTTAGAATATTTACGACAATTAATCTCTTATTTTCATGAGTGTTTATAGAAACTTGTATTTGCTTGTTGTTTAATGAAAATAGTTCGATCAATATATTATTTCATCTACATCATTTGTTCACATTACTAGTACACACAAACGTGTCGGTCAACCTATGATGAAACATTTTAGGATTTATCTAAGAAAAGTGGTTCGTATGTATTGTCAGACCAGAGGTCAGTCAGTTATGGTAGGGGTGCTATAGTATTGAGTGCATATATATGCAATTTAACAAAATAGAATTGTCGCTCTTTAGCCAGATACTCCAAACATTTTTTGCCTAGACAGCATTTGTTCTCATCATTCAAGTTTTATCTCTTTAAAAATATTAACAGAGGGAGGAAAACGACTGGCTTGATTGTTTAATGCTATGATTTACATAGTCCGTGGAGGCAATATTTTTGTTGCATTTTATTTTGTATGGTATTGTGGTGAGTAGTAATGATGTGTATACATTTTTAATCGTTGTGGTATCGTTGTAAATTAAGCACAATTGCTTGCACAAGTTATAAACCAGACTCCCCCTTTTTTACGATTACATTATTTATCAAACGCTTTTAAGATACTACTTATAATGTGTATGTTGTGATTGACTAGATTGGTGAAAGAGGCACTACCCTGAGTGGAGGTCAGAAGCAGCGTGTGAACCTTGCGCGAGCTGTATACAGCAACAGCGATATCTATCTACTGGACGACCCACTGTCTGCCGTTGATGTCCGTGTAGGCAAGCAGCTCTTTTACGGCTGTATCAAAGATACACTGAAGGGAAAAACAGTTATATTGGTCACACATCAACTTCAGGTATTAACTGTTGTCATGTTTTATTTAAAAAGTGAAATGAACAAAAGAGGTTTCTGCATCTCGTGGTATTTTAAGGCATTTTGGTGCCCGGAACACATAAGCTGGCACTGACAAGTGCCTAATTACTATAGCGACATTAAACTATGTATTAGATGCTGTATGTGTGTTTATTTAAAAACATTAATTTGTATTCAAGTCCAAGGAGTGGGGTGGGATGGAGAGTATGACCCGGGGTGAGGTGGTAAATGCATCCCTTACGTCGCCCGCACTATAATCTTAATTTGATACTGTATATTCCCAATAATCTAAGCATCACCAGTTTTTCTTTAAATGTAAAACGGAAAGTCAAATAACAAAAAGGCACAAACTGAATTTGTAAAGAAGCTGGTTTTTATGATACAACTTAAATAGTTGCAACCCTTTCCTTTACATACAATAAACTAAATATCAATGGTATAATTTATTTGATTTTTTTAAGATATTTAATAACAGTTTGCAACAAAACCAAACAAAGTATACTTAGTGTTAACGACTATATGGTCTTAAATTAAGTAACAGAAAAGAGCAAGAAACAAACTGTGCCAATGGCTTGGAATGTGGCGATGTAATAACAGTCGTTTAATGTATCACAATAATATAATCCAAAATGTTCTTGCTTGAATTCACCATAATTCTAATTAATGTTTTAGTCCAGGAATATTATTGAGCACTTTGCAATTCCAGTGAGTAATAATTTGAATTAAAAAGTCAACCCAAATTAAACAATTAAAAAATATGAGACTGATTCTGCATCAGATGTTACGGGAATAGCAAATAATTTTTCATTTAAACATACTCCTCCACATGACCTAGGTCCCACTTACCATTTTCTGGATATACCCTATCAACTTAATGGAAAATTTATTTTCTGGAGCTTTCCAATTCAGAATCAAGACAGTAGCTTAACCTTAAACTGAAGTAAACATGTTCACAGTTAATACTGGTCTGAATAATAATCTTATAGAAATCTTAGCCGTATATTATACTGTCTAAAAATATATGTCACTTGTCAGGTAGACCATTAACTTGACTTTGGACTACGGTCAATTATAAAATGTATATATCCACAACATAAAATCATTGAGAAAAGCCAATAAACAATACAAATTAAATTTACATAAACATCCCATAATAAAAAAACGAAAAATGTACACAATACAATTTTCTTTTACATATTAGTCAAATAAATATTAAACTAAGATCGCATAAGGTGATGTCTTATGATTGACACAAACTATACATTAAACAATATAATAGTTATATACACGTGAAAATACATCTGCAATTAGATTAATTTTTTCTTGATATGCCTGATGTCAATATTGTCTTCTTGCAACATCAAACTCCACTAAATCCATCACTTGCACCAACAGACATTTTAAAAATGATTGACTAACATTTAGAGCTGAAAAGACCGGTGTACTCTTAAGTGTCCTTTAAACTTATCAAAAGCCTCAAAACATTTTCAGACCAATGAAATTTGGACAAGGGTTGAGCAATTATGGAAAAAATGGATTAAAATCTCTGATAATATCTAGTCATACCACAAAATCTCAGCACCTAGTTTTTACAGATAAGCACACGGAATTCAGAGATAGGCATTACCTTAACTTCTATATGCTTGACATGATCGTGTCAATTGTCCACACTATATCCTAAACATGTAATACAAGCACGGCAAAATTCACATCACAATTATCTAGACCAGATGTGATCATGTTCATTAAACGTTGACAAACGTTTCAAATCATACACCATTGCTTTTTATTGATAAAGTCCATCTGGTGGTACGAATGCCGAAATTTCTTTAAACCTATATGTTAGTGGAGTATGCTAGAGTCCGTTCAGAAGGTCATACTTGGTGATATATTTTGCATTTCCAAACTTGTCAATGCAGACATCAACTCTTGGCAATGGAAAGGAATATATTTTAATCACGTTGTTCACTTGCATATAGTCTGTGCGGTTGCAGAAGGCATTATTTGGATTTGGCACAACACTCCATTGTGAACTCCAGTGAATAAACTTGAATCTTGGAAACCATTCTCTAGCAAATACTGCATTTCTTTTTTCAAACATTCCTGTGTGAGATGGTTCGTCCAGTATGGATGCTGTTTCAGACGTATATACTGTACGACTTCAGCATCCATCTCAATTGTATTTTTTCGTTAAAGAACATCTGGAAAAGAATCGTCAGTTTCAAATAATATCTGTTTTAGTTTTCTCTTTTATTGAAGGACTCCAGTCCAACATACCTATCCGACCTCATCCATGTGTACTCACCAGCAAGATACTTACGCACCTTTTCTGACATTATTACTACTATGAAAACGAAGTCATATGAACAGCGTTATTTTGCATACCAGGGCCAGCAACGTGGAATGAATCGATTATTGAAATCAAACACAATGATACAGTGATCATTTTCAAGAGTGCTCTTAAAACTCAAGGTCTTTTTACGGTATCCAAACAATATGACCCAGTCAAATTTTTCAACTTTAGATTGAATCTTTATAACGCCCAATATGGGGCCCCGAGTGGCCGAGTGGTCTAAAGCGCTGTCTGTTACGGACCACTGCCATCTCACCTCTGTCTGCGTGTGATCGAGTCTAAGATTCGGCAAATGTAGTTATGTGAGAAAGCTTGCCAGTAGCTTCTCGTGGGTCGGTGGTTCTTTCTGGGGTTTGTCCGGTTTCTTCCTCCACTATTAATACTGGCCGCCATGTATAGCCTATATTGTGCTGAAAAATGGCGTTAAACCATAAAAAACAAACAAAAAACAAAAATATAACGCCCAATGATTTTCATGGTGATATGCAGTATATTTAAATTGCTGGATGCCTAATTCATGCATAACTTGCTGGAAACTTACAGACATACATTTTTACTACCTGATCATACAGGATGGATTAGTCACGGCTTAATTGTGTAAAACAAGTTTGCTATGGTTTTAGTTATAACATTCCTCAAAATGAATTATTTATAGAAATCATGTGGACGCACACATCATGGTAAATAAGCATGATTGATTTACTTTGTTCTAGGTAAGGGACCGACACAGTCTTTCATTATTTTGTTAAATGGATGATCAAATGCACTAATTGGTTGGAGATAAGCCCAACGTTGGTTCTTATCAAATGTTTTACCATTTGACAAGTGTGATAAGATCGACAGTATTTTCAAACATCACACTTACTTGTCGGCCAATAAAAATGTTTCAAAAACTTGTGATTGGTTGTATTGACCCCTAATTTAGCAAATGATTTTCATGGCAAAGACTTAGACTTTCCTGTCTATAAGACTGAGGAACAATAATTTCATAAGTCAATGATTATTAGTCACCAACCGATACCTCAGGGTGTCTATATTTTCCCATAAGAACCACGTTTTTAATATAAAAAAACAAGTACTTCTCTGTCTTCATTTTTATTAATGGCCATTTGAAGCAAACTGCATTCGTCACTCTTCTTTCTCTTCCACATTGCATTTGTGTTTCTAGTAGACTGTTTACGGACAATGGAAAAATACATTACCGACATTCCGTTGGTGCTGTTTATGGCCAATGGGAACACATATGACAGACCCCGCCCCCCTCCCCCCTTGGGGCTATTTACGTGTTAGCTTTTTCAGATCACCCTTGGGTTGTTTACGAAGATTTATATGGGGCTGTTTACGGACGTTATGTTGAGTACGTATGAAACAGGTGTGGTGGTGTCATGGTACTAAAGATTGGCAAGAATTTTGCACGGGTCTGACCTGAATACACGCTACTCTAGGTAGATCCAAATGCAGTAGAGATATATACATATATAACACACACACACACACACACACACACACACACACACATACACACACACACACACATATATATATATATATATATATATATATATATATATATATATATATATATATATATATATATATATATAGATATATATATATATATATATATATATATATATATTGTTAATATTGAAGGCATCGCATAAGTCATCCTCAAACTTATTCTGACTTCTGGACCGTAGATGATGAGTCTCTTCAAACAGCCGAGTCTCTCCACATAGATTATTTTCCAAACACTTATATCAGTGATCCTGATATCTGTTCATAATGATTTCACATACATGGGTAAGTCTGTACGGAACAGCATAGACGATACGAGATCAGATGATTCAACGTTAGTCTACATCTTGTGACGAGACCAGGTGAAAGGAATGAAAAGAACCGCGTTTATTTATAGTAGAAGAGCGGAAAGAATATCCAATCTGCTACCTTTAACTTGGCACTAAAAATCATTTCTTACAATGGACTATGGAAGACTTGTACGAGGTCACGTGTCAGCGGCGCTTGAAGTTAGAAAAGCAAGGATACTAAGTGGTGGAAATGTGGGGTCAATAGTACGATTAGCGTTTGAAAACCGTTCCGAAGTTTAAACGCATGGCGGAAAGTGACCTGTTGATGTACCCACTGAACCCGCATGACAATTTGTACGGAGGATGGACACATGCCACCTGTTTGCTGTAACAAGCCGACGAGAAGAAACAAGACGAAATCAAATACTTAGACGTGTGTTTGCTGTATCCTTCATTACGTGTGCAAATATTGTCCATTGAATGAAATCAATGAGTTTTCAAACTATGGAGTATTACCAACACTTATTACGATGTGTTGTAGTCGACGTGTCTTAGTGACTTGCTTTCTGAGATTTCGTTTACCAGTCTATTACGAGGGCTCGGTACGATCTGTACTGTACCAACAATAACATGATGATATTTCGATTAATTGATCACAATAAACTCGTTCTGTTAACAACCTTGTAGTTTCATCTGCAAACTTTTCGACGTCTGTTTATTTGCTAATGTGTGACATACACATTCACTCGAAAGATGTACGTGATTGGAAAAGTTGGGATTTCGATGCCTGGGCCAAGGAAGTGTCTTATGTTGCCCAAGATTTGTGTTATGCATTCAAAGGAAAAATTGTCCAGTTAAATAAGTAAATTTTTAAAACTGTTAACGATAGTGTCAGAAGAACCCGTCACCAAGGACAACAATTCCTTTCCTGACAAGGTTGTCATCGACATTCGAAAAAGGGCATTCTGCGAGGATACCTGTGTGACTGTACCCAAACTAGAGACTTTAAGAACATTACACACTGTTTTTAAAAACATATTGTACTGTCACTTGTTTATATTCCAATTTGAAACGTTTGATCGAACATCATCATTTAATTGATCATCCCCCTCAATGGATCGTGTGGTATTATAAAGAGCGTACAGCATTCTGCGAGAAAAAGCGACGTCATTGTGTTTCTGGAAGACATTCCTGCCGAATATGACGGGATCGTGTCTGACCCCAGTCAAACCCATCTGGTCAGTTTCGAAGACATGTTAGAAGAAGATCAAGAAGAAATTAAACTGTGGTTTACGCACAAAGGGCATCATCATAATGTCAGTGTCATTTACATCACTCAACATTTGTTTCAACAAAGTAAAGCCCAGCAGTCACAATGCTCATGGCCTGGCCATGTTTAAAAGCGTCAGAGGTAAATCGCAATTGCAAGTCTGAGCCAACCAGTTAGGAACGCTTTGACTGACACGTGTGTACGACGACACCACTTAGACCCCACATGCCTATTTACTCTTGAATTAAAAGACCTACCCCGATTTATTTGCGATTTTGTACCCGTCTGTTTCACTGCTGGTGCCCAGACGAGGGGGATAGGCCTGTTATGTACACGTCGCCGTCGACTACTTAACAACAACAAAAATATATAAAAATCTCTAACACTTTGGGTTTGTCTCACACAGCATCAACCTGACATCCATTCAGTCTCATCTTCCTGTCCAATGGAAAAAATCAACAAATACTTGTTCGTGTCAAAGAAATCTTACGATAATTTACCGTGACAGCTAGTCAGTTACTACAAGGCATCATTCACGTCCCTCATCAAATCAAACGCTTTTTTTAGAGAAACAATGCAGCTTTGACACAACTGGTCAATCCTTGCATCAACACTCAAACCAGAAAGCAAATCGTTTTGAAACCTGGCAGTAACGGTTCTTTAAAAGGTGTCATCATTCGCTCCCTCTTAAAATTGGATCTAATGCCCCCAAAGTCTGCCCCAGTATAAGGCCACTACCAAAACGCCAACGGAACCAAAAAGGAAACAAACAGTGGTGTCAAGACTATGTCACAGGAATAGAAAAGCCCATAGAACAAGAAAAGTCCATAGAAAACAGATTCTACACGCCAAGTCAGGACTCAACCTTACATTCGCAAGCCATGACCTGCAGAGATGGTGACCAAGTCTCCAGTAGCCTCAAGTTCTTCCATCTCTCCGTTGCTAGTGATGCCAGCCAAACTCAAATTGACAGGCATACTTCTTCATTTGAAGACACAATGGAAATCCGCTTCTCCAAAACCTTCTCCAGCGGTGACACCCTCATCTTTATCTTTAGCTGCAGTGGCAGCTGTTCACAAAACACCTGTTCCCAAAATCAAAGTCCAAGAGAGATCGGACATGTCACAGAGTTTACTGGATTAGTCCGAGCAAGAACATTCCTGATTTAATCCTTGCAAACTCTCCACGACGTGTGATGCCTGTTACGTTGATACGACGTAAAGACATCAGTGACAACGCGTTCTACTCTAAAGAAAGACCAGCGATAAAAGATGGATATCAGCGTTTTTGTTCTCCTGAATACCCCAAGAAGAGCACACTATCACTATCGTCGTGGTAGCAAAGAATTTGAGCCCTAAGATCTTTTGTAATACGGAGACCCCCTTACACCCCCAGAGCTAGAAAGACTAAGAAACGAAGAACTATCTGAAATTTATACGTGTTTTCATTGCTAAAAGATCACACAGAGAAAAAAGAAAGAACAAAATTATTGCAAAGAGGGTATTGTGCCTGTTCCAAAGTCGGAACTGGATTTGTTTGCCAATATACCCATTATTAGTAAGACTCCCAAAAGGGTCAAATTTCATCCAGTCTCATATGTTAAGTACGCTGGACCATCTCCCATCGAGTTCGAAATCAAAGGACATCCGGAAAATTACATTGATCTGAATAGCAGTTACTTATACTTGAAAGTGAGAGTGATCTCCACATCGGACGATCCCGATATAAAGGACGAATATAAAGTAGCCCCGTCAACAATTTCATGCATTCGTTGTTCAGTGGAGGGTAATTGTACTTAAAGAACAAACAGGTCAGTTGCAGCATGGATACATACCCTTACTGAACGTACCTGGAAAATCTCTTAACGTACGGAAAAAAGCCAAGAACACCCATCTGGATGCTTTTGTGGTATGGAAACCAGCGATGGCAAGCAAATTCAAGGATACTGGTTTGATTACAGATATAAAAAGCAAACCACAATTCAACGATTCAACGGCCGAACAAAACAAATCAAAGGACTTACCAAATATTAGAACTGATGGATCGTTTGTATTTATACATGTTGCAAGCGAAGTATTTGCTGAATGTCCGCCTGAGACTAAATCGTAGCTGTGCCGCTTTCTCTTTGATAGCTGAGACTGCCTATTACAAAACAATCATCGAAGAAGCCTTACTCTACGTACGACGCATGGAAGTGTTACCTAATGTGGTAAACAACATCATTCACACTTTGAGAAGAACGACCGCCAAGTATCCGGTACAACGCGTTGAAGTGAAAACGTTTCACCATTCCCAATCAACGTTCAAAGATCATCTTTTCCAACCAAGGACAGTTACCCAAACATTTGATCAATATTATCGTGAAAAATACAGCCTTCAATGGAACCTTGGAGGAAAATCCTTTCGAGTTTCAGTAATACAATGCGTCCAATATAGAAGTCAGTTAAGATGGCAACACCTTGTGTGCCAGACCTTTCAAACTCGACTTTAGTGACAAATTACTTAAGATCGTACTTGTCCCTATACGAAACAACGGGACAGATAGGAACCAACACCATTCACGGTATTGCGTACGCATATTATGCAGAAGGTTACACTTTGTGGGATTTTGATTTTACTCGAGACCAAGGCAGCGACGAAAAATATTTCCACCCTATACAATCCGGCGAAATTCGAGTGGAACTTCGGTTTTCAAAACCAATACCCCCAAATAACACGGCGAATATCAACAGTTTCATTAATTCTTAACCAGTCACCTTCTCTCTGTCTCTCTGTTTCTGTCTTTCTGTCTGTCTCTGTCTCTGTCTCTCTCTCTCTCTCTCTCTCTTAATTTCATTAAGCTTATTCTTTCATCATTTTCATTGTACTGTTGATATCTTTATTCTCTATGGAGGTTTTTTTATTCTACTGTTTCTTTTTAATTTGTCCATGTGATACTAACGTTCATTTTTTGGCAATTACTATTCGTATATCAATTCATCGTCTTAGATGTAAATGCGCTGCGCGGAGGGACGTCCAGTTTTCGATGACCCCGTTTTGTGGACTGGAACTAGGGGTAATGTTTTTAGAATGCTACTATTATTAAACACTCATACATCAAATGAAGCTGATACCTAGCTTTGCCACGTTTTGTATTTTTTGCCCAGGTCACATGAATACATGAATGCATTCTATGTTAGTAAGTTAAAAGTAGAAATGTGTATATTACCACTTCGTTTTTTTGTTTTATGTCCCAAGAAAAAGAAACTGTGTTTATTGACACTTCCTTTCCCTGTCTTGTCAAATAGACTGCATGTGTTTGTGTTTGTACTTTATGAGTGTATATAATTAGTGAGTGAGAGTTTCTTATTTGTCCGCACGTTCCATGTTTTTTATGATCATTTAAACCTTGTGAATTTTGGTGTCAGGGGATGATTTCCTTCACCTGCGTGCTTGACATTTAATGGGACGATTTCCTAGCTACCCAAAGTTGACGTTTGAACGTCGAAAAAATAGCGAAACTCTTGGAGCTTCAGATGCACATGAAGTGTGACAGGACGCTTTTAGATGAGCTGTCTATGGAAACCATAGTTGAAAGTGATAGGATAGAGGAGGTCCTAGAGGAGAAACAAGAGAAGGAAAACAAAAGAACTATACTGCCTCACCTCATGCCTGTATGAGGTCAACCATGAGGTGATAACGTCTCCACCACCACAACAAGCATGACAACCAGAATCACAACTACAAGAACGTCAGCTACAGCCATCCGTATTAGTGCCAGAGATAAGGAGACCTCATCATTCATGACTACATAATAGAAGAAAGCCTCCAACAAAATTCTTTCTTGCCTAAAAGATTTTTCGATTTTATATTTTACGTTTTCCTCGAAAACATTTGTTCTCTTGCCTAAAACCCTTTAGTTGTTTCTTAATTTTTAGATATGGTAGACTGATCCTGATATTAAGCCCCAACACAGAGAGAATAATTTAGCTATGTATTAGTTGCTTACAATGAATACAATAATAAAGTCAATCACGTCTAACAGAAATGAACTCAACTTTGAATACGGTCTGAGTCCAACATATTATGTAACATACAATAGCATGTAATTAAAAACAAATTAGCAATTAAACTAAATGCAAATAACAATGCGATGTGTACACTTGAAAGCACGTTATACAGGATTAAATACGATTTATACAAAACTCTTTTTAGTACCTAAAACACTGCGATGAAATTATCGTGATGGAGGAAGGAAAGATCGTGGAAAGAGGACACCAGAAAGATCTCCTTGATGAAGATGGTAACTATGCCGGCATTTATCAAACTTTCCAGGAGACCTCATTCAAAGCTTCCATAGAACATAATGCCGAGAATTATGGTACGTGACATTTTTATGATCTATTAGTAAAACATGAAGGAAGTGTTCCTCAAAATATCACCATTTCTGGTACTTTTTCTGTTGTTTTTTTGACATTTTAGAAATCATCCATTACGGTAAATCTACTGGACATATTCCTAATGAAATTCTTTGTTGAAGTACCAGATCGAAATTTTGAAATACTTTTTCTTCATAGGAGTTACAGCATGATCATTTTATTTTCTTCGTTTACAATATATTACCTTTCCGGGAAGTTGTTGTACTTGGGAATACAAAAAAATACAAATTCACGCCCTTCTGGTGTATTTTGTACACATGAAATATTACGGCTTTAAAATAACTTTTGAAAACGAGCCACGTATTGAAAGAAAGGAGACACACACACACACACACACACACACACACACATATATATATATATATATATATATATATATATATATATATATATATATATATATATATATATATATCAATCACTCATCCATATCTTTTTTCTCGAAACCAGACATGTGTTATTGACTCTTTCTGATTCCCCGTTTTACAATTTTTCGCTCATATACAGTAGTGTGGTATTGGCATATTTGGATTGTTATTACTAATATATGTCTTAGCCTCTATGTTAGCTATTATTGGTAAACAAATGACATGTTATGTGATACCCACTGATTATAATCAAAGTGACCATAAAAATGGAGAAAGTCATGCGGAATGGAGTTTATTGAACTTGAACAGTAACAAGAAACCGCCATTATTCGCACTTCTGTAGTAAATGTCTTGGAGATTGTTACGTATTAAATTGTTTTTGTTTATACCGTGTTTTTCATTTTATGGGAAATTTATCCAGTTGTATTGTCTGTAAATCGGATACTACACGGTTTCTTATTTGTGCTGGGAGTTGTCTGTGCTTTTAAATTTACGAACTCGGACATGCTAATTATATCTTCAGTAGCTATCTTCATACAGTATACAAATCTTATTGAGACTACATTGTGCAGCTGAGAGAACGTCCGGATAAATACGTAATCGTGGATGTAATCGTATGGAAATTATTTTGCAAACATCACAAGAGACAATGGTTACTATCGATATAAACCCGATTATAATTCCGATTGGTGCACACGTGATGGTTGTCGTTGCTGTAATTTCAACAACATCAAAACCATTCGTTGCTGCTGGTGCAAGACTACAAATATCATCTATAGACAAACACATACGCTTGTATTTTAAGACAAACGTCGCTCTCTTTGTGATTTTATTTTGAAGTTGTTGTTCTCATTCACTTTTATTTTCACGTCGGTAATATTTATCATAATCATCAGTCTCTTAACCTAGTGTAGTCGTTGAAGCACTGTGTTGCTGAACATCTGACCAGTTCCCTCCACTTGACTCGATCATGTGCCAATGCCTGTGTCTGTACAAAACTTTTCCTTGTCCATTCTGTGATGTTGTCACTCCACTTTTTTCTTTGTCTGCCTCTCCTTCTACCACCTTGGACACTACCCTGCAGTACTGTTGTGGATAGACTGTTGGCTCTAGTGACCCGGCCATACCATTTCAGCTTTCTCTTTTTGACAATGGTGAGGAGGTATTCATAACGCCACACTTTGTGCCTGATGGTATTGCTCACTTCTTCATTTCTGATGTGGTCCATGTAAGAGATGCCAAGGATGGTTCTGTAGCATCTCATTTCAAGTGCCTGAATTCTTCGTTGTAATTCTGCTGTCAGGGTCCAGGCCTCACATGAATACAGAAAGATTGAGATGACTAGTGCTCTCAATAGTCTGATTTTACTTTTCAGACCAATTGTCTCTCCAGATGGGTCTTAGCTTTGACATAGCTGCCGTTGTTTGTGCTCGTGACAAAACTTCTGCTCGTGATCCCCCTTCCGTGATTATGGAACCAAAATATTTGAATTGGCCCGCTGTTTTCAGTTCCTGTCCTCTGACTTTAATCTTAGTTGAGATTTGTTTGCCACTGTTTGTCTTCAGCTTTGTCTTCTCGGCACTTATCTCCATGTCAAACCTGGAAGATGTTTTATCCAGGTTCTTCACTAAGGTGGCAAGCTCATCTTCACTGCATGCCAGCCCATCAATGTCGTCTGCAAAGCTGAAGTTGGTGATGTTACGCCCTCCAATGCTGACTGTCCCACAGTGGTTTTCCAGGGCTTCGCTCATGATTCGCTCTCAGTAGATGTTGAAAAGCGTAGGTGACAGGAGACAGCCTTGCCGTACTCCAACTGTAGTCTTGAACCAGTCCCCACAGAACCTTGAGTAATTACTGCACTGGTAGCCTTGGCGTACAACTGCTTGATGGTGTTGGTCAACTTTTGACCCATGTTGTACTTCTTCATTGTGGCCCACAATGCCTCATGCCACACTCTATCAAAAACCTTTTTGAAATCTATGAACACATGATAGATGTCTTGTTGATGTTTGTGAGTACTTTTCACACAGAACCCTAAGATTAAAAATTTGTTCTGTTGTGCTTCTTTCACTACGGAACCCTGCCTGTTCTTCAGCGATTATTTCTTCTCCTTGTGGGTTCAGTCTGTTCAAGATGATCTTCAGCATCATAGCATGGCTGATCAAACTGATAGCTCTGTAATTTTGGCACAGCTGGAGATTTTTTGGGGAGTGTTATAATTAGTGACTTGATCCACTGTGTTGGCCATTCGCCTGTCTGCCAGGTCCTGTTGCAGATTTTTGTTAGTAGTTATATCACTGATTCCCCACCATTCTTGACAAGTTCAGCTGGGATGTTGTCTGCTCCAGCTGCCTTTCCATTCTTCAGTGCTCTTATTGCTGAATCAACCTCTTCTTTGAGAATGGGGAAATCATCATTTTTTGTGGAGTTTGGAACTTCAAGCACCTCTGGGTCTCCTGCGGACGGATGGTTGTAGAGTTCTTTACAATACGCAGTCCATCTTTCTGCAATGTCACTTGCTTCTGTGAGGCATTTTCCATTTTCATCTTGAATGGTACTGACTCTTGGCTGCTTCTTTCTGGTGAGGACTTTCACAGTTTGGAATGCCTTTTTGCTGTTATTCTTTATCAGACTGTTCTCCATTTCTGTGCACTATTTTCCAATCCAATCTTCTTTTGCTTTCTTCAATTTGTTTCTGACATTCTTGTTTATTTCTCGATATTCCACTGCCCCTGTTGTGTGTCTGGTGTTTTTTTAGGTCTCTTCGGGCGTCACACAGATTCAGAATCTCTTCTGTAACCCAGGGTTTTTTCTTTGGGCGATGGAGGCCAAAATGTCCTTGGCAACTGTTGTCATGACTGTGTTGAAAGTGTCTGTCATCACTTTAACATCAACATCCATCACAAGGAGTGGAGCAAATTTTCCTCCAATTGTGGCTTGGAATGACTTGCAGATGTTAGGGTCCTTCAGTTGTTCAAGGTTGAATTTGAGCCTGATTTTCTTTGGCTTGTTGATTTTCTTCAACCTCACTCAGAAGTTCATAATGACGAGGTCGTGATCACTCCCAACATCAACACCTGGAAACGTTCTTGTTTTTTTCTCTATTGATGCCAGATCGGTACCGGTTTTGAACTAGTATGTAGTCGATCTGGTTATGATGGGTTCCATTTGGTGCATGCCATGTCATGCATCGGGAAGCTTTATGTTGACCCAGGATGTTGGCTGGTACCAAGTTGTTGTAGCTTGCGAACTCGAGCAGACGTCTCCCTCTTTCATCGGTAAGCTCGTTGCAAGAAGGTCCACAATAATCATCCCAATCTTTTAGAGCATCTTTGCCAACTTTGGCATTCCAGTCTCCTTGGATAATAAAGATGTCTTTTTTACTTGCCATGTTTATTATACCTTGAAGTTTGTTGTAGAACTCCTCTATTTCTTCATCATCATGATCAAGAGTTATTGCATAGATTTGGATAATTGTGATGTTAAATGGGGACGCTTTCAGACGAATGGAGATGATTCTACTAGATATGTGGCGACATTCAAGAACAGATCCCTTAATGGCTTTGTTTACAAGGAAGCCTAAACCATTTATGGACTTGTCCATCTCTCCACTATAGTATAATATATGCCCATCTTCAGTTTGGTGTTCTACTAGGGCTTTCCATCTTACTTCACAGAGTCCCAGTATGTCCCATGTGTAGTGTTCCATCTCATGCATCAACTCTTGGAGTCTTCCAGTTTGCGCCAGAGTTCTGATGTTCCAGGTGGCGATGGCAATGCTGTCTCTCACTCTGATTTTATGCAGAGTACTAGTAGCACACTTGTCACCTCCATCATGGTGGAAAACGGCAGGCGCGGTCCTTGTTGACCCAGGTGACGACCGATCCGGTATGATATCTTCAGATTTGTCCAGCATTATCAGTGTGTCTTGGGCAAAAGTCGTCTGGCGGAGCCCATCCCTCTCCAAACCAAGGAGTTGCCAGAAGGGGATGTAGTACATCGTCCAACTGCCTTAGGGTCTCCACTCCTGATTTTCTTTTAGGGCTCACTCTCTTAGCCTTTGGCTAGCCAAAGTCAACCTGCAAGGCAGCAGGAAACTCGTGTATAGGCGGGTTCGTCCATTTCCCGAACAGATTGAGCATCTGCCACTGCCCCAGTAATATCTGTAATAATACGTCGTACAAACTGCACGACTGGCAGACCCAGTCTAGATTTATAACGTCTAAGTGCAACATGCACTTCTAACTAATTAAGTTTTTTTACTGGCATTACTATCAAACAATCATATACCAAATGTTCCTGAAGAATAGAAGATGTAAATTTGCAATTGTTAAACATTCTTATACCATAGCATTACGGTCATTAACAAATATACTGGTTGCACCCTTTCTTCCAATAACTGTTGCACGGACAAGTGGGTCCTTCATTGATGAGTCGATGTATGTATATCAGATTCGTTTGGAAATGTATCCGTGATGGTTTGAGCAATGAATTCCACTGCATCATTGTAGAAACAATCGCTGAGTGAAATCAACTACACGGCAATTTAACGTTATAATGCCATGATTCCAAGTTGAGTTCGAGTTGATATGTGCACATTAGGGTGATTAGCTATTTGGCCTTTAACATTATTTTATTTCGGTGTATAAAACAGTTTTCACGCAGAAATGCAACGACAAATGGAAGGAAACTACTAACAATGTTAGCATCCACTTCCATGCGGTTTATTGCATCGTGAGTAAATCACGCATCATCACCGCGGTCAGAATCAACCATTTATATGTAATAACAAATGTTAAACATAATCACCAAAGACGGTTACGTACGCGTCAAGATAATCAATGAGTCTTGGAATTAAATTTGATATTCAGCAACTTATGATACTGTACTGAAAATATAATAGCTTTGAAACACCAGTCCTTTCAGCAATAAGTGAAATCGGTTGGATCAAGCAAAGATGTGAATTATAATTTATTAGTAATATCATTGTTCCTCACCACATTTTAATTCAAAGTAAGATAAATAAGCATGATCCAGATTCACGGATTTTTAACGTCTAATGTTTAGATATATAAAACCACTTTTAAATAGATAACCTAATTTTCCCTCTCGTTCTTTGGTTAATACTCCTTGAATCTGGCTCCATTTTCTATATTACAAGTGGGAGGGGGCACGTCAGAGGTCTAGTTAAGTTGCATCCTTAAATATTATTATACACTGTATGTAATATTTAGCATACTTTAAAATAATATCAATAAGTGTTTACGGTTGGTAAACGCTCTATTGCACGCAACGCTTTATTAACAAGATGTACTCTTGTATTTGCAAGGCTTTAATTAAAAGATGAGAGCATAAGGGACCAACCAACCGAGTTTGTATCAATTTATTTAAATAAAATATTGATATATGACTTTGTTCACGGTAGGCACTTGTGCATTGTGGATAAATAATTAACAGCTTCAAATGGTGGTGCAAGTTCATATGGGTCAAAATACAACAAATGGTTAGGTGTCATCAAATATTAATTCGAATAAGTACCATATCCTGCTGTCATATTCAGTCCTGTTTCACGAATGCTTGGCACCATCAGTGCATGTTCATTTCATAAAGACGTAATGGAAATGCATGCAAGATTGGTTAATGGACGCGTGACTTTTGCGCAATCGAAGACATCTGCCTGATGGTACTATATGACTTTTACCTGGAAATTGAAGGCCTTTTCCTTTCTTATTTGTACGCGTCCACCAACTGACTTTTTCAATGCCATTTATGATGCTGTCCCAACAGTAATTATCCCCGCTGCTTTTGCATGAGCTATAGCCATTGCTGATAAAACGCTCCAGTTGTTGCAAGTATTGGAAATATTCCATCTTTCTTTTGCGATCTCCTCTGATTTGGATAATTTTAGTGTAACTGGTGCATCATACCGTTTGGACGAATTAAGCTTATTACGTTTTGTTTCGATTAACTGCAATAAATTCCATTTAATTTTGTTGGAAAAGAAAATTAAGTTTAACCCTACAATCGTTTCTTATTGTATTTTCCATTTTCTAAAAAAATCTTTTCAGTAAGGCCAACCTTTACATAATGATTGGTCATTATTATTTGAAAGCGTAATATGTTCAATTACTCGATCAATTTTCACAGGCGCATCAATGTAAGAAGAAATTAAAGTATTACCACAAATTGTGATATGTCCGTGTCTGTACATAACCAAGCAAACTTTTTTAAGTAATCGCCTGATGACCGTTTAATTGCAAATACACCCCAGTCACATCTAAGCTGTCAAATATCATTTTACTTGTGATTTGGTCATAATCTCAATTTATAAGTTGAAACGACACAAACTCTTGTCGGGTTGTCGTTTCGAGTCTCAACAGAAGGTACTTGATTCCCATGGACTCTGTGTTAAAGTCTTTCATATTGTTACGTGCTTAGGCTCGAATAAGCAGCAGCACAGAAAGAGTGAAAACTAACAAGCTTGTAAAACTTTAACAATGATTTTTATTAAGTACAATTATTTTCATAAATAAATAAACTTACGGTTTTAGAGAATCAAATCCAACAAATATAAAATTCACAAAATAATCCACTAATGGAATTGCAAGTCCTGATAAATAAATGTTCTAATAGTTCCAGGTTCGAATCTTGACGATGTAATCCAAAATGGCTGACAATGTCACGTGATGCAGTTCTTGTTTTAATATCATCCAGATGAAATTATTAACACATATGTCCTTTTCCAGATAATTCTTCTTTCTTCAATGAATTGACACAAAGTCCAGAACAAAATAACACTCAAACATGAAATACACAACTTAATAATAATAAAGCCCAAACATCTACTGAACTCCTATCCAAAACAACAGTCTATATAACTGTTTTTTAAGTAAACAAGTGATCACATGATTTTCTAGAAATTGATAGATGTTCATGGAAGGTCACAGAAAGGGACTGCCTTCACTAAAAATCACGTACTCTAGAAATTTACTACCCCTTCCCCCCCCCCCCTCAACTAAAAATATAAATATTGTCCTTGAAATTAACCAATAGTTTTAGAGACTTGTTGACAATGTCCAAAGCAAGGTCAGGAATTAGATCCACAAGCCAAGGTCAAAACTTGTTTACAATTAGAGTGTAGGTCAGCCTAAATTTGCCAGAAAAATCTCCCAATAAATGAATTTTAAAGCAACCATGACAAATTTGGATTTAACAATTAAAAAAAAAATAATTTAAATCCAATAGCTGTAACACCTTCCCCCATAAAATAAAAAGAAAGGTTTATATGATAAAACTTTCTTTTTATCACAAACCAATTTACATCCGAGATTAAAAGAACTAGTACAAATTACACAATATAATAAATTATACACGGGAAAGAGTGTCTACAATTATATTATCAAGAAATAGCCTCAACATTTTAACTTGTCCATGTCCCACTAAATGTCCTAAGAAAGCTACTCTAGCAAGGCATAACTCACTTTTAAATAAATTAACAGTCAGACACGCATTAGCGAGTCTGTCAAAGAATTTTCTACTTGTTACTAGATTTTCTTTCCAGGTGTCGTTGTTGATGATGACGTCACAAATCTCTAGACCAGAGATGAACATTTTTATGAGACGTTGAAATGGACTTTCTTTATATTGGTGGAGTCCTTTTGGAGTCGCAATATTGAGTTTTCCTTTGCTCTTTCCTTAGTGGAATCTGCCAAAATCCTTTCAGAAGGTCAGAATTTGGTGACGTACTTGGTATTCCCAATTTTATCAATAGAATAGTCAATTCTTGTTAATGGGAATGAATCTGTTTTTGTCACTCTGTTCACCTTCCTATAATCAGTACACATACGGAGAGTTTTACCTGGTTTAGGAACAAGTATGCATAGTGAACTCCAATCACTTTTACTGGGCTTGATAAAATCATTCTTCAGCAAATACTGAATTTCCTTTTTCAAATATTCCTGTTTGAGTGGACTCTTCCTGCATGGAATTCTCAATCTCAACGTCATGAAAATTTTGTTTGCCCTTGTAAGAATATCTGGACATAGGTGCTCATATAATAACAACTTTCAGTTCATTTCTTTCTTGCACTTGCAAATGTGAAAGTTTCTGGTCTATATTTTTTTATAATTTCTGAATTCCAACAATTCGTCGCTCCAATGTCAGTCGAATCCTGATGATATTCCTTCATTGAGTAGGACAGGTACTAAATTAATTACATATTTAACATAGCTACTTCTTTCAATACACTGGTACTCCTATAATTAATTTAGATCCCAGGAGCACTAATACTATAACTTAACTAATTCATTTTCTTCTTAACTTTGTAAGGGCCGTAATATCTAATCTGAAGAAAAGTAAGAAGAATGAACAAGAGTAACACAACTCCATTATCAGACTCAAAAGTTCTCTCCGTTTCAGTTCTTTTAAACCATAGTTTCATTTTTAACTTTAATTGATTACTTGACTTGGTCTTAGGTAAGGAATCCACACAATCTACCATAATTCTACTGAATGTTTCACCAAACGTAGGAATAGGTTGCAGATGAGCCTTAAGTATCTTCTGATTGGGTTTTCCTACCATTTGACAAGTATGACAAGATCTACAGTATTTGACATCACTTTTGATTTTTGGCCAATAGAAGTGAGTCAAGATCTTGTAATACATTTTATTAATACCTAAATGACCAGCCAAAGGAGTTTCATGGGCCAGATTAAGTATTTCCTGTCTGTAAGGTTTTGGAACTACTATCTGATAGTTTGCTGACCACTCATCACCAACAGGTACCTCGAAAGGTCTCCATTTTCTCATAAGAATTCCATTTTTAATGAAATAACAGACAGGAACTTCAGTAACTTCAGTCTCATTTATGACCCTTTGAAACAAACAGGAGATCTCAGGATCTTTTTCCTGTTCGACGACAAGTGACTGTCGTTTATCACCCTGATTAAGAGAATGAGTTATTAAAAGAGGATCACTATAATCAATACCTTCTGATTGATCTAAACCAAGAGTAAAAGTGATCTTATCAAAAGCCTGACCTATGCAAGCGCCAGTTGAAGGAATGCTGCCTTCTGTAACATCATTCTCAAGATCATCACCCTGATTAAAATAAAGAGAATTAGTTGTAAAAAGAAGATCACTATGATCAATACCTTCTGATTGATCTAAACCAAGAGTAAAAGTGATCTCATCAAAAACCTGACCTATACAAGCGCCAGTTGAAGGAATGCTGCCTTCTGTAACATCATTCTCAAGATCATCACCCTGATTAGAATAAAGAGAATGAGTTGTCAAAAGAGGATCACTATGATCAATACCTTCTGATTGATCTAAACCAATAGTAAAAGTGACCTCATCAAAAGCCTGACCTATACTAGTGTCAGATAAGGGAATACTGGCCTCAACAACATAAACCTGACCCACGCAGGTGTCAGATAAGGGAATACTTCCCTCAATAACATAAGCCTGACCCACGCAGGTGTCAGATAAGGGAATACTGGCCTCAACAACATAAGCCTGACCCACGCAGATGTCAGATAAGGGAATACTGGCCTCAACAACATAAGCCTGACCCACGCATGTGTCAACGAAGGGAATACTGCCCTTTTCAACTTCATTCTCAAGAGCTTTCTTTACCATAGCTCTAATAACTGTACAAGATTGAAATATATCAAGGATTTCTTTTTCAATTGGATCAACTTTCTGATCCAAATTAGGCTTGTCATTCACAAGTGGATTAACCACAACCTTGTCCCCAGCTAAGTCGTTGCCTAGCAATAAATATATTCCCTCAACGGGTAAAACCGAGACTGTTCCGATTGTCACAGGTCCTGACGCTAAGTCTGATGACAAATTTACACAATGGAGAGGAACATTAACAACGCTGCACTCTACTCCCTTAATAAGAACACTTTCATTAGAAGAAGACTTCTCAGAAAAAGGCAAAATACCTGACAATAAAAGACTCTGAGAGGCTCCTGTGTCCCTTAAAATTTTAATAGTGGTGGGATTGACTGAATCACCCAAGAGTGATATAGAACCCTTCGACATGAATGGTTCATAATTCTCCATATCAAAATCAGACTGGGATTTATTAGACCCAACAAATGTATTGCTTTCAATACATGACTGTGACCTTGACCTCTTGTAAATAAGAGCATTTGGAACATGCCTGTCTTGATTCTGATGCCTATTTTTTAATTTGTAGCAATCAGAAATAACGTTTCCTTTTTTCTTGCAAAAGTTACACGTCGGAAGAGACAAGGATCTAGAATCAAACTTCTCTGAAGTCTGATCTTTGAAAGTTGTGTTAGTTTGAGTTTTAGAAGGGCTTGAATTAGGCGGAAATACTTTTCTGCCATTAAATTGTTGAGTAGAAGTCTTGTTAACAAAAGGAACTTTATGTGTCAAAGAATATTCGTCAGCAGCTCGAGCAGCATTTTCCAAGGTTTCAACCTGATGCTCATCAAGATAAGTTTTAACATCATTATGGACACAGTTTTTGAACTCTTCAATTAATATAATTTGCTTGAGATTTTGATAATCTTGCTCGACGTTCTTGGCTAAGCACCATCTATCAAACAACTGCTCTTTTTGTCTAGCAAATTAGACATGAGTTTGTCCAGCTTCATTTCTGTAATTTCTAAATTTTTGCCTATAAGCTTTAGGAACTAACTCATAACCTCTTAAAATACATTCTTTAACTACATCATAGTCACTACTTTGATGAACAGGCAGTGAAGTGTAAATCTCGCTAGCCTTACCAGTAAGTACACATTGTAGTAACTGAGTCCAGTTCTCTCTTGGCCACTTTAAATTTTCTGCAACTTTTTCAAAAATAATAAAACATTTGTCTACTTCTTTTTCTTTGAAAGGGGGCACTAATCTAATATTCCTTGCTAAATCAAAATTTTGATTTGAAGTATGATGGTGATTCTCACCTGCTAGCTCTATTTCTTTCATTTTAATTTCTTTCTCAATTTGCATTTGCTCTTTTTGTAATTCAAATTGTTTTTCTTTCTCCCTTTCCTGTCTCTCTCTCTCTCCTCTTTCTCTCTATCAATTAGCATCTGCTCTTTTTGTAATTCAATTTGTTTTTCTTTCTCCTCTCTCTCAATCTGCATCTGCTCTTTTTGTAATTCAAATTGTCTCTCTCTCTCTCCTCTTTTTCAGATTGTAATTGTCTTTCTTTCTCCTCTTTTTCAAATTGTAATTGCTTTTCTTTCTCCCTTTCCTGAAATTCTAGTTTTTTTTAAACTCTAATTCACTCTCTCTCTCTGAAATTCCAGCTTCTTCAACTCTAATTCCATCTTGAATTTTAATTCTAATTCCTTCAGTTTAATGTCAGAGTCTGGTGTAGACTTACTGACTGGAATCAAAGCACTTTGTTCCAAAAACATCCTGTTCTACCAAATACTGGACCAAAATCTTTTTGATATCTTGTTTCATTAAAGAAGCCTTGACTTCAGAAAGATCGTATTATCTGGCAAGTTGAACCAACTCGTCTTTTTTAAAAAGATCTAATTGCTCCTGGGTAGGATTAGAAAGAAATATTTCTACCTTAGATGTCATTTTGATACAAGCTTGTTAGTCTCACTAAAGATTTAAATTTTTCAAAAACTAGGGGAAATTCAAATTTAAATTCTAATTTATTTAAATCCCAAGACGAGATCCCAATTTCTATGTTACGTGCTTAGGCTCGAATAAGCAGCAACACAGAAAGAGTGAAAACTAACAAGCTTGTAAAACTTTAACAATGATTTTTATTAAGTACAATTATTTTCATAAATAAATAAACTTACGGTTTTAGAGAATCAAATCCAACAAATATAAAATTCACAAAATAATCCACTAATGGAATTGCAAGCCCTGATAAATAAATGTTCTAATAGTTCCAGGTTCGAATCTTGACGATGTAATCCAAAATGGCTGACAATGTCACGTGATGCAGTTCTTGTTTTAATATCATCCAGATGAAATTATGAACACATATGTCCTTTTCCAGATAATTCTTCTTTCTTCAATGAATTGACACAAAGTCCAGAACAAAATAACACTCAAACATGAAATACACAACTTAATAATAATAAAGCCCAAACATCTACTGAACTCCTATCCAAAACAACAGTCTATATAACTGTTTTTTTAAGTAAACAAGTGATCACATGATTTTCTAGAAATTGATAGAAGTTCATGGAAGGTCACAGAAAGGGACTGCCTTCACTAAAAATCACGTACTCTAGATATTTACTACCCCCCAGAACTAAAAATAAAAATATTGTCCTTGAAATTAACCAATAGTTTTAGAGACTTGTTGACAATGTCCAAAGCAAGGTCAGGAATTAGATCCACAAGCCAAGGTCAAAACTTGTTTACAATTAGTGTAGATCAGCCTAAATTTGCCAGAAAAATCTCCCAATAAATGAATTTTAAAGCAACCATGACAAATTTGGATTTAACAATTAAAAAAAATAAATAATTTAAATCCAATAGCCGTAACAATATGCTGATGTTTTATTGAAAGCGTAACTATATATCATTGCAGTTCTGTTCGACCATGTTGTTTTTTAACATTTAGGACAGAAAAATGAGAAGCCGAGAAGGGAAAAAGATCAAACCTCCCTTCCAAAAGAGGAACCCAAATTTTCAATCATAAATGGCGAACCTTGTGCAAATGGAGAAATGCAATTAAAGAATGACTCCGTGACGAAACGTAAGACACAAATTCACCATTACGATAATCGCTTTAAACCTAGCCCATGCGTATTTCTGTAAGATAGTATCTTATAGTAATGAACCTTCTTTAAATTTTACAGACTTCCTATTTAACTCAACAAGAAAATTTTCAGTTTAACCAGATCAAAGAGAAACAATTATTTCCGAGTTATTTTACCTCAAAACTGGTATATTTCATTCAGTCCAGTCTCATACGTAGGGTCTGTCACAATACACACACACACACACACACACACACACACACACACACACACACACACACACACACACACATGCATACACTCACATACATCATTGAAAACTTGTTTTTAAAAAAAAAAGGAACATATTGTGAAACTTGACATATTTGTCCAAACAGGAGAACTTCCAATGATACTTTGATTCATTGATTTTGTCCAAAAAAAATAAAAATGTGTCGTAACATTGAATGGCAATGACTGCTAAATTATGATCTATTTCGACTTATGTCTCGTCAATAAAGCCATATTGACTTGTATCCTTGTACACAACATATATTTTCATTTATCATTTGTCAACAGTGGTATGATTTTAAATCAACAGAGAAGTCAAGATTTACATCGATTGTTTTGAATCTATAGAAAAATATTTTGTAATGAATATTTTGAAATGACTACTTAGTAATGGATTGAAAATTCTACTCTCTACGCTACTTATTTAGTTAAAATAAACATGTCAGCAGCACATAGAATACCATGCTGTTACATTATCTGAAATACGATTTTAATGCCAGTAAACATATTCACAAGACGATGCATAGCAGAACGCATATTGACTACAATAGTGTTGAGATTGACAAGTATACATTGGGCACGTGCTATAATTGCTAAGCCCGTATATAAATTGACACCTATAGAATATTGATTGTCAATTGTTACTTATTTTAGGTATTCTTGTACAGAAAGAGGAGTCCTCCGTAGGAGGTATAAGTTTTGGTACCTTCCAGGCGTACATATCAGCATGTGGTGGGTGGTTTTTGGTGGTATTCATATATCTTGTGTATATCCTGTCGGCCTCATCCATTGTCTTCAGTGACTGGTGGCTCAGCAAGTGGATAAGCACATTCACGGTCAGACCTTGGTGCCTCTTGTCAGTCATTTAACTTTTGCGTTGCACAATTGTAATCAGTAATACACATATCTGAAGCAGTAATATTTCCCTAACGACAGATGTTCTTGTGAATATCATTTCATTGAATCCATTATTATTTTGTTTAATTTTTAGTTTTATAAAATTAATATGTAGTTAACTGTCTTTTCATCTTTTTATTAATAAAGGTGTATATTATTTTGCATGGCGGGTACCCATAGTACGTTTGAATGATGTAATTTTCTTGTAATGTGTAAGTTTATAAAGTCGCATAAATATATCACAGTTTATTCTATTAGAAACTTTTAAGTAAAAGCAAATATTCAAGTCTATGAAGATACTGACTTCAATTCTTGTTGGTTAATTAATATTAGATAAATTACTGAACATTAACTTATAATTTGTCAAAAGCATTTGTTTATGCGTTTCAAGGGTTCAGCCAGCGAAGCCAGACTCAACACAACTTGGACGGGTTCTGACATGATACTTTCTCCCAGTTCCCAAGACACCAATGTCGGCACATCAGTGCCAATCTGGAATACCTCTTACGCTGTCTTTACAGCTATGTCAACCACTACAGTACCCATGACTTCTGCTGGTTCCGGCAATATAAACATGACTGTGGACGTCCCCAATATTAGTGGTGTTTTTACATCCCAGTTTTACCTTTTAGTGTATGGTACGTCACTTGTCGGTATCCTTTTTCTGCAGGTCCTGAAGAGTATCGGTGGCATCAAGGTACGGTATGCGATTATGCATTTATTCATTCATGGTTTTTTGGTATAAATTGCGTAGTTGCAAGATGCACAACAAGGTCGACCTAAGCAAGTTCTAAATTTATGACAAAACAGATAACCCCAGACCACTAATCTCTTTCTGCAATAATATTTTACATCGTTTCGTAGCATTTTAAAGACACAATTTATCGTACAACAATTTTTTAACGGCAAGTTTTAAGACTTTATAAATAGTTGCTAAAGTATACCCTAGTATTTGAAATGATACCTAACACAACTACTAAAATATCTATTGAATCTTACAATGGTTTTATGGAAATAATCTATTCATAATTTATGATTTATTTCACAGCCAATCCGCAAACAAAATAAAATCAGCAATATTTGATTATATTTCTTCACATATAGATCAGGCATACAATTATTAATTAGAAGGATATGGGAATTTTTTTTTCTACGCAGCTGACAATAAGAGCCGCCAGCAACCTTCACAACGATGTCCTTGACAAGGTTGTGAAAGCGCCAATGAAATTTTTTGATGCTAACCCTGCGGGGAGAGTGTTGAACAGATTCTCTAAAGATTTGGACGAAGGTTGCTAAAATACTATGAACTTACACAATTTTCAGCATGTATTACGCATAATTGAGATAATTTGCGATCATTCAGGTTTAGTTACAGGAAAATGCTTATATGATTCGGACAATTCATTATCACAAAAAAGATGGACTGCACTAATTACGGTAGAAAAAAACAATGCACTGCCGCAAGTCAAGTGTAATTAAATTTTTAAGAAGGTATGGAAACTTGAATAAAGAAAATCAATAACAACAGGGATTGATACAAATTTAAAGTTTACAGAGACATATCCCATTGTAATTTCTTTTAAATTTCTGGTGAAGTATAGCAGAGTTTAAAACACCTATGAATTATACGTTTTGCTCCATTCACAAATGACCATTAGGCGATTAGTTTTTGTTATTTATTTTTGGATACTTGCCAACATTTAGAAATTCTTACTTACGAAACAGACTTTGAATAGCAACTTTTTGACCAGGCTTTACTGTATTTTTTAATCATTATATTTCATCATTATTCCTGATTTCAGTAAGCGAGCATATCTTAGGATTGCATGCTATACAAATGCTACCAAAAGAATATATGTAGGTGCATGGATGAAACTACGTAATTTAGTGTTAGTAAACGACACTACATAACGTCCATTTTTTTCTACTTGAACTCCACAGCTGATGTGTACCTGCCGCAGACGATTCACGCTCTGTTCCAAATCATGAACCAAAACGTTTTGTCCATCCTGCTGACAGTGTATTACGTCCCCTGGATACTCATCGCGGTCGTACCAATTCTAGCTGTTTTCTGGGTCATGAAATCTATCATGGCAGTGTCAACTCGACAATTAAAGCGCCTAGAAAACGTTTCAAGATCTCCTCTACTGAGTCACGTGACCACTTCCGCTCAGGGATTATCTGCTATTGTCACATATAAACAAGAACAAAGATTTTATGAAACGTATGTTGTTACCATTAGTTTTCTTTCGTCAAGTGAGTCTTTTTCATTGTTTTAATCTTCAAGGTAATTTGATTCTGGATTAATTATCAATGTATTGCTTTCAACTAATATTATTGGAAATTAACAATTATTTCGTTGTGCTGATCATCACTTTTCTTTTCCTATTTAATGCAAAAATGTAGCAGTCTTCTTACAAATTGTTTGAATATATCTTGAGAATAATTATTGCAAATGCGACTTCGAGAGAAACTTTTAAGTGTCGACTTTTCTCAAAAGTAAAGTCGAGCTAAAACAGATTTTACATATGTTCTTTATGTAGTATAATCACAGAAGACAATGGCGCTTTATCATGCACATTGGTCAATGTATGCACATTGGTCAGTGTATAGTGACAATTCTCAAACTTTTTGAAGTTTTTGACGTAAATATTGTGACGAACTAGACAGAATTGAGTTACAATAGTCCTGTTCACTAAGTATGACTTGAACCACTGTAAGTCTATATTCTGAATGCCAAATACATTATGGAGACGGTGAAGTAATATATCATGTTCTTATGTGTCAAATGCTGCAGACAAATCAAGGAGGATGAGTACTGTAATCTTTCCACTATCCAAAACAGAGAGAATGTCATTAAATACTTTCAGAGGAGTATTTTCCGTACTGTGGCAAGGGCGATATGCAGACTGTAGTCGGCTAAAAAGACTGCTTGAATGCAAATTAGCTACAAGTTGGGTTAGAACAACCTTTTCTAAGAAGTTTTTTATATGAATGAGAGATTAGAAACTTGGCTGTAGTTCTTTAAATGGTTATGGTCAAGTGTTGGTTTCTTCAGCACAGGCTTTACGATGACAGTTTTGAAAAATCATAGGAATTCCCCCGATGAGAGAGAGAGATATTAATAACATCAGTTAGCGAAGGCAACATTGGGTCTAAGTACCCAAGCAGCAGTGATGTCGGAAATGGATCGCGTTCAAATGACTATGGTGCACTCTTCATCACGATTGTCCATTCTAAATCAATCGAGACAGTTTCAAATGCTCCTTATGGTTGTCGCTGAAATACTGTATCATAACTGTATGGTGACGAGTCAATTGAAATTGTGTTGTCAAGCAAATCTCTAATGGTTTGTGCTTTGTCACGAAAGAAATTTGCAAATTGGTCCGGAAGGTCTACTGCAGAGAAGGTAGTTGGAAGTAGTGTACATTTATTACTCGACACTAGTTTGTTAGTTATGTCCAATAGCTCTTTGCAGCTGGAACTCTCAGTGATCTTAGTACTGTAGTGAAATAATTTGGCTAAATGGAATATGTGTGTGACGTTCTTCTTAGATGCTTCATAGATTTGTTTATGAATAGTGAGTCTGGTGGAAAGCCAAAGCTTCTCTGCTTTTCGGCGATGAATTTTAGCATTGCGAAGCTAGTCCCTAACATTGCTATACCATGGAGAACACTTTCTTATTGATACTGCATTTGGTGGCTGGGGCATGTTTTCAAGCAATGAACACAGGCATTAATAAGCAATACTTTTATTTGTACAACTTGTACAAAGTAAAATAATCTTCTATTCCGCTTAATTGTGCAATATCTGCTAAAAATTGGCCGTGTCTAAAAGCGGAAAAACGTTTAATTTCTGATGGAATAGCTTCAATACTGAATAAAGTTTAACTTAGGGCAAATTCAGTTCATGTTTCATAAACCAGTTTTATAGTTTGTCATCAACCATGTCCAATATTACATTATTATTCCTTTCTTAACTTTTTCTGAAGGAACTGTTCTACATATAGCGTTGTTAGGTTAGGGCAATATGCCCCACCATTCACCACTGTCGGAAGACAGTTTACGATGGAGAAGGCAATATTAGGTATATTAATCACATGACGTCTGGCACGTGGCAGCTGTGTCCACTGTAATAGGTACAGTCCAAATGGCTATGCATAGCCTCTCTTTGTCCGTTAAAAATGCATACTGCCATGCAATAAATTCCTGTAATCAGCAAATTGAATTCTAAAATGTATCATGTGTTAGCACATCTTAAATGACGGCGTCATGTGGTGCGAAGTTATAACACGTGAATGTGCCATGTTTAAGGCATAAGAATGTAGTTAAAGCCATTCCTCTATGGTCCCATTGTTGTCTCTTACCTGGATGTGCGGTCATGTGATCTTATGACATTATTCTGTGTCTGATATTCGTCTGGGGTTGTGTCTCGTCCGTCATAATTAGCAATAATTATTTTTTCTAATATCCATTGAACCTATTTGAACCAAACAAGGCAGAAACATCCAAGTTTTAGTCGAAATCTAGACACGAATTGTCAATCTGCCACTGAACATGACAGCATTAAAAATGCATTAAAGTCTTAAACGACAGCTGTTAAAAAGAAAACCACATAAAGAAAATTATACAGAACGATTCAGCATGGACGTCTATAAATGTATGACCGCCGTTTCTAAATATAGAAAACACTTTGACAATATCTGCTCCATGACCTCTTCGCAGAATTTCACGAATTTTAAAAGAAAGCATCCAAGTGAAAATGACTTTTATTTTCATATAAATAATTTGGAACATGTCAGTTGTTATTACAAATTAGACAAACAACTTCAAGTGACATCTTAAAAAGTTTTTTTTAACCCATTTTGAAGAGGGATCGTCTTTGCTAAATTGCTTTTGGTAGGGTAAGACTATATGCCTATATGCCATCCAGTATGACAGCCGGTCGTAAAAACAGTAAAATCCTTGAAGTACATCTTTTACACATCTGCTGCCCATAATTTCACCCATTTTAACCAAAACCACTCTGGCGTAAAGGCTTTTCAATCTGTAACAATGGTGCTGTTCCGACATCCAGTATGACCGATGCTTCTAAAAAGAAAAAACAGTTGAGCAATTTCTTCTCGAAAAGCTCTGGGAAAAAATTGGACGGAAGTAATGTTAACATAAAGGTTTTTTTTACAATGCATACAAATAATGCTTATCTAACATCCCTTTATATAAAGCCTATATTATTAAGGTGGTCTTCTGAAATTTGTACTAATGATGATGAACTACCATTAGGTCTAAAGGTGATTGCCGTTACTAAATTATTTAAAACTCATTAAACGATTTACCATCCTTGCCCAACAAAGAAGAGAACGAATATTGTTTTTTTTTTTAAATTAACAAAATTAGTAAGAATGATTTTAGAAAAAGTCTATTCAACTAGATTTTTTAGACCAACTGTTCTCTCTGGTCGCTAATGTCAGCCATATGAGCGATCGTGAGACTTCATTGTATTTTACTCAATAAAATTAACGACTGATTTTGCTTTAATATCAACTTACAATTAACTTGTGATTTGTAAATAAAAGTGTCTAACTGTTTGCTCCATTAAGTTCGTATGCACTGACCACTTACGTATGATATTTAAATAAATTACTTAACTCTTTTCTTAAATTTCTTTACAAATATCGTACCGTTCAGAAATGTTCTGTTTAATATCAGATGTATGAGTTTTGGGGACGTGGTATCAGTGGCTACATTCTTGTTTGAGTGCAGTATGCGATGGACTGGACTTCGGCTTGACCTAATGGCAGCAATGTTAACAATCTCTACAGCCGCCACCCTCGTTCTGGCCAAAGGCGCAATCCCACCAGCCATAGCCGGACTCACCCTTGGACTCTGTTCACGGGTTGGTATTTACAATTTTAATCTGCAGTTCAACAATCACGTCACGTATGTCTAAGGCAAAGGAAAATACTTTTCTTGAACCTGTTGCTGCTTTTTTGTTGATCTTTGCACTTTATTATTTGATACCATTCTATGTCTTAAATATGTAATATAAAGAAGTGAAACAAACAATTTAAATAAAATCAACAAGCAAGGTATTTTCACCAAAACAAAGTGAAAAGTTAAGAGCGTACAGTGTTGTGAATTAAATTCCAAATGATCCTTAATGTCATATCACAAGTCCACAAATTACAGAATGGTCTGAATGAATTCAATGCTTAAATGATCCGATATAGCACAATGGTACACTCCATAATATCATTGAATCAGTTTCCAAAATTCCAAAAATCAACGAGCACTAAATGAATAATTCAACCGAATTTTATTTGACATATTAATCTGAACCGAGAATGAACTTTTATAAAATCAAGTCCATGTTTACGCACATTTTCATTTGAACTACATCGTAATAGAATATGAAGATTTCTATTTGAGAAACCTAGTCTAACTTTGAACAAGACTGGAATTTAACTCTTGCATGCAAACATTCGCTTTAAAACTTACACTCATGGACAAAACTTAACTATTCAAACATTCACGTACAACTCATAATCTTGAACAAACGTTAAGCACACAATACAGATTAAATATACATAACATATTCAATAGCGTACTGATAGAAACTTCAGCTCCGAGTGTACTCAAACCAAAATGGCCAGATTCACAGCCATATGTTGCTTATTCACCATTTGGTCACTAACTTTTACTGACTACCATTTAGGAAGTTTGTACTTTTTCTAACACATAGTTCATATGGTTCGTAAAGCCTTGGCATGATGACACTTTTCCATACTAATGCGTACCAAAAGAAACAATAAGGCCTCGATGTCCTACACTATTATGTGAAAATAAAAGACACCATTAATTCCCGGTGTGACACTTAAACATTAAAGTGACATTTGAACCAAACTTATGCCAGGTAACCATGCTATCTGACCTTTTATACTAAATCGTTAACATGTACCCGGACTCTTTCGCCAAGAGCCCTTTGGGATAACCTCATTTATTTGTGCCTTCTTGTCAACTTTTGTCATGTATTTCATGTACATAATTAAACATATTTTCAAACCAAAAACCATATACCTTCTGTCCACAAATAATACAATTTAATCAGAACATATTTATTAAAATGACTTTGTTCACTTAATAAATGGAAAGCTAGAAAACAGTAATATCGCTCAGACAGGGAAATAACAAGCAAATTTAGGTCAGCATCGAGAACCATTTGTGCATTGTTCCTTTTGGAGAATAAACATATAGGTAACTTGCACGCCAAAATAAAAGAAAAATTTTCCAGTGAAAAGATTAAAAAGTCCTCAACTGGACCTCAGATTACAATAAGCATTTTCTAAATAAAAATTTTATCTAATGGAAAAGCCCTACTAGAAACGTAATATGTTTACAAAATAAATGTTAGCAATAATTAGAAATCATATTGATACAAATATAATATATAACCTGGAATATATCACGTACGCAAGAAAAATTCTAGGGAAATTCCATCAACCTAGACCCAGACCTTAATAAAAAAATATTTACTTGTATTAATAATGATCCTGATATTAAACCCATACACATATATAATACTTTAGCTATGCATTATTTGTTTTCTGAATTAAAAAAGTGATAATTCAGTTCAAGTAGAACATAAACTAGATTTTTGACAAAATCCAGTCCAAAATACAATGTTACAATACAATAGCATATAATATAAAAAAATAAAACAAACTTACAAACAATGCAAAATATATCTAACACTTCCAGTCATAAAGAAAGATGTATGCAATAACGCTTTCTCTTTACTATTAGTCAAATATACATATGATAAAAATATATGAAGAAACCTTATGCACACATGAAAAATATTACTATGTTGTCTTTTTGTGATTTCAATATTATATTCCTGCAACTTCAAATTCTATCTTCATGATCTTTGGTTTTTGCTTTCCATCTTGTCAATAAAGTAAGGTGGTTGTGGTCACTATATACAATAATCGGAGAAGGACCTAAACTAATATATTCTTCAAACTATTGCAAATGCCAATATCATAGCTAAACATTCTTTATCGGATGTGGAATAACTACTCTAGAGCTTATTTAAATTCTTAGAAATAAAAGACTGTATGAGTCGTAATATTGTTATCGTCTTGAATTAATAGAGTACCAACAAGGGAGTCAAAGCTCTGTCACCAACATACATCATTTGCCATCAATATACATTTTAAATGATAAACTTAAATTTGGAACTGAAAGAACAAGTATGGCAGTTAACATATCAAAAGCTTCCTGACATTTTTCAATCTATTGAAACTAAACTTGACTTTCCTGTTCAACACATTTATCGGGGATTCAGTTATTATGAAAAGAGGGAACGAAATTTCCGATAGTATCCAGCTTTATCCAAATATTGCATCAGTTACATAGACATCGTTCACCTTAGCATCTATAGGTTTAACCTATCTATGTCCTATGATATGTCCAAGACATGTAACAGAAGTACAGGAAAACAACTCACTTTTGGATACAGTAACATTCCTGTGTGAGGGGGTGGGGGTGGGGCCATTCTGTACGGATGCTATTTCATAGATGTGAAATCAAGAATTTTATTGTCATGGTAAATTGAATTTGCTCCTGTAGGAACATCTTAAATACAAGTAATCAGATTCAAGTAACAGCTGCATTTGCACGTTCTTTTCTTGTTGATGCAGATGTGAAAGCGTCTGGTTATTTATAGTATCTGAATTCTGAAGATTGGTCTATCCAAAATCAAGACAGTCAGAATGTATACCATCGATTAAATATGCACTGTGTGTTACAAGTTCAAAAAAACTGACTGCATATTTAACATGTATATATATATATATATATATATATATATATATATATATATATATATATATATATACGTACGTCACAGGGCATTTATATCTTGACTCACTTTACTGAATTTCAGATTGTTTCCGTTATGCCGTTTCTCGTTCGTCTTGCAAACGAGACGGAGGCAAAATTCACATCTATTGAAAGGATTAATGAATACAAAGAGGTAAGTTTTATATTATTGTTACATGCTTATGCTCGAATAAACAGTAACATAGAAAGAGTGAAAATAACAAGCTTGTAAAAACTTGATAAACAATTTATTGAGCACAAATATTTTCCAGAAAAGAAAAATAGACTTACGGTTTTAAGAATCAATTCCAAAATTAATCCAAAAGTAATTCAAAATATAATCCACTAGAGAAACTGCAAAAGTTTTGGTAATACAGTAACCAAATACTTCCAAGTTCGAATCTTAGTGAAGTATCCAAGATGGAAGACGATGTCACGTGATAAAGTCAGTTCTTGTTAATGAAATTCAATGAGCACAATTATTTTCCAGATAAATAACAAAATAAATTCTCTTGATCCAAACGAATTGAAATAATTTTCTATACAAGGTAATTTAAAATAACTCAAATTACGACACAACTAAATATTATAACAGCCCAAGTTATACTAAATAGTTCGCTCCAAATCATAATTTATATACCTGTTTTTACGTAAAAAAGAAAGGGGTAACGTGATCTTCTAGAATCTTTTAGAATAAATTTACGTTAAAAAATCTTGTACCGTATGACCCAACTAAAAATAGAAAGATGTTTATAACAAAGCTCCATAATGTCCTTGGAATCAACCAATCATTTTAAAAGCTTGTTTACAGCTCTGAAGCCAGGTCAGAAATGAGGTCAACACCTGGTGTTTATTTGTAAAGTACAGGTCATCTCCCAATGAATGAATCTTAAACTTAAAATGTCAAATTTGAATCTGAGAAACAAACAATAAAAATAAATGACTTAAATCAAATATACGTAACATTATTGTTACGGCAATTGGATTTAATTTATTTATTTTTTATTGTTAAATCCAAATTTGTCATTTAGGGTTTAATATTTATTCATTATTGGGAGATTTTTTCTAGAAAACTCGGTTTGACCTAGACTCTAGTTGTAAACAGGCTGACCGTGGCTTGGTTACCTCTTTATCTGACCTTACTTTAGATTGATAAACATATCTTTAATACTATTGGTTAATTTCAAGGACAACTTTTTATTTTTAGTAATTAGTGGCTGATTTTTCTTCTGGTTCATTCTTTTAGTACGTGACTTGGTGAAGGTAGCTTCTTTCTATGACCTTCCAGAATCACATGATTCCTTTTTGTTTACGAGGAAATTACATATATATAGCTGTGTTTTGGAAGCTAACATTAGTAGAATTTTGTGCTTTAAGATATTAGTTGTGTATTTTCTGTTTGAGTTTAATTTTTATTATCTTGTTCTGGACTTTGTGTCAATTTATTGAAGAAAGAAGAATTATCTGGAAAAGGACGTGTTAATGATTTTCATTTGGATGATAAAACAACAACTGCATCACGTGACATTGTCGGCCATTTTGGATTACATCGTCAAGATTCGAACCTGGAACTATTAGAACATTTATTTATCAAGACTCTTACAATTCCATTAGTGGATTATTTTTGTGAATTCTATATTGGATTAATGTTGGATTCGATTCTCTAAAACTGTAAGTTTATTTATTTTATGAAAATAATTGTGCTTAATAAATTATTTGTTCAATTTATACAAGCTTGTTATTTTTCACTATTTCTGTGTTGCTGCTTATTCGAGCCTAAGCACGTAACATTATGCTTTAAGTTTTGTGCGGTTTGTAAAGTAAAATGCAAGCGGCAATATGTAATTTATTTCAAATTGCATCAATTACAACAGTAGTGTGACAACACAGGAGACATTTTACAAGAAACCGTGTTTTGCTCTCAAACAGGGTTTTAGTAGGCCTATTTGTCAGATTGCTAGCGTCTATTATCTGCTGTGGGCATTTTAAATCTTTTACCTCTTCATGGTGTCAATTTTTATTCAGAATTAGTATTAAATGTATATTTATCAAGTTCTGTACAAAACGGAAGGAAATGGGGGACATCAGTCAGTTACTGATCCCTAACAGTGAAACGAGGCGCTTTAGTCAAGTGGTCAAGTAGGTCTTTGCTAGTCTGGTTCACTGCTTAGTATGCTCCCTGCATTGCTCTCCGCTATACTAAGTCAAGCGAATGCTGACGCCATATTGTCACGTGATCAACGTAAATGGCCTAATACGGAGCACTAGCAGAGAGGGTGAACAGACCAAATTTTAGAAGCGTCTATTTGGTAAACCAAGGCCTCCTACGAAACCGAAAAAAATCATGTCAAAAAACAGAATTAAGGCTTCTGACCAACAGAGACGCACGTTTGTTGTCACACCCTCTCTGCTGCTATGAATTAAATCATATCATATAACAATAATGGTAGGAGACTCATTAACAACTAGATTAGCTCGAGAAAAACTAGCAGCGATTAAGAAATGTATATGCATCCGTGATTCTGTCAGACAAAATTTACAACAGCGATACGAATCTCAAGTTGATTTTGCAACAGGTACTGAACAGTTATTCAGACCTGTTACTACAACCACTAAAAATTTTATATATGGAACAAAAGAGGGATAAGAAGAGGTAATAAAGGTTTTCTTCCTGAATTTGAAAAAAAAATGGAGAGAACCTGAGAAACATCTAGACTTTTACAAAATCTTCCTCCTGCAATACTTCAACGGCAATACCTCAGTCTGGTCTGGGGAAAAAAACGGTGAAGAAATATTCGAAGAATTACGTAATAAATTTACTGAGGAGGCTTTAACAGTAATCGATAAAAGTGATCCAAATGGACTTCCAGCTCTTGTTGCTACGACTTATGAAAATAAAAGTAAAATGTTGAAACCGAAATATAAGGAATATATTAGAAATATACAACAGTGGGCTGATGTATTTTATAAAATTAAAACTAAAACAAGTCGAGTTGATACAAAAGTGAATCGTATATAAGATAACAGCAAAAAAAGACAACCTCCAAGCAATAGCTTTCCCCACCTCAACTAACTGACAGAGAAGATGGTGATGTTTTAGAAACTTTGAGATTGGGACATGAAGAAGAATTTTATTATCCGCCTGGTGCTACTGATAATGTTATTACTCTGAGTGGAACTCGCTAGAGTGGTCTTGTTGCCTGTCCTAATAATATTCTCTCCGATATAGCACGATTAGAAATTATCATAGGACGCAAACGAGCTGGAAATAATTCACCGGAAATAATGAAGTCGCAGCTATTTGTCAACGATTATTTCAAGGCGGTATAATGGATATCGACTTATATCAAAACATATCAATGAACTCGTTGATGGTTATCACAGCGATTATCTCCACGATTAGATATAAAGATAATTAATAATATGATTATACACTATCACCATTATAAACCAACCGTGGTCAGGGTAGTAAACTCGCGATTACCCGTTTATAGAACGATTTACGGAGATGGTCTTGGTAATGTTATTCAAGGATTATTTACAAGGATGGCTCCACAAATAGCACCAATCATAAAACAATTATCGATGAAAGCTATTAATGTTATCGGTGACAAATCTCCTGGTGTTATTAGTAGCATTACCAGTAAAGCGTTTTCCACAGCCAAAGAAAGAAGAACACGATTAATACGACCAAAATCATCGCGAGTAAAACTGCCATCCGTGGAAATCATGCCTGCGAATGTCAGTGCAAGAATAAACCAAGCCGCGGATGAAAAACTAGCAGCGCAGATAAATCAAGGATCTGATGCGAATGTCAGTAAAAAAAATAAACCAAGCTCCAAATAAAAAAAACTATCAGCGCTGATAAATCAAGGATCAGACAGAGTACAAAGAAATATTGCTGCAAAATTAATAGCGGGAAGCGGTTTGAGATCGCGATTTAGATCGAGAAATATATAATAAAATGTTTAAATCTTCACCTGATTCAGCATTTGATATGGATGCACCGGTGCTCAAGAATGAATCAATACACAATTATCAGTTTTATTCCTATAACGCAGCAGCCAAATGAACGATCACGGATCGAACTTCATGTTCAAGATATAAGTAAAAACTTTCTACCCGCCGAAGCATTTATTGAAGTAGAAGGAGAACATGTAACAAATGTTGCAGCTGATACTCCATATTAAATACACGTGTTGGATTTGTTAACAATATAATTATGGCGCTGTTCAGCAGCGCTATATATATGATTGATGAAAGAGAGATTGAATCTATTTAGAGGGATATCGATGTTGCCACAACAATATTGGGTTTAGCGAGATATTCTGATGATTATGCAAGATCGGCTGGTCCATCTATGATGCTTACAAAAGATATTACTGATCACGCTGAACACATTCAGTATATTAAAGTAAAGGCAACACGAGTTACTGCAGTCGAAAATTCAGACCAACCCAATATGAGACCACCTGGTGCTTTTGATGTCGTAGATATTAATCCTAATTACAAACTAGGGTTCATTAACATTACACAGACCATTATTTCCACTGTCTCATATTTTTGGAGTTTGTAGAAATGTAAGAAAAGTTATCTTTGGAGCTAAACACACAGTAGTCATTGCAAGAAAAGGCAATGAAAATGATGCAATCTGGCAAGATGATACTTTTGCTGCTTGTAAAGTAAATATAAAAAACACTCATTGTTGATGCCAGTAATGACTCCGTCGATCGTTGCAGATCAAAAATTATTATCATTTATGAGTACAGGTGGTAAATCATTGCTATCGTGGCTAACAACAACGACAGATATTATGCAGAGTAACATTGATGGTATAATTTCATGGCATATGGCATCACAACATGGTGTTTCTGCGCCGCGACGTATATTTGTTGCGCTACAGGATTAAATTCACAAACGCACAGCCATATATTTGGAAAAACTCGGTGTTACCGAAGTCTCATTAAGAATAAACGGTCAACAAGAACCATCCGAAACTATTTTACTTAACTACGACCAAAAAACCAAATAGCACGTGCATATCATCGTTTGCTGACATTTATGGGACGTGATCTGAATGTAGATAACGAGCTGCAAATATCGCAATTAGATTTTAGAAACCTAAATCCTTTACCTCAGACAATAAATATTAGCAGCACCAACATTAAATTCTCACAATCAGTACGGAACCTAACTAGGCGTTACTCTAGAAATTACTCTCACACTGCACCAACATGTCATGAACATATGCAAGGCTGCATATCTAGAATTGAGACGCATCAGTTCCATTCGTAAATATCTTTCAGTTGATGCCACTAAAACACTTGTGTGTTCTTTAGTACTTTCAAGACTGGTCTATTGTAACACAATTCTGTCTGGTTCGTCACAATATTTACTCCAGAAACTTCAAAAAGTTCAAAACACAGCTGCATGGATCATCTTTAGAGTACCTCGATCAGAGTTACACCTCACCACTGCTCTGTACCCTACATTCGATACAGAATCAAACACAAAATTTGTTCTCTGTGCTATGTTTCACTGACAGACTCCAGTCCAACATACCTATCCGGCCTCACCCATGTGTATACACCAGCTAGATCCTTACGCTCTTCTTCTGATAATCGTATACTCATTGTTCCCAAGGTGAAAACAAAGTCATATGGACAACGTTCGTTTGCACACCAGGGCCCGGCGACGTGGAACGAATTGCCCATTGAAAAATTAGACAAAAAGACAAGTGGTCCCTTTTAAGATTGCTCTTAAGTCTCACCTGTTTCGACTGCAGAGACAAACTTAGCGACCTAATCATGTTTTGCATCTTATATGTTTTCAGCATGTTTGTTATGTTTTCCAAATTCATTGTTTTTGTCATTTGTTGTTCTGTAGTGTAATTGTATAATTATTGATGGTGTAAAGCGCTTAGAGCTTCCAAAGATTAGGCGCTATACAAAGTCCTTATTATTATTATTATTATTATTATTATTATTATTATTATTATTATTTAACCAGAGTTTTGTTGACATACACTTCCAGGCTCGTATAAATATGCGGGCTATCGCTATTTACAGAGCAATCGTGGTTATACTAAGCGACAAGGCGATGTTAGTCGAGGGTGTTGGTGGACGAATGAGAATCATTGATGCACCAGTGGAAAATATGTAAGACAATTAGATCACTCAATTATTATAAATGTCGTATAGTCAGGTTAATGTCACGTTGACTCCTGGTTAGATTAAAAAGTTGCAATCGTATTCAGCTTTAAAAAATGTGGATCTACAATAACGTTAAAACAGTATCAGATTACTGGTGGTCAGAATAACTATCACTGACAGCGCGTCATATTAAACATTTTAATGATACAAAAATACATTTTTTTTAAAAAAATGACTCTCTCTCTGCGGGCGCGATCAAAGACACAATTAAAGCACGTGGTATATTTCTTCTTTTCGCTGAGTTACCGGCATTAATCGCTGCCGACTCGTCCGCCGTTGCGTTAGCAGTTGGGACAGCGGCGGGAATGGCACTAAAGAAAGCAACCGGGCACGGATATAAAAAAAGAAAAATGGTTTAAGGATACCAGGCAGTCGTTTCACTTGCTATGGAAGCGGCCTGAGACTACCAGGGAGTATTTGCTCGCCGCTGTCAAATTTTGATTTAATCGATGATGCTAAAAAGTTTATAAAAAAAAAACTTCAGAGGTGTTTTTTTATGCGAGACCAGTTGCCTTCCACACCAAGCAACATTGAGACGGGTATTACTAATCTCGATAATTCCACTGGACCTGGAACTCACTGGACTGCATACGCGATTGACCAACGTGGAATTGTTGATTTTGATTCATACAGGTTAGCACCACCCAAGGAATTTATATACTATATTTAATCGATTAACAATTCCTCTTTGGTACTCAACGCTACCAACACAGACAATACATGACCCACCAATATGCGGCAGAGAAGTAATTGCTGTGTTTGATGCTGTATCAGCGTCGACTCAACCACCCCATGAAGTATACGAGTAATAACATTTTAAAGATATCTTAAAGGTATAATGTTAGATATTTACGGAAAGTCTGTCCATAGACAAAAAAAACCTGGTGGAATATCACTCGAATATGCATTTTTTTTAAATCATTAACGACGAAATATCCGAACTGTTAAATCTTGCAGATGTGGATCCAAACGAAAGTGTTGTATTTCAAGACAAACAAGGAAAATAAATAACGAGTAATTTTTCCTTGAACGATCTTATTGTTGGACTTAATGGAGTAACCGAAAATTCCATTGTGGTGTTTGATTCCACTGGTAGGATTAAACCAGGAGTTCCTTTTCCAACTGTGCTAGATAATATTCTCGCGCGAGTACAACAATCTGGTGATACATTGACAGGCGAGCTCAACATGAACTCGAATAAAATAACGACATTTGGTAATCCAACATCTGACACTGCCGCGGTAACAAAATATTACGTAGACGTCATCAACGATAAACTATCAACGCTACGGAGTGAAAATGACGCTCACGTAACCGCGTATGGAATTCTCCGTAAAATTTGATGGGGCCGTGTATAATTTCTTTAGAAAACCACCGACTGTTCCCATGAAACTGTCTAATATTAAAACAACTACTGACACTATTAAACAAGCGCAGGATAATATCGTTTATGATTTTCCTGCTATCGCTGCGCGGCTTGATAACATTAAGATACCGCATAAACAAAATATCAATACCGTGTGCTCGATGCAACATGGATCTTTCGCCTGGACACCTCAACACCATTAAAGTTACCGCAGATGTTCGAGGTATCTACAGATTAACCATGTTTTCGCCGTTACAGTGAAATATATATCATCAAGTACATCTATTGGTGTGAATAGCGCAAGTACAATAATAGAGGAGGGAGACACCGAAATATTTGGTCTAACTCCTAGTAGTGGTAATTTAGCATCAGCATCAATCACATAAAATGTCGAATTTGTAATTGATTTAAGTAAGTAGTATAATGAACGCCCAACAGTATAGATACGATCAAGTGCACCAATTATAAACTAAACTAAAAAATCTCATTGACGAATATACGGTAAAAAAGAAGAAATACCGCAGCCATATTACCCGCGTTGACATAATCGTGTATTTGGCTTCAACTGTTTTTGCTGGAACGGGTATATTGCTATCAGCGGTAACAATGATGGCACCTGCAGTTATAACAATTTGTCTTTCAGCGGCAACAACAATTACCGAAATCGCTAATATAATTGCCACATAAAAAGCGCATGCAGTCAGAATAAACTTAACGAGTATATAATTAAAACCGCGACGACTGCATATTCCCAATTGTCATCTCTGTTGTCAAAAAGTCTTAACGACGAAATAATATCTGATGATGAGTTCATAGCGCTGATTAGCATTTACGAATCCACGATAACAAACAACATATTGAAAGAGAATGAAAAAAATAATAATGTCTATGGAACTACTACAACAGACAGCCGCGAATACAAACCTGGCAAGAACAACAGTAATCTCAATAACCTCATCCAACCCTGTATTCAGCGTGAATTTCCCAACTGCGATTCCTGTAAAAGAAATCGCGCTTCCCCAATTATGAATATATTACAGTTGGCCAAATATCCGATCAAAATCATTCGCGGGTCCACAGTCAAATAATTTACTGGTATTTGCAAATTAAAAAACAAACATATCGAACCCCTGACTGGAACGTTGCATCTCGTTCTAAGGGGAGTTATAACATCGAGGATATCAATAACGGTTAATATAATAATAATAATAATAATAATAATAATAATAATAATAATAATAATAATAATAATAAGTGTACATGGTGCAAATTTATATATGAATATGATGGTAGTGTTTACGTAGTGCTTTTTTGGAGGGACATACTTGCCAACAGCGCCATAAAACAAAGATCGTTTGGGAATACAACATGTCATGTCCCTCATTACATATTCGTAATCTCAATAACCTCATCCAACCCTGTATTCAGCGTGAATTTCCCAACTGCGATTCCTGTAAAAGAAATCGCGCTTCCCCAATTATGAATATATTACAGTTGGCCAAATATCCGATCAAAATCATTCGCGGGTCCACAGTCAAATAATTTACTGGTATTTGCAAATTAAAAAACAAACATATGGAACCCCTGACTGGAACGTTGCATCTCGTTCTAAGGGGAGTTATAACATCGAGGATATCAATAACGGTTAATATAATAATAATAATAATAATAATAATAATAATAATAATAATAATAATAATAATAAGTGTACATGGTGCAAATTTATATATGAATATGATGGTAGTGTTTACGTAGTGCTTTTTTGGAGGGACATACTTGCCAACAGCGCCATAAAACAAAGATCGTTTGGGAATACAACATGTCATGTCCCTCATTACATATTCATTCTTAAATAAGATTGTTTGGCCTTATGTAAAACACTATTCATAGAACTGAGCATTATTAAACAAGAAAACTCAAAAAGTTGTGAACTGAACATTGTGCTCATAATTGTAGACTGCGCATGTGTACTATCGACCTGTTCTAGTTATTATGTTTATGTGGAAGGCTTTTAGAAAAAAACAGTCTAGAATTCCAAAACATAAACAGTTTAAAATCCCAAAACATGAACAGTCTAGAATCTCAAAACATAAACAGTCTAGAATCCCAAAACATAAACAGTCTAGAATCCCAAAACATAAACAGTCTAGAATCCCAAAACATGAACAGTCTAGAATCCAAAAACATGAACAGTCTAGAATCTTAAAACATAAACAGTCTAAAATTCCAAAACATGAACAGTCTAGAATCCCAAAACATAAACAGTCTAGAATCCCAAAACATGAACAATCTAGAATCCCAAAACATAAACAGTCTAGAATCCCAAAACATGAACAGTCTAGAATCCCAAAACATAAACAGTCTAGAATCCCAAAACATAAACAGTCTAGAATCCCAAACCATAAACAGTCTAGAATCCAAAAACATGAACAGTCTAGAATCCCAAAACATAAACATTCTAGAATCCCAAAACATGAACAGTCTAGAATCCCAAAACATAAACATTCTAGAATCCCAAAACATGAACAGTCTAGAATCCCAAAACATAAACAGTCTAGAATCCCAAAACATAAACAGTCTAGAATCCCAAAACATGAACAGTCTAGAATCCCAAAACGCACGCCATCTATCAAAATGGAAAATGATGAGTGAGATTAATTAATTACTATATATAGCAAATATTCAACGTCCTATGACAATATATCGATTTAGAACTGAGACTTTTATAATAAAAGAAAACTTTATGAATAGTTTTATCATCCGTAAGGCGGACGGTTTGATATTATTGTCCATATAGTTTGCTATTCACATCAGTTAAAAACTGAGTCTAACAATTTCTCTTGTGTGTGTGTGTGTGTGTGTTTGTGTGTGTGTGTGCGCGCGCGCGAGCGCGTGCGCGCGTGTGTGTGTGTGTGTGTGTGTGTGTGATTTGGATTTTTAACGGAGCTTTAATAATTTTCAATCATATCACTACGATGTCTGCATTGTGGCAGTTTATAAGTGATGCCAAGCAGTGGGGTATCATATCGCAGACATGTAACATGATTTCCCACCCAGTCACATTATGACACTAGGCCGACCAGTTATAACACTAAAACTTAATGATCAGCACCAAGCGAAGCAGGTTTTAGTAAAATATTTGTAAGTCTTTGTATGTTTATGCCGTGGATCGAACCCACGACCTCCCGAATCCGAGGCGGACGCTCTAACCACTAGACCATTGGAGCGGTCACTTGTAGGATTATCTGGTAGTTCATATGCCAGGATAATGTCGGTTTTGAAAGAGAAATAAAAACGAAAGTATAAAAGAAAGCCACGGATCTTGCAAAATGTATTAGAGTGGATGGTCTAAACCTAGATGGCAGAGGCGCAAAGCGAGTGCGTTACCGCTGCAATAGTAATACTTTTTTTTATATTTTCTGATAGACTCTGGAATCTGAAAAGGAAGAACAGCCGCCAGCACTCGAGAATTGGCCACAGAAGGGAGCTATAAATTTTTCACGGGTGGTTATGAAGTATAAAGAGGATGCGAAGCCCGTCCTCAAGAACATTGACTTAGATATTCATCCAGGAGAAAAGGTTGGAATTATTGGAAGAACTGGAGCAGGTAATTCTTATAATTACAACTATTTATTAAATAATAAAGAATCTAAAGAAATAAATAACAGTGCTATATTTTGGGGCCCAGAGTGGCCAAGTGGTCTAAAGCGCTCTCCACTTTACGGAACACTGCCATCTCACCTCTGTCTGCATGGGTTCGAGTCTCGGATTCGGCAATGTGTGTATGTGTGAGAAAGCCTGCCAGTAGCTTCTCGTTGCTCGATGGTTCTTTCTTGGATTTTCCCGGGTTCTTCCTTCACATTTAATACTGGTCGCCATGAATAGCCTATCGTGTGCTGAAAAATGGTGTTAAACCCCACAACAACAACAACAACAGAACTATATTTTAACTATTGTAAAAACCATATTTACATATGTTGCCAACGCACACAAAAACGGTGCATAAATACATAGTTTTTTTTAGGTAGTATAAATTAATAGCTTGTAGTTTTCTACGTCAAATAGTATGATTTCAACTAATTTATATCATTGTTATAAAGGCATGGTAAATTTGTGTAATTATTACGGACGGTACACATGTTTATCAAAATGGATAAAAGTACATTAGCCTATAGACTATTAATATCTAACTTCAGTTTAATGAGGAGAATGTACCAACAACTTATATGCTATTTTGATTTCATTACAAATATTTTCTAATAGTTGTGAGCAATTTGTTATTCACATTTCTGTTGCAAAGATAACTTGAGCTATAACTGCAGGAGATACGACAGTTGACATTTTTCGCTATGATGAAATTTAAGTCTCCTAGTGTGATTATTAAGAGAGGTACAGATGTGCACTGCCTCCTAGTAACGGATAAAAAAGCCAGCATGGCAACATAATCTTGTTTATGGGGGTTACTTTTAAAGAATATAAAATAAAATAGTCTTGAATTCGCTCTCAGCTGGACCGGCATTGGCTTACGTCTAGATTAAACGTTATGTTATGTGTATTCAATATATACTGTGTGCATAAGTTTTGTATGTCACTGAGGGTTATTAAAATAAAGTTTTGCATACCTGACATTTGTCATGTTTTTAAGTATTTTTTTAAAATTTGAGTTCAATACCTAACCTTGTCTACGACTATTACGTGGTTAGGCTCTCAGAACAATAACAGGGAAAACATGAAAACTACAAACGTTGTAAAAATTAACAAATATTTTATTTCCCTAAAATGAAAAAATAGAACTTACGGTTTAAGAATCAAATCTAAAATATAATCCAATAATTCAAGAAATACAAATTAGAAGTCATAGTAATAAAACGTTCTAAATAAATTTGAGTTCGAGTCATGACAAAAATCAAACATCTATGGTATATGGTGTGCTGTAGTCTGTATAGCTTTGA